>VWYP01020742.1:120215-184389 GCA_013400435.1 Pycnonotus jocosus
TTTCAGGTCAAAAGTTCTCATGTTCAGTCCTCCTTGCCAATTATCTACTTAGGTGAGGGTACATTACAAAAACTAAACAATTGTATGTTATTATATAATCCACATGTTTTTATTTAAGGCTGTCTTAGTAACCAAGTAACACACATGAGTAAGACACAATAGGGCAGATTTTTTATTTCAGTGGATTCATACCAGTTATTTTAGCTCTCTCACGAAAATTCTCTGAATTGGCACTGACTTGAAGAGGGTTCTTGGACTTCTGGCCTTTGGGCCTTCAAGTTATGTTCAGATCTGCATGTTTCAAAGTGGAAAAGCATCTTGAAGCTTATATATTGTATATCAAATCCTTGCAAAAACCAAAAAACTTGAAAGGGCCTGACCTGATTTAGGGGATACAGTATTTCCTCCATTTGTGTTTCATTTCATTTTTCTTCCAACCAACTACTCTTAATATTCTTCTTACCTGAAAGAGAACTAACTCTGTGGTTCAGTAGAAGCATTCCAATAATAAGCAAGCAAATATACATTAATTCATGTATACACACAGGCAGAAATTAATGCTATTTTTTCCAATTAAAACAGTGAAGATTATGCTATTGCTAATGATAAAATATTTTATATTGTGCTGATTAATGTGAAATAAAGTAAGATTCTTTTTTTTTTCCTAGAAGTTCATATCTAAGAAATTCAAAATAATAAAAAACTGTCTTTGGAAACCAGATAGGGGGTTTTAGCCTTGTTATATATACTTACCTTGTAAGGAGTCAGTATGGTAAAGGAATGTCCAGGTATAGTTTGTATATGTGATGCAGCCATAACTATTAATTAAACGTAATTTGTGATGCAGCCATAACTGTAAGAAATACATATTATTGCATTTGAAGGTGAACTTTATAGTGCTATACTTTAATAATTTTGAGTATCAGAATAAAAAGTTTTAGGACAGCACTTTGTACTAGAAAATACTGTCTGTAGCCAGTTAGCACTTTAATTTTATTGGAATGCGAATCTTAAGCTGCAAGAGCTGTTCAGAAATTCTGCAGTTGCTGTTCACTAAAATACATTGTAACTGCTTTAACTTCAGCCCAGATTCAGGAAACCATTCTGATGTGAAAAATCATTTTAGGATTTTATTTGGCCTTGATTTTAGACCTGACTGCAAACAAATAATTGTCCTAATAGCTTGGTGTCAATGTGTTCCTGGAAAACAGCTACAGGTATCAGCTACAGGTAGTTGTCTGGGACAAAACATTTCAGGACCTTCCATACCTCTGGGGAAAAAAAGGAACTGAGTGCAAAAGAGAATCACAAATTCAATTTAATCACACAATTATACAAATAAAAATAATTTTTATTTCTTGTTGCTTTATTTTGTCTGGTTTGTGCATGTATACACACAGACAACACATGTAAATACTGTTCAAAAGAGGATCATATTTAAACTTAGAAAGTATTTTTAGGTGTGTTTAGACTTGCATTTAGATATAGGCAGAGGCCATCTGGTTACAGCACAAGTAAGACAAATTTGGTAATCTGTTCTAGAGAGCAATGTCATCTTAGTCTTCTCAATAAAATAGCAGTGGATAAACATTCAGAGAATTGAACAAAAGTTCCCTCATGTGGAGCCTTTCAGACTCATCCAAGTCTCTTGGGTTTTCAAACTGTGTCATGGAAGTCCTGAGGGAAAAGATTTTGAGCTGACTTTTGTTTGTTTGTTTGTTTGCTTGCTTTTTCCTGTTTACAATTCAGACTGGAAATTCTACAAAAGTGTTCCTTATTGTGGCATTTTATCATTGGTGCTTTATGTCTTGACACGCAAAATGAAATAATTAGTGCAAAGAAAATATATTTAAGCCTTTTAAAATGTAAAATTCCAAGAGTTTTGCAAAGACCAAACCATTTCTTTCTGGTTTGGTCTGAGATTAAGTGAAATTATTTTTTGTTTCAATTAAAGACCAGACTTTCATTAGTTTAAGGCAACTCTGAGATAGATGAGTGGTTAGTAGGGTTTGCCTGAGTGTTTTTAGTTGTCTGTTTGCATGTTTAGGAATTTATTTAGTATGTTTAAAAAAACCCAGTACTACCAAGAAGTGCTAGAGGCTGAAATTCTCAGTTATGTGCAAAAAGCACTTTTGCCTTGCACGTTGAGCTTTGCTGTTCTTAAGAGATGTGACTTTTCATAGGCTGTAACTTTTCATAGGCCGTAACTTTTCATAGGCCTCTCACTAGCATTGCTACAGGGATAAATTGCCCATGGGATGAGCTGCAGTGACAGCTCCAGAGCTGCTCCCCAACACACATCAGCCCTGGCTTGAAAAAAGTCCTTGCTGAGTCCCTGACCCCTGAAAGGCACAACAGAGTCTCCATGCCATGCGCGGTCATCAGGCGTTGTCTGCCCACAAGGAGCTGGCCGTGCCTGCCTCAGCATTTTTGCATAAACCAGCAAACAAACACAGATTTTTAAGAGCTTGCCATTACAGCACTCCAGGATGGAGTCTCTCTGGCTGTAGTCACTCAAACTTGTTTGCAATTTGTCTGGGGTGGCTTGAATTTTAAGCAGTTTATCAGCTTGGTTTTCCTTGTATTCTGTCTAGACTTATTTCAATTAAAATGTGATCAGTGAATCATTTAGGCTGGAAAAGACCATTAAATTCATAAAGTTCAACCATTAACCCAACACTGCAAGTCCACCATCAATGGTAAGAAAATATTCTATCAAGGACAAGAAGATAATAACAAGCAATGAGTAATTAATGCATTTTATACTTGTCTGTGGAAAAGTTGTAAATCTGTCCAGTTCTTACACAAAGCAAAACATCTGTAAACCGATTACTGACATTACAATTCAAAATCAAGGCTATAAATACCACCAAACTTCCAAGTTTTTCCTGATCACAGAATCACAGAATGTGTAGGTTGGAAGAGACCTTCAAGATCATAGAGTCCAAGACAGCCCTAACACCTCAACTATGTCATGGTATCAAGTACCACATCCAGTTTCCTTTTAAACACATCCAAGGATGGTGACTCCACCACCTCGCCAGGCAGACTATTCCAGTATTTAATCACTCTCTCCGTGAAAAACTTCTTCCTAATATCCAACCTATATTTCCCTTGATGCAGCTTAAGACTGTGTCCTCTTGTTCTGTCAGTTGCTGCCTGGAGAAAGAGACCAACCCCCAGCTGTCTACAACTACCCTTCAGGAAGTTGTAGACAGTGATAAGGTCACCTCTGAGTCTCCTTTTCTCCAGGCTAAACAATCCCAGCTCCCTCAGTCGTTCTTCATATGGCTTGTCTTCCAATCCCTTCACCAGCTTTGTTGCCCATCTCTCGACAAGTTCAAGCGTCTCAATGTCCATCCTAAACTGAGGGGACAGAGCTGGACACAATACTCAAGGTGTGGCCTCACCAGTGCCGAGTACAGGGGAAGAATGACCTCCCTGCTCCTGCTGGCCACACCATTCCTGATACAGGCCAGGATGCCATTGGCTCTCTTGGCCGCCTGGGCACACTGCTGGCTCATGTTCAGCTGCTGTCACCAGAGCCCCCAGGTCCCTTTCCTCCTGGGCACTGTCCAGCCACTCCGTCCCCAGCCTGTAACATTGCAGGGGGTTATTGTGGCCAAAGTGCAGGACTCGACACCTGGACTCATTAAACTTCATTTTTGTTGATCCAAATATCTTACACACAAAATCCTCCAAAAAAAGGCTATATCTTTATAAGACAAGCTACTCTAAGAACCTGCAAAGAAAGAGAAAATATACAACTATATTAATTATTTGATCATCCCATTAAGCCACAACTTTTCACAGGATCAGACACTTCAAGGCCAAAAAGGGACTTGCAGACCTGCAGGCCAATAAATATCAGGTTGCCACTACTTGTAACATATTTTAATGTGACATTTACTCTTATAACCTGGCATTTGCTTACTACAGGATATTTAATAGGATTTTAGAGTGGAACTCAGGATACATGATTTGTTTATCAGCAAATTCCAAGAAAATTAATAGTAACTCAAAAGTTCTGGATGAACTTTAATTTTCTTCTAGTGGATGTTATTTCTTCTGTATTCTAAAAGCCATGCAAAAATAAAGTAATAAAATTATGTAGGCGAAAAGAAAGAGGGGAGGAGGGAGAATGTCAGCTGCAGTTTTGAATGCAGAAAAGCCTAGATAATTACCTGTTTGCACAAATACCTGTGGTGTTGCTCAGGCTCTCATTAAGAGAGAGCATGACCTGGTGAAAGCATGCTTTCAGAAACTGGAAGGAGAGGAAAATAATATGAATATAAAGAGCATGTGAAGGGGAGGAGAAAATACAGCCCTGGAGCCTGGTTTAGCTGAAACCACACCATCCACAGATGGAATACCCTTGGCTGGTTTCCTCATACCATTCTAGCCAGAGAGGAAAGCAGCATTAAACCCAAACAACAAGCTCTTCCAGAGGGTGATAAGGCTATGCCTGCTCTTTTTGATATTATTTCAAAGCTCAAAACTGGTTTTCAGTCCCCAAAGTGAGCAGGGCTTAATGATGAAGACTGAAATTAAAGACCTGAACAATGTGACCTGTGCAGTCAACTTTTTGCTCTTGATATGAGGGTGGCATTGTGCATTAGTACCTTCAGTGCTGATAAAGACTCCATGAAGCTCTAGACCACAAAGGAACCTAGTTTTGTTTCAGTATTCCTGCATACTCTTAACCTGCCTTCCTCTCTGCTCTTGGACTGTGAAGAGCTCATGGATATAAAGGCAAGGTGTAAGAGTAGCTGGTAGAAAAGTACTACTGATTTTCAGTGCACTTTTCCCATTTCACACTTCCCCACTTTCTCAGAAGATTTTCAGTGAAGCATCACTGAGGTGTTTGTTGAAAGTTTCCTCACCTTCCTTATCGCTTTAAAATGCCTTCTTGATTTCAGTGTTTTCAAAATCAAGTTTTTCTCCATTTTTCTCTTGTTTACAATTTGCTTTCATAGACATATATTGTATGTTAATTACTATGTATGTTAGCTTATATAAATAGATATTTTTATGAAATAATCAGTTAGAAATGGAATAATTTATGGCCTTGTCCTGCAGTGTATCTGCAAAGTACTTACTAGAAAGGGCTAATTAGGTTTGGTAAGTCCTTTTTCTTCCAAAACAACTCTGGTCTTGCAAAAGTTTGAAAGAACAAGATTTTGCTTGGTTTTAAGGCATCTGTATATCGTTTGTTTAGCATAGAAAGCATGGTTGCAACAGCAGTAGCTACAATGAAAGCCTAATTTTACTATGTTCCTCTTCAGCATTTGTGCTACTCAAGATATGAGGATTATATTCTCTGAATTGTGTTCAATTGTCAGGAAAAAGATGTGGAACCAGAGTGAGGAGAAATAGGAAAAGGGGATAAGGTTCTGCTGCAGAATTGTTTGGTAAAAGGCAACAAGACAGGAAATGTGGAAAGGCATTTGCGTGATTATTGAGTGGTGGCACACAGAGTGAAGACAGCTCTGAGATTTGATGGCTGAAGTCACAGTAAGCTATGAAGGGCTGTGAAAAAGGGGACAAATAACTTTTGACTGATATAAGAGAGAGGAGGAGCCCCAGGACAGATCCAGAAAACATAAAGCAGAAAAATCTGAGTGTAGGAAAGTCAGAGGAGGAGAGAGAGGCCAAGGGCTAATGCGAAGGAAAGTGGGTAGGAAGAGAGCTGGCTCACAGGGATAGGGAGAGAAAAGAGGAGAGGAGAGCCTGATACAGTGCTCTTCTGAGTAAGACTCTCAGGATTGCGTAATTAAATCAGTGGAGTTCTGATTTGAACCAGCTGGGGCTTTGAGTAACTCTTGATTCTACCTCTTTTGTAGGAAAGATGCTAGAGAGTGTGCATCTATTTTTCATAAAGTCACTCTAGGTCACAAACAAAATGGGAAATTCCAGTATTTCGAGAGTAAATAAAGCCCATCTAAAATTTGCCAGCATCAAGGCCTTTCTGTTCCTTACACTGAGTGTAACTGAGCTATTGCTTTGCAAAAATGTGTGTTGCAAGCCTGTAAAGTTACAAACTAATCTGATATTTCTAACAAAATATTTAACTGTTAATCATTCAGTACACATCATCAGTACACATCACAATGAAATAGGAATACTAAGAAAAAAAACTTTTTTTCTGTGTAACAGAGATTAAATTGAAATATACAGTTGGGCTTGTTAACAGTTTCTTAATTAAGAGGGAGAAAATAATTAAAACACATTCTGCTTTCCATACGTAACTTACCAGAGGATAATTCTAGTAAAAAAAATACATTGTTGAGTTGTGCTTCTGCTTTGAAGCTACAGAAAGAAATGGAGTCACATACCAGAGTAGTCAGTCCCAGCCAGTTTCTATCTCCAGCACATCAGCTCATGAAATTCCCTGCCTTTTTGCAGTAGTAATAACACAGTGTATTCCTTAACTACTAGATTGAACTAGAGAAATTGGATGTTTCAGGTCAGATTTTTCCACACAAAAAACATGAGCTTAATTAATGAGTGTGTACCTAGAATCCTCCACAATATATAATCTACATTTGCTGTCTAAAATGTCTTCTTGTATGTACAAATTTTCTGAGCTTCTACTGATCCCTTGGTATGCCAAGCCAGTGTGTAGGTTCAGGCCCATGTTCTCCCCTTCACTTCATGCATGTAGTCCTGCACCCACTGTGGCAAGATGGGGACTTCAATGAAACTTTTTACGTTTAGGCAGGAACTTTTTTTGCCTTGGATGTGCTTTAAAGAAGGGTTTATCCATTTCTTTGGAATACATAATTCAGGAAATATGATGCAGTCCCTATTTTTAGTGGCTTTCAAGATGCAAAATGCCTTTTCCTTCTTACAGGATTTGTACATTTGGCATAGCTCAGGTTGTCACAGTAATTTAGATAGTCTCATGAGATTTTTCAGAGCTGTATATCCATCCCAACCTAGTTAGATGGTCTGATGCACATATTTGGAAATCCCAATGGCGTCTGTATACCAGTCTCATTGTGGGTTCACAGGAGTTGAAGATGATGTCTGGATCTGAGCATCTGCAGGAATAAAGTGAAGCATTGGGTGGGCTACTTGAACTTGGACTGTAGCTTGAAAAAGCTTTAGTGATAAAAGGAGAAGGTGGAGACGTTGATGGTCTAATCTTAACTTTTCCACAAAGTATGTATTTGTGAAAAATCAGTCTTTGGTTTTAAATGGTTTGAAAATAAAAGACATTACTCTTGTGGTTATGGAGATCTGCTAACACACCATTTGGCATACCAAATATTGGTCATTAGACAGAATTGGGTTAGTAGCATAATTTTTTGGTCTGACCCTCTCTGTTTTCCCCAAATCTTTTTTTGCAACTACAATTACATAAAAGAGCTTTAGCAAGATTTTTCTTGCTAAAGAAAAAAGAGCTAAAGAGCTTGCTAAAGAGCTCAGGGTTTTTTTCAGGTTGCCTCTCTGATTATTGTAGCACAAAATTCTAGCCATGACTGTGTTTTTTGGATGCTCCCCAACACGCCCAGTGACTAAGGTTAAATCCTTTTTCATGATGCATTTTTCTACTATTCTCAGGTAGCTGTTTCTTCACTTGAAAAATATTCAGGTGCCCATCATTGCCACTTTAGACATATTTTTTCCATCAATTGCAGCCTTTTCAGTGAAGTCCAGAGGCACCCTAGCTTTTCATCAGGAGACATGGACAAAAGTACCACTCCACTGAACTGCAGCCAATAAAGGGACAGAGCTTGAATTACCACAGGCAAATACTGTGTCTGCAGATGAGTGATCTTACAGTTAGCTTAAAATTATTTTTCCTTTTCTCCTGTCAGCTGTCCTGGGATGGTTGGTTTGGAGTTTTCTCTAAAATATTACACTGGGTAGAGATTTAACATGACATGCCATCATACTTCATTTCAATCTGGGCCCATTTCTGGTTTTAATCACGCTATTGTGTTATGTATATGAGTGAACTTCTGGAAGTACTGGAACTCTGACTCTGACAAGGTATAGACTAATGCATCTTGGCAATGCTGATATTCCAGTCCATTCTTTTACACTGTGTTTTTGTATTTAAATTAAAAAAAAAAAAAAAATCCAGAAGAAGCTGTGTCTTAGGATTCAAGTTGGAATAGGCTCTGCTGGATTTTAGTTTTTTGTCCAGTGAGCCATAGGAGAGGCTAAACTGATATAGAAATAATTGGGGATCTTAAGGAACAATAAATAAACAACATGTCATCTTAATGCTCTTACATATTTTTGAAGAGAAATTATTACTAATGTGTAAGTATTAGTTCTCCTATTGCCTGATTAAGGAGTTTATAACATTATAGTGAGATGACAGGCTGCTAGTTACTTCATTCCCAGTGAAATATAGCCTGATATTCAAAACCAGAGGCCTGTGTTTGCCAGGTCTTGCTCTGTAGGAGAGATCCTAATCTCAGTAAGATAAACTGCTTAAATAAAAGTTGATGAAAGAACAGTCCAAAGACTGGATTATGCTCTAACAGTTTTACAGTGCCTTGCTTTAGCACAATTCTGTGCTTGTGTCCTTAGGGAAGTCTAAACTATTCAGTGTTTACAGAGTTGTATTAATCTTGATTTTTGCCAAGTTAATTTCTGTTCAGTATTTGTATATTCATTTTTTATTTTGTACTGGGAAGGAATTATGGGGAAAGGGTTAAGAGCATGCTTGCTCTTCATCTGTTTTAAATCCATAAATGTGAGCCCCTGTGCTGTTTCTAGGTTTCAGATTACACTCTGTGATTTATAGGAAAAGGCTGTTCTCCACAAGTTGAAATCCCATGTGTTTCCCCACCATTGTAAAATAACAAATCCTGGAGAATGCTTCCAGTTGCAAAAATTGCAGTTTTGAGCTACATTTGTAACTGCCTTTTTTTCCCTGAAGTGGTGGCTTTGACAAGGGAAGTCCCCTTGTCCTAATGCCATCTTTCACCGTTTGCCGCGCTTTTCATTGCGGCTTGCACAAGCCACAGCAACACCCTCGCGTTTGCAGTCTTCTATCAGTTTATTTTTGGAGGCTACACCCACTAAAAAGTGCAGCTGTGAGAGCACACTTATATCACTGTGCATAAGTAACACCCAGAGCCCCTACAGAGATGGCAGGCCAGGAGCCAAGGTGACCTAACAGCCCATCAGCTCCCAGTCCCTTCTGTTGTCCCATGGTGAAAACAAGAGCAGAGTTTGGCTTTGTGTTTTTCAGTGGATTTCTGTGGGAATGGTAGAGGGTTTGGATACAGTTTGATTTCAGGATTCAGTGCTTAGAAAGAGCTTCACAGCAGCAACTGCCACCTTTTCCTTTTCATTACTGAAGAGCAGGAGAATTTGCCAGTTACCTCTGTAATGAAAATTCACATGGAAAGTGTTAGGCCTTCTGAAATAGTGTCATCACTGATTTTGGTAATTATTTAAATATTGCTATTCACATCAGTGGCCTTTTCCTTTCCAGGTATTTTTCCTGCTGTAATTCCTGTCTCTGCAACAGGAGACCTGCTTGATTTTTTCAGTCACAACCATGCAATAACTTTCATGTGTGTTGAACAGCTGAGATACTCTCTCAACTTTGCCTTGGTAGAGTGTTTGAATTTGTGAAGATGTATAAGTGACTCCAACCTCTTGCCTGCAGTTGGTTTTACAAATAAGAGACAATGTTTTTGCATCTATTCACCATTATTAAAAATACACATATCACTGAGACGTGGAAAAAAAGTGAAGGGGGTTCTGGCTAAAGTCATTGTGTGAGGTTTAAATAACACAATATTGCTTTGACCTTTCATGGATCCCTATGAACTGCATCAGTAGCTGACCCAATGAAAGCTTATTTCTTTTGTCTCAAAACAAAAGGTTAAATGGGATGGCAGCAGTAGTACCACAAGATGAGTCCTAATTAAGATGTGAGATACAGCATGTGTTAAATTAGCATATGTTATGTAGAGTAGAAGCAAATAATTGAGAATAGAAACAAATAGCTGAGAACTCTCAATGAGTTACCTCATTTTGATGCTTTTACATCTCATATTCAGCATTAGATATTTTTGTGTACAAGTTGTATCTGAGGTGCATTCTGAGCAATGCAGTTTAGCCAAACAGAAAAGTCAAACTCAGCCTTGAGTTTTCAGGGGCCTTGTAGTTCCCTACAATGAGCACAGCAAAAAGCTACTGTGTAGTGTGAGCAACTCCTCGAGCATAATGAAGTAGTGTAACATCAGCCAGTTAAATATTCAAAGGTTATTATAAGTTTAATAGGCAAACAATAGAGAGGCAAGTAGCCAGAGGAAATACAGTTTTTTCT
This sequence comes from Pycnonotus jocosus, assembly GCA_013400435.1. Lineage (NCBI taxonomy): Eukaryota > Metazoa > Chordata > Aves > Passeriformes > Pycnonotidae > Pycnonotus > Pycnonotus jocosus. Next base: position 130,519 of record VWYP01020742.1, read on the forward strand.
TCCTAGTGCCTCTGAGTGTAGCCCTGCATTTCTTTGTATAATTCAGAGCTATAAATGAAAAGCTCTGAAAAAAAATATTATTTTTGATCTGAAAAGATGGCTTTTAACCAGAGGAGTCAAAATAATAATGCCCATGGCTTCTTGTGTGGACTGAACAAAAGCCTCTGTTGTATTCTGAATTCAACTTCTTTAGAAAAGGAGTTTAATGTGTCAGGCTGCATCTGTAAGAGTGCTGTACGTTATTATTTACTTATCTGTGATCTCATTTGTGTCTCGCAACTTTCAAATTACTTGGCCTTGAAACCATGTGAAAAAGCAACAGCCTCCTAGTTCAGCAAGATGCAGAGTGAAGAGCTGAATAAAGGTTCTCTGTGATTTGATATGGGCATGATATCAATTGGTATTTGATAATGACATCACCAAAGCTGCGAAACAATAATTGATTCTGACAAAATGGGAACTGGCTTGTGTATTTTCCTTCTTTCTTTATGTGGCTTTTTGGTGCCGTCCAAAGATAGTTTCATCTTCCTATTTTTTTTCCCGTATTCTTTGTGCAGCTCTTCATGTCCTCGTAACAGGCATAAGTTAAAATGCAATTATGGAAATATACAGCAAAGACGATTTAGTATGTACAAGAAATCTCTTGCTATTGCCTAATCTCCATACAAACTATCTTTGTAAAGGTGTGTTCTTAGCTGCCATCACTGTGGGCAGACCACAGAGGAAATACCTGTTGCTGCATGTGTTTGCCCCAGCATGCCATTAGTTCTAAAAACCTACACCTGAGCTTCATTCTGACTTCAGCAATTTGTCTTGCTTCTAGACATACAACATGTTGGACCATTTCCCCCAAGGAAAGTTGAACAAATTTAAGTGTGACGCTCCAAAATCCTATGCTGCTTAGCTATTCTGGACCCTCTTAGGTCTAGTTGGAAAGTATTTTTTGTTTGTTTTTGTTTAAAACGTCAAAATCCCTCCCAAAGGAGATGTTATTTCTTAAACTTGTCCTTTGTATGTCTGTTAAAAACCTACAAGCCAAATCAAACTAAGTCAAACTACCTGTAGAGAAAAGAGGATTGCTCTAACTACATGAAAGGATTTCTCAGTTAAACCCATGACTTTTGAGAAGGGAGACATGAAAGCTGCTGTAGAATAAAACACAAATCCATTAAAAGATGACTGTGGTTTTAAAATTACATTTTTTAAATAAAAAAAGACCAACCACATATAGTTGGGAAATTACATAGTGGGGGAAGAAGAGTACCAATGTTAATTCAACCTAAGCTAATTCCCCAGGGGCTAGTATTCACAATTAGTAAATAATCAAATTGTTTACTAGCTGAAGGGTTTACCAAAAGCCTGAATTTGACATTAGTCCTGCAGAGCAATTTTGAAATTCAGAATCACTGATACTCTTATGGAAGTCAGCCTCTGCATTCCCCTAGGTTGGGAACAGAAATTACATTATAAGACATGCATTTTAGTATAAAAACCTTTATTTTTGATATTAAACCCTTGAAACATACTGTTCTATAGAAATTATTCATCCAACGTCTTCATAGAAATAATTAAGAATTGTTGTTGAATTATTCAGTGCTTAGATGAACAAATTCATTTGATGAAACCTTACCCGTTCATAACTAATTTACAAGCATGAACAGGAGTTCAGCAGATGTAAATCTTTCACAAGCAGATTGTTTGCCAGTAATTACTAAAGTACTTTTGAATGCTGAGACCAAAGAAATTTTAAAAGTCTAGTTTAACTTCTATTTGTGATTCTTCTTGTTCTATGTGTATCTATTATTTCTGTACTTCCGTTGCATTTAAACCTGTGAATATGCTGGTGGTGAGAACCACGGGGGGATAGATGAATTCCAAATTTGATTTGTCTTGTCATTAATTTCTAACTTTGCTTACACTGAAAATGTTGTGGGAGCATTTAGTAAATTCCAGAACCTGAAGGGAGCCTACAGGGAAGATGTAGAGACTGTTCACAAGGGCAGGTAATGACAGAACCAGGGCAAATGGCTTCAAATTAAGAGTGTGGGTTTAGATGAGGTATCAGGAAGAAATTCTTTACTGTGAGGGTGGTGAGGCACTGGAACAGGTTGCCCAGAGATGTTGTGTATGCCTCATCCCTGGAAGTGGTCAAGGCCAGGTTTGAAGGAGCTCTGAGCAACCTGGTCTAGTGAAAGGTGTCCCTGTCCACATCAGGGGGTTTTAATGAGATGATCTTTAAGGTCCCTTTCAACCCAAACCATTCTGTGATTCTGTGCAAACTAAGCCCATTTAATTAAACTTCAGATTTGTAACTGTTTTGCTCTTCAAATATCATCATACTTTTCTAACACTTTTAGGCAGCTTTTACTGGTTTATCTTTTGGATAGTTTTGGTAAATCATTTGTAGGCCAGGCTATGTGGAGAGAGCCCCCACTAAACTGATCATAATGATGGCAAACAACAGTTGCTAAACTAGCAACAAATGAAAGGAGAAACTGGGTAGTGGACAATATTGGAAATAATCAGTGATTCTGATTTCATCCCTGGGTATGGTGATCAAGTATTTCCAGCTTCAGAATACACAGCAACCTAATCTCTTCCAATTTTCAGCATCTAAGATGTAGCTCAGTGCAGAGAGATTCCCATCAACTGGGAATAGGCAGAGAACGACAGAATAAGCTTGAGCCGCAACAAATTCTATACCTAAAGTGCCTGGAGGACTAAGGATGGAAGATTTCATTAGACTTAAATGCACTAATGAAATGGCTTAATGTAGTTACTCTGAATCTCATCCACCAGATTCTGTGACAAGGAATGTTTTTCAGTGCCTGAATGGAAAAAAATACTTCAGTTCACATGCACAACATATGATTAAAAACTGATGCATTAAAGATAAAGCTCAAATCTAAATAATTATTACTGCCAAAAGCTTCGAGCCAACCAACTTCAGTCTTCTTTCTTAATACTTTACCCTGTCCCAAGTCAGAAATTTAAGATGACTGCAGAGAATTTAAATAGGTTTTAAAAACTGAGCCTGACTTCAAATCAGTGTTAGGTTTACCAAAAAATGGGCATTTTGTAAAAGATATTATAAATCTGTGGCTCGCTCCAGCTGAGTTTTCGTTCTTGTTAGACTCATTCTGAGTAGACAGCGTTGACCTTTTAGCTCCGATAATATCAGCGCCCATGTACGTTGGGAGGTCTGTGCCAGACATTACAGTCCTGATAATGAAATGTTCTGCACATGAACAAAAAGGCAAGTGTTACACATAGGAAATTAGCAGCACCTTTCCTCTGCCCTGTTGCTTTAATATTTTTGTTAACACTAAACCAATATGTAGAACACCTTCCTGAGATGAAAAGGGGAACAAACTTCTAATGGAATTACTAAGGGTTTGATGTAAAATTTAGCAGTTTTATAAGGACAATAATTTTTTTCTAATTAATAATTGCTTTTCCTTTCTGATTCTTTATCAAAATAACTCTGTTTCAGAATGGGGATTAATCTTGTAAAGCTTAATCTTAAAAAAAAGGTTTTATTTTTCTTGAATCATAGAGCAACTGAAACCTGCTTAGTTCCTTTTTCATAAAGCCACACAGTTTTTGGAACTAAAAAGTTTTAGCCTTTGTCTCAGAGCATTTTTGTGGAGTGGCCCTGCATGTCCCCTGGCAGGAAGAAGGCAGGTAGGTGCTGACTGAACAGTGACATTCAGTATGGCTGTCAGTGAGTATAGGACTGGGGAATGCGCCACAGCTTCGGAAACCGACTGAGGTTTTGGCTGATTGTGTTGGGGAAAGTGAACAATATGTAGTCAAATGTACGAAAGTCTGAATTGCAACAGTTCATTTAATAATGTATAACAACTTTCCAACCAAATGGGAATGTTAGTTGAATTACATAAAGTACTTCATCATGCTTGTTTTCTAATTTAAGTGAAGTTCCAATTCACATTTCTGATGGACTGATGAAGAGATCAGGTTTCTTCCAAGTGACTGGTTGTAGGTTAAGTATGCTAACAACTAAAGGAGGCAGGAAAAACTAAGGATTTCTAGTTATTTAATTCTGCCAGGTCTTCTTCTTTGATGTGGCTGCTCAATCCATTGTATTTTGTTGCCAGTTTTCTTTATCCTCATTTCTTATGCTTTGAATAGCACCTGCATCCACATGTTGTTTTTAAGTGCACATATAAAGCAGACCTAGTTTATCCCTGCAAATAATGTAGGTTTGCATGAATCTGTTTGCCCCATTACAACTAGGATGGTCTTCTGTTTGTTGTTGAATCGTTACATCCTTCTTCATCCTTCCTGGATTCCTAGGGGTTATAACAGTGTTGTAGATTCCTTGGTGGCTTCAGGACCTACTTCTGTGAGTTTAAGTCCATGAGAAATGTCACATAGCATGTGCTATATTCAAGGTGATCTTGATGTCCTGTTCATACCGAGAAAGGAAATTACTGGTAGCCAGTGAAAGCTATTGGCAGTTTTTCTTTATAAGGGTTCAGGCTGAGAAGTTGTCCAGTAACAGAAATAATAACCTTTAGCTTGATTTTAAATGCATTCTGTGTATATTACTTTTTAAGGTAACAGGCTGCTGGTTATTAGAATCAGTCAAACAGTGTTTGGCAAGTTCTTCCTTCAGATGTCAGTTATGATATTAATGGGTTTGGTGACAATGAGGCTCACAGCCTGATGAATGCTCAGGAGAGGAAAATAGCTTTGATGCCAAAAGGGCAAAAGGCCTGCTGACCCTGTTGCTAATGCACTTATCCAACAAGCTTTTCCCCAAAGTCAGGCAAAACTAAACATCTGAAAATGAGGGATTGCAATTGCAGGAGAGCTTAGCTCACACAGCTCCACTGCAGCAGAAAGGCTCTCTGGAGTACCCCAGAGTCCCTGGAACCCCTCCTACACTGCCATCAGAGACTCACTGTGCATAGCTGTGCCTCTCCAAAGGGTGTCTCCCCCCAGCTGTGGGGATGGACACACCAGGAAGGTGAGGTGCTGTGTTCTGGCAGCACACTCAGATGAGGTCATTTCCAGCACTTCTAAAAATATAAAAGTATTCACAGAAGTGAGGGGGGTAATGCATTGAGTACCTGTCTCATGTCTAAGCGTGCTCCATGCGCCCAGAGGCTGCAGACAGCCCCTCTGTAACCAAAATTCAGAGATGTCACAAGTGGCTGAACAAACAAATATCACCAGTTAATGGTTAAGCTCTCAATTTGCTAAAGCGTTTGCTACCAGTTTGCCAAAGAGATCAAACAACCGTGAATCATAACCTTGGCTACTAATTAAGTCCTTTATTCCCTTCTCTCATCGCAGAAGCATTTAATCTTGGGGAATCATGACAGCCTGTTGTGCAGAATTACATTTTACAGCATAAGCAGAAACAAGCTTACTGTAAGGCTTCCTACTGGAGCTGGAAATGGGAAGGATTAAAATGAGAATATTAACTTTCCCTCCTGGCATGGTAGTTCATGTTAGCACTGACAAATGATTGATGGGGAATAGCTGCATTGGAAAATCATTTTGGTCAATGAATGGCAAATACCATTTTTATTATCCTCCTGCCTTGCTTATAGATGCGACTTGTTCTGTAGATAGAGAATGAGGGATTTGGTGTGCTCTACTGGTGACTGGCTATCCCAAAGAAAAATGTTTTACTCAGAAATATGGACTGTGAAGAACACCCCAGAGGAAATGAGGCATAAACCAAAACACTACAAGGAGTTTTATGGCAGTTCAAATATATTTCTATTTGTCAAAAGATGTTTTTTGTGTGCTTTTATGTATAGAATGTATAACTGCATGATATCATACCTTTGATATTTACTAGAAAATTAAACAGTGTTTACCTTTTTGGCTCCCATCTCTGTGAAGGAGAACTTAAAAGCCCAAACACTTTATTTCCTTGGGTTTGGGGGAAGTCATCCAAGTCCTTAGCTGCAGAATGATGCAGCACAGGCTCACAAAACAGGGGTACCCTGAACTAGCATTAGGCTAACTCTGTCCTCTGGGAACTGATCCAAACACACAGCCATTCCAGCCAGGAGTAGCAAATTTCCATTTTTGTAATTTGAACTGTGATGTTGCAGTCAGATCTGTGGCAGTAGGGGCCTGGAGACAGTGTCTCTAAGACACCTCAGGAAAGTGTTAAGGGAAAAAGCTTCCTATGCAGATCCAACTGCAGGTTTGGTGCATCATTATTGAGGTACAGGTGATTTATATAAATACACTTGGGGGTTCCCATCTGTAGAGCTGCGGTGAAAAGCTGTATGTTATCAGCTTGAAAAGCAAAGCATTTATGCTATTTCTGGAGAAAATAATATTTTCTGTCATTGCTAAATCTGAACAATTTCTGTAACTGAAAGAACCCACCTGAGGCAATAGCTAGAAGTAGAAAACGATGGGGTTTTTTTGGTTCTGCTTTTGGCTTCACAGAATGATATTTTTCTAGTAAAAAGTGTGACTTTTCAGAAGGGGGAACACCCCAGCTACACCTTTTCAGACTACAGATGTCCACCATGTGCACATGCAGAACTTTTATTTGCTGGAGGAGATTGATCCTGAGGAAACACCTGAATACTCACTAGAATTCTAAATTATATTTAGCTGAAGAGGCTTGGATGATACCATGCTATAACATACTAAAGACCCAAACTTGCACAAACTTTTATAGAACTTAAGTATGACTTACTTCTCCATCCCTTAGTGAGTATGACTGCTGTCATGTTCAGTACAGACAGAAAGCACTGCAAGTTGACATCTCAACATGCCAGTCTATCAGTATTACTAATAATAGGTTTATAAAAATAAAACAACTGGAACACCTAAGAGCTTTTACAGCTGCTCCCCAAAGCCATCTCTAGAAGTCTGTTTGAGATGAGAGTTAGAAACTTTAGATGTTCATGCAGTTAAAACAGAAATAAAGATGGTGCCATAATGTCATTCAGGTGCATCTTGGTAAGAATATTAGAATGAGCAATCTGAATAATTGGCTTAATGTCTGATATTATATTTTATTGTTAGGAAGGAAAATGCATCTTTTTTACAAGCTTTGAAAAAATTGAAATAACTGTTGGTTTTAAGGCACTATTTGAAAAATAATGTCAGATTCTATGAAAATCTGTCATTTAAAAGCACGATGAGTAAATTATTTTCTTTTTATTCTGTTGTCAGATCATATGCATATCCACAAAGAGGGACATATATTTTTTAGAGACCTGTCAGATTCTTTTGTTGTTATGTTAAGTTACTGTTCAGTTTGGGGATGAATATGTATTTAGATGTTACATCCAACAACCACAAGATTATTTGGATTGTTTAGCAGACAACAAATCAAAAATCTTTCAAGTGTTTTTTTTTTTAATAATTCTTTGAGGAAAAAAAATCATGTAAGTGAAGAAACATGTAGAGAAATTGTGGAGTGAACACCTCAAAAAACCCAAACAAACCAAAAAAATCCTAAAAACTGGAGTGACTGTATAAAAGCTGTTCATGGATGGACATGCAGGAACTTGAGAGTTTCGGGGTTTTTTTGTGGAAATGAGACTGGGAGGGATGCATGGAGGTTTGCTTAGACACAGAAGGAGGTTATGTGGACACTTCTTTTAGCTGTGAAAGGGGTGCAAACCTGGCGTGGGTCACATAAAACCCTGGATTTTCAGAGCCTTCTTGGAAGGTGAGGAGGGTCAGCAGAATGGTTTGTTGTGCTGCCAGGCTGGATCACAGCTACTCACACTGCACACTGACGTGTTGGTGAAGGACTTTCTGCAGCCTTCTGTATTTACTGTCTGGATGGAGAAGCTCCTTTCTCTCTCACCCTCCTCCTTTTTCCCACAGGCTGCGGGAGCACCACCGCGCTGCCATCAAGGTGATTCGGAGGATGCAGTATTTTGTGGCAAAAAAAAAGTTCCAGGTGAGTTGTGAATAGAGAGCTCCTTTTCTAAATAAACCCTTTTATTCTCCTGATTCATTGTCTCTTTTTAGAAACTTAAGAGAGACTAACACAATTCATTTCAGTAATGGTGATCTACACCCACTATTCTCTCCCTCCTTCAATAGGGTGGTTGTTTCGCAGCATGTAAGTCAACTATGGATGCACTGGAAATAGGCTAAGCTCCTGAAATGCAGTCCGAATTAAAATGTTATTTTCTGCTAATGGACTTGACCCTTAGCCCTCTGTTATCGCTGTCTCTTTCTGGCAGTGCAAATGTTCTCGTATATCTCCATTAATTCTGAGCTGTGTGCTGCTTTCATGCCAAGTCAGTAGGATTAGAGATTAAAATACTACCTCAGCCTTGTTTCTGTCCCTTACTCAATGATGATGAAGTCCTGATAAGAAACCAAGGTGGAAATTTGTTAGTGTATTGGAAGGTTTCTCATTTCTTCTGCTTTCTCCCCTCTGCACAGTAGGAGACCTCCTTCCCAGTTAGTGAGATACTGACTCTCTTTCCTTCTCTGGCCCTCACTGATACATTTCCCGTGTGCCACTCCACTTGCTGTGGTCTTGTGATGCCATAAGCATTTAATAGTAGTTAATTAACCTTGTTTCCTGGTCTGAATAAAAAATTCTGACTGCAAACTTTCTAAAAATCAATTTCATTAATCCAGTAAAAATACATGTCAACAGCCTTCAGCTTGATTGAAACCAGGTGAATGTATATGTAGCTAATAAATATATTACCTTACTTAAACTTATTAATAAGGGATAATCTCCAGAGAACAGGCTTCACAACTGCAAATGCAAAGGATGAGAGGGGCTTAACTGCCTACATCCATATTCATATATGACTTAGCTATTACTGCTTCCAATAAACCAGAAAGCTATCCCACCTATGATCTAGACCCTCCAAAAAGGGAGAATGTCTTTTCTCCTTCAAATTTGAAGGCTAAAAAATTTAAGCTCAAAAAGATTATGATGATGTTGATGATGATGACAGTGATGATGACTAACAGTTCAGTATATCTGTAAAGCAAAGTTTACTGCTACTACAAACCCACAATTCTGATTTCCTTGTAAAATTCTGAAGCACTGCCTGAATTCTTTAACAAATTTTTACTTCGAATATTTTAATTTTTACAAAAATTCTTGAGCTAATTTATGGCTAAGGTTGCCTGAGCTTGTCAGAAAGTTGCTTTAGTTATGTATAATGTATTTATACCGTCACTGTTGTGGCTGAAATGTCCCATGTCCAGTTTTCTTGAAGAGAGTGCTTTTAAAAAGTTTCTGCTAGCACATTTCACCTTTTATTATCAGTATTAGACTAAAATTAAGAAAGGCACAGTGTCTCAACTACTTGAATATAATATTTATAGTCACTTTGTTGAGAAGTTCCTTAGCACTTGCTGATCAGCACTTGAAACTTGGCAAGGGATGTGACCCATTCCAGTGATGTGTCTGCTGCTTTTGGGTGAATAATTGCACAAATGTGGCCAGTTCCATTAAAATCTAATTTATTTTCATTCTAAAACTTGATTGTGATTCTTTGCTCTGTGGTAATTACTGAATCATTGCTCTCATAAATTTAGATCATAAAATATTTGCCATGGTATTAACTAAGCTGCTTAGTAACAAGAAATCCACATGTTGTAGACCTACCTCCCAAGTGGTATTTGTCAGAAACAGATTTTGAAAATGCCTGAACACTGTGTGCAACATTATCCACCTGGCAAATAAACGAAACTCCCCTGCGGCAGATGATTTGATAGAAGCTGAAAAAGCATTTGAGTGAATAGAATGGGGCCATTCAGTTCATACTTGAAACTTGTTTGTGCTCAGTATCTCAGTTGCTAATCTGCCTTCTCAGTTGTACTCTCACTTTCTCATCTGCAAAAGGCCCAGTCCTGGCCATCTACAGAATCCCTCGACAGGGTTGTCTCTCATCTCTTGTTAGGAGTCTTCCTTCTTCCTGAATGATCAATATTAGCTGCTGCTGAAGAGCTAAAACTGCCCTTTGGCTGAAGTGGGGTGGATCTTAGGTCTCTACTCCTGTGTACAAGCGATACACTGCTGTTTATTCAGAAGCAGAATCTCCAATAGCAAAGTAGTGGAATATCTGATACTTCTCCATAATTTCTGAATATAAAGTTATGATCAAGCTTGAAAACTTTGAGAGCACCAAAGGTACAGTTTTCCAAGGCACCCAGGTAACTTAATGCACAAAGTCACCTTGAAATTCAAGCCACAAGGTGCTTTTGAAAATCTCTCCTAATTAAGCAATAACCACTGTCATTATTCTTTCATCAAAACTATGTTTTAAAGCTGTTCTATGCACATAAAATAATCATCAGAAATTAAATTGTTTTAACATGTGCCAAGTAATGACTGTGCTGTTCCTAATAAGTTGACTAATATAATGTCTGAGAATAAGATAAAGCAGAAGATGCATTTTAAAAATGTATCTTTCAGCATTTAAGAAGTCTGTACCACTGGTTTTTAGTAGATGTTTTCTTTCTAAGCTTTACATTAATGTAAAATATATGTTCCAAAAAAATAAAATTCAGATATTTTCTTCCTGTAACTGTTGAAAAAACCCACAACAAACCCAATTTCATCTGAAGTCCATTGGGCTATTCATGCTAAAAATAAGCTGGAACACTAAGGAAGGCCAGCACATTAAAGGAGTATTTTTTAGAGATGCCTCTGAACCTTTTGAGTAGGGCAGGATAGGAAGAAGGAGAGGAAGAGCAAAGTTTTCCAAAATAGGTCCCAGCATGAACCCAGCATGGTTCTTAAACTATACCAGCTGTTTGCAGGACACACCTGTAGGCCTGAATTTGACTAGATATATTTTTTGAAGGGGTCAGTTAATAACAGGGGATGATGGCATCAGAAGGACAAAAGCCAGTTAGAAAGCAAAGCCTTCCTGTTTAAAACTAAATAAATAAATAAAACAAATAAAGAAAAGCTAAACAGGGATACAAAGATTTTCAAAGGACATGAAAAGCAAGTCCTTGTGAAGTATCATTTCCTCTTTAAAAAGAAGGAGAGAAATTTAGGCCATATTTCAAAGTATAGTTTTAAATATAGTTCTTATGAGGATGCCCATGTATAACCCATGAACCCAGCATAATATTATAAAGAATTAATACCTTTTTTTATGGATGTGTTTATGTTCTCGTAAAGGCCGTAGGACTGTTTCAAATTCTTTACAAACGACCACGTTCAACACAAGTCAGGGAAAGTGAATGACTTCTGGTTAAGGAAGGATTTTGTAGATTATAGGGAAAGCAGACTTAGAAATGAATGCTTTTCTAGGCTTTGTTCACCCTACCTACCAAAAATGAATTTTATGTATTAGTTGTAAAGCGGATGTTTTTGACACAATCTAATATTACAACTGCATTTCAGAAAAAAAAATCACCATACTCAGTTATGCCATTTGCTTGATTTATGATTAAATAACATTTATTTTCCAATTATGAAAGTTTCTAGAAGTCTTAAAGCTAATGTACATGGATACAACTGTGATATCCATCACAGATACAGAGACCAGGAATTTGTTCTAATTTTGCATTTTCATTTTGAAAACTTTTTACATTTCCTTTCCATGTAAATTCTTCCAATTGAGTAAATTCATTTCCTTCCAAAATAGCTTTTTAACTTGTGGTATGATTTTTACCATGGCAAATAGTCTATACATAGCATAAATTTAAAATGCAGGTTGTAGTTCTACCGATGATGTAACTGTTGCCTGATTTGTTACAATTTCCCTGGAAAATCTTACATTTATAGTCTTGTAGTTCATCATATTATGTCATTCATATGAATTCTGTGTGTAATCTTTTCTAATCTCCATACTGGGCTGTACTAACCTATGTATTTCAGTGTCCTGTGCTTCACAGGGTATTTTGCCCATTTTATTTGATATTACCTGGTTGCATTTCCCAAAAATTCCCCTTTCCTGGATTCCCCTTTCCCATGTCTGCGTCCCTGCCCATGCAGTTACTAGGGAACAACAACAGCCACAGCCACTGGTGCACATTTAATATTTGGCATTGGGTTTTGTGCCTTTTGAAAACTTTCATTTATGATGGGGAAAATTTTAACATATTTAAGAAGAGTTTTGCCATGAGTTTTGTTTAATTAGCAGAGGACCAAAAGTAAGGAAGAGAAGCAGTTAAGGAAAACTGGGGGACTGGCTTCTACTTTTGTGTATTCCATACTAATTTGTTACGTGCTGCAGTTTTTTTATATGGTCAACATCAAGAGTATTTTCTCATAGATCAGCTTTCAATATGAAGCAGTTACAGAAAAATCAGTAAATACCCAGTCGTACTCAGAAGTTGAGCCTCATTCATAAAAAGTATTTTCTCCAGGTTTTCAATTCTTGTTTTAAAGAGAGAGAAACAGCCTTGTAAAGGAAAAAGAGGTAGGGAAATGACCTACATACTGTCAGTCTGCTTTGTCAGGGTGTGAGGATGGCAGGAGAAAGCTCTGCATCTTTATTCTTACTGAACACCTTTTCTGAACCTGCAGTTTTCAAACTTGCAGATTTCTCTTTTGCTTATTTATAGTACAAAAAGAATCCAAAAATTTCTTTCTTTTTTTTTTAAATATTATCATGTTTACAGTACTAGTCTATGGAAAGATTTACAGGCTTATGCCATCACAAAATCATGTTTCTTTCGTTGTGGATGTTAGTTATGATTTATGTGTGTGTAAGCAGTTGGGATGCTCAGGAATTCTTCTGTGCTCCTTGGTTAGACTGAAGCCATTCCCTGTCCTGCTTAGCCTGCCTCTAGAGAACGTCTCACATTCACCCAAGTCTCGCAATTGACTTGGGAAACCTGGGAGACTGAAATGTAGTTTGTTTGATGAAGTGATCTTATTAATCATTCCTGAAATGTGGGAGCTGCTTCCCAGGCAGGTGCAGGGAACTGCATGAAGGTGCCACAGTGTCCACAGCCTGTTTTTTGTATGGTATCCCACTTTCCTTTGGCTTAGAAAAAAAATTTGTATTTATGACATGGAATTGAGGAAATCCTGGAGTTTGGGAAATAAGATAAAGCAGGGCAGAGATATCTGCTTTTGAAGTACAAATGACAAAATACTTCTGAGACTTCAAAAGGGATCCAAATTCTGGTATCTTAGAAGCTGCCACTGGAAACTCTGCCCCTTGTTCTCAAAAGATGCAAGAAAGGAGCAGTTGTAACTCAGTGTTACCAAGGTTTTTACAAAACCTTGAAAATTATCTGCAGAGTTTCTATAAACAGCATAACGGATGAGTCAGAAATCATAGAATAGTTTGGGTTGGGAGGGACCTTTAAAGGTCACCTAGTGCAAACTCCCTGCCATGAGCAAGGACATCTTCACCCAATTACATTGCTCAGGGCCCCTCCCAACCTGACCTCAAATGTTTCCAGGGGCAGGGCATCCACAATTTCTTTGGGCAACCCTTTTAAGTGTCTCACCATCCTCACACTAAAGAATTTCTTCGTAATAATTTCTTTCTAATAATATTCCTAAAAAATATTCTTCATGCCCTCTTTCAGCTTGAAGCCATTTCCTCCTCATCCTATCACTACAGGCCCTTGTAAAAAAATTTGTCACCATCTTTTTTAAAAGCACCCTTCAAATACTGAAAGGCTCCAGTGAGGTGTCCCTGGAGCCTTCTCTTCTGCAGGTTGAACAACACAGCTCTCTTACCCTGTCTGCAGCAGAGGAGCTCCAGCCCTCTGATTATCTTTGTGGCCTCCTTTGCACTTGTTATAACAGGTCCATGTTTTTCCTGTGCTGGGAACACCAGTTCTGGCACTGATTGGACTCTAGATTCTAGATGTAGGATTAAGATACCTTAAGATGTAGGATTTGTTGCTACCCTTCAAAATGTTTGTTTACTTGCTTTCTGGTTAGTCTTGGTGTCTTACAGGTTGATACTATTGCCTTTATCTTGACACTATTGCCTCTATACTACACAAAAGTTGTTTCATTAATAATAGGTCAGATGAAGTCTTTCCCATTTGTGAGGTGCAAATTACAGACACGGGGCAGTTCTTGCACTAGTGTTTCCCAGCAGTTTTGGAAGCTCAGCCAGTCCTTCTGGAAGGGGAAATCAGTCATGCATCTTCCTCTAGGACTGTGTTTTAACTTCCCACAGTAAGACCTGAACTGTGAGCCCCAACTGCTGACTGAGAACAGGGGTTTGTGCATGTGCACGACCTCTTTATTTTTCAGTGGCCAAGGAGTATGAACCTTATTTCCAGAAGGAGCTAGAGTGTGCACAGACTTCTGAACAAGATGCCAGATAAACATCTTCTGGCTCCAAGTTCTTTTGAGCTTCAGTTCAGTGGATTATCTCTTGAAAGGCATACAGACCTGCAGTAACAAAAAGGTGGATGAAATAAGAACTGTCAGAATTACTCCACAAAAATATGTGATCATGGCAACAATCAAAATAACCCATGTGTTTACACAGTGCTACAAGAACTTACTGTTTACTCTTCAAAAACATCTGCATTGCCACAGGCCATTCCTCCCTCCTTGTGACCTAAGGACATGTTTTTTGTCTCTCTTTTACAGCAAGCCAGAAAGCCCTATGATGTCCGAGATGTTATTGAGCAGTATTCTCAGGGCCACCTCAACCTGATGGTGCGAATCAAGGAGCTACAGAGGAGGTGTGTCAATGAAGCCCACTCTTGGTAGCCCCAAACAGCAGCAGAGGATGTGTGTAAATTAGGCAGTGATCTGGGCCTGTGGGTAAAAAGCTGCTGGGGTTAAAGGTGCCGGATTGGCAGGACTGCGCAAAGTCAGGGAATATAAAGTGGCATTTGCATGAAGTTTTCTTTTTAAGCACAGAGGAAAAGGCAAAAAGGTTAAAAATCTGATGATTGGGACTTATATATATTAGCTCAGTCCCTGCTAGCTGTGACTATAGACTGCAATCCCTCTATGATACGGGCTGTTTTACACCTGGAGAGTGCCATACTGTCACCTGCTCTGGTAGAATTGCATGTAAGAGCCAGCTAAGAGATTACAGATGCAACAAGAAAGCTGCAGAAGAGCAGGGAAAAGACAAATCAGTGCTGAGCACATAGAAAAGTAATGGGTATGGTAAAACTTTACAGTGGTTAAAGAAGCTGTAAGTCAAATCCCATTTTGCTACTATATTTTTAATTTCAAGCTACTCTTAGAGTAAAGCAACAGCTTCACTCACAGGACAAACCAGAATTATTTGAACTTCACTTTGCTTGTTTGTGAGAAGGCCTCCCTGCTCCACCTAAAGAGAGTGAAGATGCTGGTTCAGACTGATAAAAAACAAAAATGTTTCTTTTTGTTTTAAAGGTTGGACCAGTCCATAGGAAAGCCATCTCTTTTTATCTCTGTCTCAGGTAAGTCAATACAAAGGATGTGTCTAAAATTAATCTGATGAACATATAATTAATGGAAAATACTTGCTAAAATATTTTCATTTTATTGCCAAATTTTTAAACCGTGCCAAATGGTTGTGCTCTGAGGATTAGGCATTAATAATATTTAGTCATCAACACTTTTAAATTAGGGTTGTTCTTACTGAGTTCTTAAAGCACCTACTTTCACTGAAGTCTTCAAAATGTTGGCTCTAGTCTTTCTGAGGCTCACCATATATTCAGTAAATTGGTGTACTAAGATTACAGAGTTCCCATGAAATTTGTAATATTCACATAGATCTTTGATAGCTTTGAAAAGACACTGGAAAAAGAGCACAAAGGACTAAGTTTGTTTGAGACAAGTCTGGCTAGTGAAAACTTTCTGTTTATGTCATTTGAAAACTCATCTTTCTATATAGTTTGTAGTGAGAAAAAAAAAAGATAAAATATTAGCGAATGTGTTATTCCAGTTGGCCATCAAGTCCTTTCCAAAGTAGCAGATTGTTTTTAAGTGGCAATTAAAACATTCACTAAACTGGGGACATTTTTGCTCTCTGTGGTTAAGGCATAAGACTAAGATTAAAAATGCCTTAAACTCAGGGCTATTAAAAGCCTTGGCATGGGCCAATGCTATAAAAAGAAACAGAAAACTACTTTTAAGAAATGGATCTATCAGCCTGGTCAGGGTGTTCAGTTACACAGTGTTGGTGGGCTAGTTAAACACACCCTATTGTGGTTTGCTGCTATTTTGTTATACCACCATTTATTAATTTGAATATGTTTCTTGCTCCACAGAGAAAAGCAAAGATCGAGGCAATAACACGATTGGTGCCAGGCTGAACAGAGTGGAGGACAAGGTAAGCCTCAGCTGAACTGGCAGTGAATGAGGACATGGTTTGTGATCAAACAGTGCTTGTTTCATAGGATGTGAAGGAAAATTCAACTTAAAATAGAGTTGAATGCCTTGCTTTTCCAGGTGATGGAGTCTAAATTTTTTGTCACACATTGCATTTTTGGTTCTCGTCATTTTAACAGAATAAGAAAAAAAAAAAAAAAAAAAGAATTTCTGTGATGTCAGTCTCTTTTGGGACTTGCTGGGGTTTTTATTTTTAATTGCATATATTACATATGTCTCAATGCTTTACTTCCTTCCTCCACAATGGATAAAAGGCTCTGTTCCTTTAATAACTCAGTATATTATGGTCCCTAAGATTTCCCTTTGATCTTTGCTGTGTTGTTTACATAAGTCCACCTACAATTCCATAGAGAGGGAAATAGCAAACCTTGTTCCGTCCTGGTTTTCATTCCCTATGATAAGTGGAGTTTCTCCTTGCAAGTGACATGAATCAAAAAAAAATCAGACTTGTTCTATAATCTCAAATTAACAGTTAAGTGCTTTGTAAGCCTTTATTTCAATGCTGGCTGTGCTTGAGAAAATAGATGACAGCTAGAGGTTGTGTCATTGTTAAAAAAATACAGGTTTTTCCTATTCTGGTATTTAGGAAAGAAAGGAAGAGTTAGGAAGAATAGTTTGAATCTTTTACTCATCTCTTGGAGTGATCTGAGGAGGGAGTGAAAGCATTTCTTTACTTCAGAGTTATTTCACTCATATATCTGACCTGTTCATTAATTATTAAGACTGAAACTTTTTCCTGAGGAAAAGAACTATGTGGTAACCTCGTGAAGGTTTTGTTCTGAAGAAATGTCAAGCAAATATTCTGCAGGCTAAAGGAGATGTGAGCAATACATCCCAAGGACTACAAACTAGCACCCTGATCCGCACTGACTCACTTGTGATGTGCCTGTTCCTTACATGTTTCTCCTGAATTACTTTAATAAACTGGAAGGATGGTACTCAGGACTGCACTTCACTGTCCTGAAAATAGTGGTGTTTTAAAGTAAACAGGTTTCTTTTGGTATATAGGGGGACACACAGGAGAAGTGAAGTAGAAGAGAGGAAGGTAGAGTGCATTTAGCACAGAAAAGAATCACTGTGCAGTGCTCCCTCACATCTGTGGTTAATATGTGTTCCTACACATGGAAGCCCTTTCCAGAAAGTTTGGATTACATTTATATATTTTCTCTCCATAATGTCAACTAAAAGTGTGGAACACTAAGAAACGTCTTGTGACTTGTGACAAAGAGCAATGACTTTTCAGTGTGGACAAATAACTCTCAAGTGGCAGCTAAAGCAGCTTCTCAGTGCTATTTGTAAAATCTCTAGCAAGCCTGGGAAAGCCTTGGTGTTGTACTGGCTCAGAGATAAGCTGTTTGGGGGTTATTAATTACTCTTTTTTACATCCTTACAAATAAGTACACCGTGAATTTATAGTGACTGGGTTTTTATGTCTTGTAATGGGACTGTAAAACACTCCCTGTATAATTTTAGTATAGCTGGGTTAAATTTTAGCCTTGTTTTAAGTAACAGACCCTTCTTTCTTTGCAGTTGCATGAGGTCATCTGTGGTTTCAGAGTTGTATGTTATCTGCCCTATACAGCTAGTCCTATCTGCAGGAATTTTATCTGAAAGTAGCTGAAAGGCTAAAAATAGAGAATTTCAGTTGGACTCAGCAAACAGTGGTTAACATAAAAACACACTGGCAATGCTAGAATCACATTTTTGCTGCAGCTGTAGATGGTGGCCAAAGCTAATTTTTTGGTATTTTTGCTCTCAGAGATTGGCCCTCTCTTTCCCATAAAGTACATGGTGCTTGGTATGCTTTCAACATACATTAAATCCTTCCTGAGCTGAGCACTATGTTAAGGATATCAGATGGTTTTTAAAGTGACAAAATATTTTGAACAGGCTTATCCCATTTGGTTTGTGAATTAGTTTCCAGTCTTGGACTTCAGGAGGAGATATTTTCAGTGCTGCAGGCTAGTGTCAGTGTCTAAAGACTTCTTGTGCATTTGAAAAATCTCCTGTAAGTCAGTGGAAGGCTAGATACAGCCAGCAGTACAGAGAGGATGGCACCTAAAAGGGACATTTTAAAATAAAAAGTTTAAACAGCAGTGTATTGACAGGAATTATGATGCTTTATTGCAAAAACCTGCATTTTCAAGTATTGACATCAGCAAAATGCTGTGTTTTCTTCTGTAAATTTAGGAACATGCTCATTTAAGGGAGAGTTCTGTAATCTGTTCATCTTGTGCACTGAGGGAAACTTTGACCTTGTGATACATGCAGTTTGTGATCCTGAACCTAAGGATTGTTTCCTAACATAAAAAAGCCAAAGGGATGAATCACACCTGCAAGAACCTTCCTGCAGATTCCTTCCTGCTGAATGCTGTAATTTTGGCACAACGCTGAAAAGGTGGTTTTGTGAATGTGACTAGAGACTGCACGGCCTGCTAGGCCTTTGTGGAAAGAAATCCAATATGTAATCACAGCATATTTTGACTTTGCCATTGTTCTGTGTTGCTTACAAAGCTGAGGGTGGCAAATGCTGTGCTCTCCTGAAGGTGTCCTGCCGTGCTGGGTGCAGGGGGCTGCCCACAGCTCGGTCAGCTGTGGTCCAGTGGGAATGTCACAGCAGGAGTGCAGCAGCCAGGCGGGGCTCACACCCCCTGCCAAGTGCCAGTGGTCCAAGAGCGTGCGTGGAGATACCTCAGGGAATGTTGTTGAGCAGGATTACAGCAGCAAATCAATTTATTTGCGGTGACCAGCCTTCTCTTTTCATCCTTGAAACATCTGTGAGTGACTATTCAGCCTACCCTTGAGGAACCTGGCCACAGCTGGCTTGCTACCAAGCTCAGAATCAAAAACAGTTTTTCCAGATGGGCCCAGCTGTGTGTGCACAGTGCCCTTCCTCCTCACACACTCTTCATCCTCACGCCGCAAGAGCTGCCTGCCAGGGGCTTAATGCTGGGTGTGCCCAGCAGCTCCAGCCAGGAGCAAGCCCACAGCACACTTGGGAAATTCTGTGTCCTGCAGCTCCTATTTGCCTTTCACTGCACTAATTTTAGCTTGCCTATAAATGATTGCAGTGCTAGCTTTTTAATTTTCACATTAATCTGTTCTTTTTCAGCCTTTTGCCAGCCATTAATTTAGCTATAACAGGCGCAGTTTGCACTTCCCAGGTAATCAGCCAGGCTTGCTGCTTTGGCTGCCCTAAGGAAATTCAGTCTTAAATACGGTCACTGCACAAAATCATCTAGAATATGCAGTGAAGGCTAAAAGTGGCCAGTCCCTGGACTCTCCCTGTTGTCCCTACAAACCAGACTGCCCCAGATGTCTGTAGGTCCTGCCTGTGGACCTCCCAGAGTAGAATAACACAACCCAGATTTACAAAAAAAGCAACAGACATTATGCTCTCTTTCTGTTGCTTTAAAAATATCTGCAATGATTTGAACACTTTAAAGTTTGCCTTTCAAGAATGTTTCTAGCAATCCAAAGCGATTTTCTGGGCATCCCTTCTTATATACTCAGAATTGTTCCTGTATCTGACAGTACAGTACAGTATTAATATCAGGATTGCCAAGATCATAATTAAAATCTTCTAATAGTCTTTTTCAGTTACATGAAACATTAGGAGTTAGGTTATCTGTCGCAAAAATTTGAATTGTAGAGATTTAAATGGAGATTTCTATTTGTACAGGAGATATGTGGTAGTGAGATGTGACACCTTTTAATGTGAATCAAACAGTTCTGCAAAACAATATTAATTCCAAGCTTATGCACGTTTTGCATGCTTCCAGCTGAGAAGGTGAACCCTTGTATTCTAACCAGTGCTAACCCAAGGAGCAACATAGACATCATTGCATTTTTTCAGATTTCTATGGAAAGCAGATAGCAGCACTTCTAAAATCAATTAAAAACAGATCTATCACATGAAAACATCTACCCTAAAATACGTGCTGCTGTGCTTGTTGAGTTGACTTGTGGAAGTGACTTGAACTGATCTTGGAAACCAAAGCTGGAGAGCAGTGTACTTCTCACAGGCCTTATGGGTTCTAGTTTGGTTTCCTGTCTTCCATCTACCATGTCTGTGATTGCTAAACATATAGAGATCAGTAAAATTGTAAGGATATGACCAGTATTTGATACATTTTTTGCAGTGAGTGCTGACTATATAACTTTTATAGAGAAATAAGTGCAAAGGCTTTTTCAAGGTGGCTTTCAAAAAGTGAGGAAGACTATATCTTACAACATTTATGTATGACATGGTATGACATTTTCTTCTAGTTAAATAATTCTTTGTAATTGTTTCACGGGAGTATTGATTTTATCCATACATGTGATAGAGACCAGCTTGACTAGGACAGCTCCAAGGAACAGAATGACCATTGACAAATCTAGGTCCAGTTTTTGACTTGATTGTTGCTCTTTTCCACTCTTGCTTTCTAATCAACTAACAGTTCCCCATTGCAAAAAGTGTCATGTCTGGTTCATTTATCTTATCGATTCGCTTAAAAATGTGTGAACTTGAGTTATACATTGCAGAGGAATCTTACTGTAATGTGAATAAATCTGCTATTTTAGTGTATCATAAGGCAAATTGTAATCATGCCATTTCTAATAATAATCTCTCAGACAATTTAATGCAGAAAAGTTTAGGACATGGTGCAGAGATCATTATAGGTATTTCTTTGACCTGAAGAGCCAACATTTTCGTTTTCTCTCATCATGGTAGGCAGAAGCAGTAAGCTTTAGTAAAGTTGTATACCTTTGAAAAGACTTCTTTTGGTTGTTGTGACATAGTTTTGTTCAGCACCATGGATCTGGTACTTTTATGACAGCATTTCTGTCATAAATGAAAATATAGATCTGTATTTATTTATATCTCATTATTTGATGCTCCATATTTACAATCCAATGAGCACACATTAGATAATTTAGCCTTTTACTTAGAAAAGTATTATACCATCTACATCATCCTGAGTTCAAAAATACCGAGTTTCATGTTGACAGCTTGTTCACCTAAAAGAATTCTTCATGTGTGGCCAGTTTTTCAATTTCATGTGAAGCTGCTGCATTATCTAACATGGGATCAAACCTTGGTGGGTTTTTCCTCTATTTTTAATGTCATTCTGTAGCCTGGGAACAGTTGCAATACTTCCTAGGGTGGTAGAGCAATTAGTGCAAACTTCAAAAAAGCCCGTGACTGATGATGCCCTTGTTGCACATTTTGGGTTTTTTTTTTTTTTTAATTGGCTAGAAATGGATTAATTGAATCTAGTTGAATGGATATTGATGGTAAAATACTGACAAACCCAATTTTCTGGCCAGTGCTGGAAAGTGAGGTTAAAACCGTCACTTGGAGAGATGGCTTCAGAAGGTGTCTGGCATGGAAATATTCAGCACTTTGCAGGCTGAAAATGCACTAGGCATTTCAGGTATTAAATATTGGCAGCTTCTGCAATAGGTCTGTGAGGATTTTCCTTCCCAATACTGAGAAATAACCAAAAGCTGGGTTTGGCTGGAAGTTTTAAAAGATATGTGAAATCAATAAAAATCAAAACAAACACCACCAAGCAGTTACTCATCTTGCGTGTAGTTCTTGCAATGATGCAGAAGTAATAACCTGAGGGATGTGGAGGCATATTGAGGCATATGGAAGATTAAGTATCCCTATTAATTTAATCCCTAGCCTTTTTCCAGATGCTGAAGTACAAGCATACGGAAGCAATTTCCATGCTGAACTTTGTGATGGAGGATGCCCATTTTCTATAAATTGGAGTACAACTAAGCACATCCTTCAACAGTCTGGGTCATTAGGCAGCCTTAGAGTTTAATATCTTTTCTCTTACCGATCTGATAATATTTCAGTAGATAAACAGTGAAAAACTACAGATTTTTGTGTCTGGTGTCCTATACTTCCCATCTTGCCAGCTACAGTAAAATAAAATTATCAGGCTGTGCTTGTTTTGCACTGATTGAATACACACAGGCATACACGACAAAAAATGAAAACAAAAAATAATTGCTTGTTGAATTCACTGCTGCCAGAAGCTTCAGTAGCTAGAATAGAAACAAACTGAGAGAGAGAGATTAGGCAAAGCCATGGAGAAAGACTCACTTGAGGATTATTAAACAGGATGTCTGTATGTAAACTCCAGTTTAGCAAGTACTTTAAACAGTAGTCAGGGATGAGTTGGTTAAAAAAAAAAAAAGAAAACCATGATTTTATGCATATGTACTTTCTTATGCCTTTTTTTTTTTTAAGCAATAGAAACAACACTGGGGCAGAGAATTTTGTTTGATACCTTTTTTATCCTAGGCTTTCTACACAGCTGCTTGCTGCTGGATTTAGTCACCCACACAGCCTCACAGAACACTGCTGTGCTGTGCCTTGGGTCTGGTCTGTTTACAAAGGCTGTGTAAGCAGTACCTTGTTCCTGTCTTGGGAACATCCATGGGAGGCTTGGCAGAGCCATGCCTTGAAGACCGAAAGGTCTTTGGAGTGGCCTTCACTTGCACCCGTTTGTTAGCACCAGTTTTATCTCTTTGAAGATCATTAGATCCTATCACTGCAGAAATGAAAACCAGTCAATTTTTGCATCAGCTTTGAAATGGTTTAATATAAACTATGTTTAGTGCTATCTGTAACCTGTAGGGGAGTTGCTAGGTGTAGTAGCTTAGGTACAGTTACCTGGCCTGCAGAGCAGTGTTGTAACACTTGTGGTGTTTTGTGGTTTGTTCCTAAAGTGTCAGCTCTTGGATCAGAGTAAATGAGATTATAACTAAAAATATATGTATATATCTAGTATTGAGTATAAATAGCTGCAGATAGTGAGAGTGCTGCACTTTATCAGCTTCTTTGCTGGAAATTAGAGTGTACACTTCCTACACTTCCTCAGCACTGAAAAAATGAAGTTAAGCAATAAAAAAATATGATCTTTATTCTCAAGAAGAGTGGCTGAAAGTAGTTCAAGCTAGCACACAGAGGCTATGCTAGTACTCAAAAGCAATGACTAATTAAGCTCTGGTGACTCATTTGCATGAGTTGTCTGTGATACTCCTCTACAGATTTTATGAAGAGTAAAAAGGCAAAAAACACCCACTCTTAAAGAGAATAATTCCTGTTTAAGTGAGTTTTGATAGATTTTACTGCAAATTTCTAGTGCTTCTGGATGCAGACAGAAGTTGGGAAGCATAATGCTGAGGACAGAATGTAAACCTTTACAAAGACAAAGTGTTACAGATATACATATATATATATATATAATTCTTGACACTGGCATTGGCTGCGTGCTTATGATCCACACAGATGTCAGCTTGCTTATTAAAAGCAGAAATCCCAGAGGAGTTTTAGCTAACGTGCAATATATCCTATAAAATCTAGGAATTTGGGGAGGGGGAGAAATTGGAGGAATTAAATAATGCCTTGCCAGTTAATAATCTTTTAAGCAATCTTCAGATTACTTGCTGGCTCGGAAATCTGCTGGCGGTGTTTATATTTGAGTAGGTATGCGAGTGGATATAAGGTCTGCAAATGGGGATGACTCAATCTTTTATCAAACCACATAAAGACTGTTTTGTCTGGCATTCAAAGATAAACCCAAGCGAGATTTGAAACGTAGCCTCCATCATTCTTGTGCAGAGAGTGTTTACATTTGATGTGGAGTGGAAATGCATGGTGCATATGCTGACAGAGAATGTGGAACACTTGTATGGACTAAATACCCTGTAGAGCTGATTAGAGAAAAGAGATTTAAGTGAACAACACGTGTGCATAGCATGCTACACAGACAATTTTTATTTGTCTTTCTTATAGGTGAAAGGAAAAGAAATTACCATAAGATCATCTCTTTTTTTCTGGGTGGGTGTATGTGTGTTGCGGATGAGCAACCAAAAAATGGTCCAACATAAATGGTAAATTTGGGGTTTGATACACTAGGATGAACCTTTACTGAAATTAGAGGCATCAAAGTTGAAATTGTTCCTTGTCAAAGATCTGTTTTTAGAGTCATCTTGCTGGAATTAAAATACTTTATTTTCATTTGCAACTGATTATCAAGGAGGGAAAGTGGATGGAGCTGAAAGGACTCTATTCAGGCTGTAGTCTTTTCAGGATTGGAATCCATTCAGCTCTTGGAAATGATTCAGAGAAAAGGGAGGTGTACTCCCTTTCTTACACAATGTCCATACCTTCTGACACTCTATCTGCTCCTCCTGTTCCCCCCACCGCTTCCCACCCTCAGCTAAAAATTGCAAACCAAAACTAGTCCAGGAAAAGAAACAGGAGAAGAAGCCTTTGCTGTCCAACTCCTACTTAGGGCTAGGGGAGTCAGAGGGAAGATAAGAAGAAAAATAGGCAGTCATTGAAAGTAGAATATGAGCACATGGTTCAAAATATACCTACCACTCCTAGAGCTCAGGCAACCAGAGAGCAAATACAGTTTCCTCAAATCCATCTCTGTTCTTGTGACCCACCCACTGGGGTTGTCACAAAACTACAACTCACCTTTCAACAAGAAAATTAAGATTTGCAGGATTAAAAAAATCTATAAAAACCTAGATTTACTAGGATATCATATTTAGATATGATTACAACAACAATTTACATGTTTATTAAGTATCCCACTGTTTTAGCAGTTAGCACAGGGCTGTGAACCCATGTCAAAGGCTCTCTCTCTGTCCCAAACTAAGTGATGCACTTGGTGGTTCCATCCAGCAGCCCCACCTGGCTCAGTGTGATTGACCTTGTATGCCATGGGTGGAACCATCTGATCAGCTGCCTCCCTTTGGATGGACCTCTGTGGCAGCTTTGTTGTTTCCATCATGGCATGAAAGCTCCTGCTCTGACAGGTTAAGCACTCAAAATAGAGAAGGGAAGGGAGAAAGAAAAATATTGCTTCCCTGTTTTACAGCTAAGGTGCAGGAAGTGACTTGCCTGAGGTATCAAAGTGGCATCTGTGGCACAGCCAGGAATTCAACTTAAGCCATGTCTGGGACTTAACCACAAATCAGCATTCCTTTTTTTTGTTGTGTTTAAACGCCCCTCTAGTTTTGAATAGTTATATTGGCCAGTGCAGGGTTCAACATAATCATATCCCATTAATACTAAAACCATCCAGTACTTGAGAACAGCATATATAAACACATAAACCACACCAACCCAGCCAATATAAATGTACTGGGACTATTTTAGACACTTCATTTTAAATTATCTAGAAATTAATCTACTAACATCATTTTGTAGCCCAGGAACCTAGGGGTGGAGAGGATTGAACATGCTTAAATGACACAGAAAGTGTCATACATATGGATAATCATGCATGTTGTTTTGAAAGCTAAACAAATTGTATCAAATACAGTATTTTCACAGTCAAGCAGAGAGCAATATTCAATAGAATTCAAATATTCATGTAAGTTTTTATTTTTAAAGCCTTAGATCCAACATTGCTCGCCATTGACCCTTCTGTGACATCTGTTAATCTTGGGTTTATTTCAATTTTTTTCTCTCTCTTTTTTAAGCAGATGACTCCACTTAAATCAACACTTGGTTTCCATTAGACAGATAGAAGGTGATTCACTTAGTAACATGTGCATCTTTATCTAGTTAAGTCCTAATAGCCTTAATATATCAAGGAAGCTGGTGTGATTAACAGCACTAAAGGCTTTGTCAGACACTTCACCTTATAAATACTGCCCTTTGTCCAGTCATAGAAAAAAAGTGAACTAATAGATTGTGTTTCCAAACTGAAAATGTGTACAGCCTTGTTAAGCATTCTAAAATTATCCCTATAAAAATATATGTTGACAATAGGAGTTAGATCTACATCTCTGTCTGTGTTTGTACATGTCTGCCAATCCCAGTGTGCTTTGGCTCTTTGCCCTGCCTGCGCCGTCATTTTTCTGCTTTATCATTTTGTGATGCAGCCACCACTCGTGGATGATTTTCCTCCTGTTTACTTGCACTTGGAGCAGATTCTTTTGACAGTTCTTTGTCTCTGGTTGTCACAGCTTATCTGTCCCAGGGTAGAGGGATGTGTGAGCATCAGTTTTGCCACTCCAGTTAGTGATGGCAACAGAGACATCTGACTTGGCTTGACTATCGTGTAGGATAATCCTGCCAAATGAGGCAAACAAAACAAAAACCCCAAGAGTAAAATATATTCAAAGTCTAGCTTGAATGGAGATGGGGTCCTTGCTTTATCATAGCTGAAGTCATCTGGAAAATTTCCAGTTGTGCCACCAGTGTCTGTGAGTGTATACGGTGGTTGCCAAGGTACTGAAGGAAGTCTTTATTCTGCTCCTATCCCAAGTTTCTAGAGAGCTCCTCCTTCTTCTCCTTCAACCAGAGGAGTTTTACAGCAGAACACCTTAGAAAGGAAATGGTCAAGGGGAAGTTTTGCTTCTTCTCAAAAAAGGCTGGCTGAGCCATGATCACAGATCCTCTTCCTCTGTGTTTGCTACATGTTACAGAAAGGAATTTTGGCCAGGCTTTGAGATCAACCAGCCAGTCCCACAGAGATTTTGCCATAATCTCTCAGCAGAATTTTGGTATCAGAAGTGAGTGGGGAGGAGCACAGTGCCTTTTCAGTCGTGCTAGAGCTATAGTTTCTGCTACAGCCCACAGTTCATACTCTTTTGGATAGCACAGTGCCCTGCAGACGCATTGGCCTGGGGCCCAGGGATCCGTCAGGCAGCATTTGGGTGGCACTGCATCCATTCATGGCTTATTGGCGTGAGCATGATGGTCTGCAAACATCCAGCTGTTTCTGGACTTAGCATGGGCAGCAGTGGTCCTGCTGTCTTTGCAGCCCAGCTTTGACTATAGCTGACTTGACACAATGCTCACAATGAATGGGTCATTCAAAAGCTGCTCCAAGATAGCTGTTGACAAAGCTGGTTTTGAATCCAAGCCTTCTGCAGAGGAATTTATGAATCTCATGGCAGCTAAAAAAAAAGTCAGTGGAAAGTAATTTCCTTTGAATAGAGAAAAGGGAGGAGGAGGATTATCAGTGAGTGGTGCTACACTTGAGAATGAAAAGGACAGTGATTCCTACAAACAAGGTCAACTTCATTTTGTTTTCTGTGCACTGGCTGTACAATTTCAGTGAAAAATCAGTTAAAGAACATCACAGCAGACCTGAAGCAAAATGAGAACTACTTTTGTTGGTGGTTTGGAGTAGATTATTTTGGTCATGAGTAGTTGTGGTAAATTAAGAGAGCCCAGACTGATGCATAGTCTTTTGTCTAAGACAAAACAAATAATTTCCTTTTCCCCCCAAGTTTTGTCCCTTTTCAGTCCTGAGATGGCTGCTTTAATAAAAAATTACCAAGTGCAGTGCTTCAGTGATTTTGATGCCTCCTTTTTTTCCACTGCCAGTGGAAGGGCTGTGACATAAGAGTAGGAAAGCCTTTAGAAAGTCAATATTTCTGTACGGCATATCTGAAGGTACAATTAAATTAGGACACAAGCGAGTTCATTAGATCTGTCAGTGACTGCTACATTTATATTATTCGAAGAGCTACATGTTAGAGGAGTGTAAATTAGACTGTAGAACAAAGCCCTAAAAACAACTGACTTAGATTTTGATGAAGTTCCTCATCTGTACCCTCCACACACTCTTCCTGAGAGAGGCTTGTGCTGATTAATAACTGTGAAGCAAATAAGGGTTAACTTCATAAGTGCAGCAGAAAAACTTAAGAAAAAATTAATTTTTCTGTCTTCAGGGACACAGACATGCACTCAGGGAGTTGAAGTCTTTAGGATCTATGGCCTCTTTGCAGTGCAGAATCATCATAATGTAATGGAATTAATCCAGCTCTCACTTGGTAATAATTCAAGTTAATTTTTCCCTCCAGCTGCCCTGTGTTTCCCCCCAAGCTTTGACCTGTATTGTAACCTTAAAAAGACATCTTCAAACATCTCAGCTCCTGAGTAAAACCTGGAATGCTCGTCTAGGCTGAAAGTTCTCAGAGCTCCAGCATTTTCATGTGTGTGGATGGAACTGCTCTGATTTCCAGTGGTGCTGGGATTTTGGATGTTATCAGTGACCAACAATGAAAAAGCAGAGCAAAAGATTTGTGTGCTATAGATTCCTAGGCTTTTAAACATAAAATGAAAATAATGTAAATACAGCAGTAATGAAACAAGTATTTTCTATGCTAGATAAATTACTAGTAGATAGCTCAGAGAACTCTAAAAACAACAGAGAACTTATGATACAATTGTAGAAAAATGTTTCTACATTAATTTTGTAGTATGATTGTAGTGAGGGCAGGGGAAAAAAAGGAAACCAGTTACCAAGATGAGTTATTAGAGACAAATTGGGTAAAATATAAGTCCAGAAGAATATAGTCTCTACATATACAGTACTATTTAAAACATTTTGTGTGGTGTTTTGATCACTATTTCTTCAGGAGAAAGCTATTGCTAACCTTGGAAAAGACAGGCAGGTTAACTTTAAATTGAGATTCCTCCTAGTAAACAATTTTTAAAGTCTATTATTAATTCACAATAAAAGTGAGTATTTTGAATAACTTACAGGATGCCTGTGGATTAGGTACATAATTGTCACACTCAGAAATGCTTTCCTTTTAATACATGGGTGGAAAAGTGTAGGAACAGAACCAATATTTTAGTCAGCAAAGCATCAAGGAAGCTCCTGGAAGAATATGGTATACATTAGTTTAAGGGATAGCTAGATATCTTTTTGAAATTATCTAAGAAAGTTAACACAAATTAAAGGTGGTATGAAGGTAAGGGCAGAGACTGATTTAATGAGAGATTTAATTAAGGATGAAATTGTATTAGCTGAGTTGAGCTGGCAATTGTCAGGCAATAACTTATGGAATGAGGCTCTTCCCTCTTTCAGCCTCACAAGAGGCTGAGGGAGCTGGGGCCAGCGTGCGTCTCCTCACTGTGCTGGTGAACACGTATCTTGGACCCTGTGACATCTGTGAACTTGCAGCAGCTTGAACCTTGATTCCAACCTGGATACCAGAGCAGCTGGAGGGCATTGTAAAAAAAACCAGCAACTGATGCCAACAAATGAAAAAAATCCTTTCCAGTTTCAAAAAAATTTGTCTGGGGAAGTGTCAGAGCACATCCAAAATCTTTCTGGGCGTTGTCCCGATTCTTAGTGATGCAGAAGGGAGAAGGTAACATGGAAAGCATTTGAGAGGGCTCTCTCTGCAGGATGATGCATGTGCATGTACGTACAGACTCTTGCTTGCCTCTAGCAAACCTTCAGCTCAGGGAATTGTAAGCTTTTGTGACCCATTTTATACCCAAAAGAAGCAGAAGTCCTTTTACAATGAGAAACGCCATTTTCTTCTCCTTTGCTCTAGAAAATCCCCCTCTCCATTGAACCCAAGAAATTTGCACTCCATAGTAAATAATAATGAGGTTTAGTGTAAAAGACTCGGTTTATTTCCTCCCCCCTCCCAAGCTGCCTTTCATTTCTTCAGAGGTTTGTTTTGTACTCAAACGAAGCTGCGAGATACACATTGAGCAGGAATCAAAGTGCTGCTTTCATGGCAGTGCTGAAGCTAATCACTTGGCTTGCTGCTACAGGCATCTGCAGGCACCTTGAGCTGTGCTACAGTAGTGTGCTGGCTCTGGAGGCCCAGCTATTTTAAATCATAATAGTGACACAGTGTGCATGCCTTCTTTCAAAGAGCCTGGGCAAGCCACGCTGAGTTGATTTTCTTGGCACGCTGTGTACCTATAATTTTGTCTTATGTTTTGTAATGTCGGTATCTGGGCACAGAATCAAAAAGCTCCACTGAATATATAAGATTTTTTTTTTTTTTTTCAAAAGGAAAACACAACAACAAACACATTCTTTGTTTTTAGATTGATAATACTCCTTCCAACAGCTATAATTGTTTAAGAACAAAGAAAGTTACTAGGGAAAGAAAAAAAGGGAAAAGAAACTTTGTGATTGTGGGAAATGTTTTGAGGCTTTTTTGGCAAGACTGTCCAGGTGTTTTCTTAGAGATTTTTTTCTACCATGATTTTAGTTCTCTGGTAGTATTCTAAAGTGACTGGGTTACTCAGGACAGTGAGAAATAAATTATAACCTTCTATGAAACACCTGAAAGCCATGCATGTGCTCTGATGAGCTGACTTAGGCTAAAAGAACTGTCTAATGGTCACAGTTTATGCTGTGTTGATTTCCTTTTTTTGTACTGTTCAAGGAAGTAAAAGTAAGACAGGAAGATCTAGTTCTTTGACTCCCCGCTTCACATCCTAACAGCCTGGTTTTCCAAGGTGGTGGCAGACACCGTGGGGGCTCGGCATCACTGAAAAGTCAGCCCCTACCTCTGCTCTGGAAAGGAATTTGATGCCATATTGACTGTACAGGGCTGAAGAGGCAGCTACTTTTCACAGTGAGGACACTGAGCACCTGAAAAGCTAAACCTGCCCTTGCTAATCTCTATGAAAACAGGAAGAGTAGAGTTCAACAAGGTTCTCAAACAATCTGTAATTTAGGATAATGGTGTAATTAACCTCATGATAATATCATGAAATGGATAAGTGTGGATGGGGCTCCATTCAAGTACAAACAGAAGACCCAACTTCAACTGCAAAGTAACCAAGAGGGACCTTTCTGTTCTTGTTTTCTATTCATTGCATGAAATTGGTAAATGCCACCTACTTATGCTGTTAGGGGTGAGGCTGAGGAAGAACAACTTCTGAATATAAAGTAAAATAAGGGAATGAGTAAGCTGTTATTGGCTTTTTTATTTTTTTTTCCTAGAGAACCCCCACAGTAGTATTGGAGTATTACAAATCAAATGAGAAATTTTTGTTCATGGATTTTTTTGGCCATCTATTTCGTATGCATCAGTAACCAGCTACTCTTAAGCACAATATTGAAAAACTGCTGTGATCAAAAGCATTCCTATTTTCTCGGTGATTTTTTATTTCTCAACTCTGAGGAAAGAGCTTTTTCCTACCATAAGAATGTTACCATGGTGTGTTGCACCCATTTTTCTCTTCTTCCTTTTTGCCATAGATTTGTCTATTTCCTGTGACTGCTGGTGCTGATGCTTTCTTTAAGCATTCAGGTTTGACTGCTTCTGTCAAAGGCTTTCTGAAGTTATCCTTGGTTTCCAGAGGCAAGAAGAGGAGGATAGCTTGGTTTTGGTTCACGGTAGTAGACCCAAAGCTGTTCCAAAAGTGTGTTTTGTTTCCAGGCAAGAGGATTTGATTTCAGAAAATTAGTCTCTCTAGCTAGTTGTAGGGAGGCAGATTGGTTAAAGTTTACAACCTCTTTTTGTTTAGCCCCTGGAACAGGGCCATGGAGTCTCAAGTTTCCTATATAAAGAGAGATCTGTACTCGGTCAGAAGGTAACCAGGCAAGGTACATGAAGGCTGCAGGGTGAATGGCTCTTTCAACAATGAAATCAGTTTGGGGTCTTTAAGATCCCAGCAGTGAGTTGTCTCAAGACAGTGTTGAGCAGGCAAAATTCATAAAACCCTCAGAGGGCCAAAATAAGCACCCTTGAGAAAACAAAACAAAACTTCAGAAAATACTAAACAGCAAAAAAATCCCTACAAATCTGATAATCCTTATGAAGTTCTCTGGCTCTTGGGAAATCAGAGGAGGTGAGAGTTATTCATGTCTTCATTTCCTTCCCAGTGAGTCCTGTGTGCTTTGGCTGTTCACATGCATGCCCATGGTGTATGGTATCTCATGAAAAATGTCTTGGTGCACTGTTGTTCTGGGAGCAAATGCACCAATGCACCTTGAGTTTGAGGATTAAGGATCTTAAAAACCCATTCCTGCAAACAGAGGATTCACTTTGCTCCCTTCTTCCTGACACTGAAGGGGTCACTATACAATTAGTAAATCATATTCATACATTACTCTAGAGCTCTCAGGGTGAAAAAAAAGAGGAAGAAAAGAAACAGACACTTAGAAATATTGAGTTTAAGTAATAGCAGACTTGACAGCATTATGAGAGATGCAGTAGTGAAGCTTTGTGTTTTTATCATCTTGTTTTCCTGATTTCATCAAATTAGTGAGGAAACTTGTTAGCTTTGCTCATTTATCTGTTGGTGCACTGTTGCCTTTCTAGTAGCATGCTGGTTGATTCTTTTCTTCTGCAGTAATTTACAGAATAAATTCCATCAAGAAGAAAAGAAAATGTTAGGCATCTGATTTTGACCATCTTTCCTCATGGTTTAGGGAAGTTTGCAAATTGTCTCCATGTAAGTCCATCCTCAAATATCAGCAAGTTAACTGCCCCAGCACAGCAGTCTCAACTTCACCACTTTCAGTATGTAGCTTTACAACATTAGAAAACTTGACGTTGAGAAACATTAGAAAAGAACATTAGAAAACTGCACCTGAGTAGAAACATCACCAAATGGTTTATTTGGAAAACTTATGAAAGCCCCAGTATTTCTGGAGTATTTGTGGGACCTTGTTTTTGGTGAAACCGTGAGGCTAAGGCCTGAATTAATTTCCTGTAATCTTCGGCACATGGAAGCACAGCACTAACATCCCTTTCCAAGCAGCTGAGAAAGTCTTTATCCTCAAGGCAGCTTCTGCAGAGAAGGTGGGGTGAACCCAATCCTGCTGCAGTGTGCAGTGGGGAGCAGGAATTGCTGGGTATCTCTGTGAGGTCCTGGCAATTTTCTGCTTTTGCTCATGTTACAAGAGGCTCCATTGTGAGCTGGATTTTTGCAGGGATCTCCATAGATGGTCGTTCTTGCAATGAAACTTTTCCAGAAGTAAGCATTTCTTGTGCTCTTTCCCCTCTCAGTTTCTGGTTTTCTAAAGGTACATCTGATACAAAGCTGTTCAAATATTTGTCTTTAAACAAATGGGCTGGACAAGTGCTCAACATCAGGGAGAGAGTGCTGGGTTTTCCTGATATTGACTGGTGCCGGTTTTGTTGTGATTTTTATGAAATACTAATTACTTTTTTTTTTTGTTCTCTGCTTAAGCTAAGCAAGAAATAGGTATAAAGTCTGGTTCACTAAGTGTGTGAGGTGATGCCAAGTGGTGTCAAAGAGTCCTTTTCTGGCAACAATGGGCTGTTGTTCAGTATCCTCACGCAGGTTAACCACAGAGCTGCTCCTGAGAATCCTTCTGATTTATGATGACATTGTTGGCAGCAGCAGAAAGCCCTCTAGCAGTGCTTTCCACAGTGCTGTGTCAGCAGTTTCTTAGATATACACACACTTAATATACATATTTATAGCAGGGAATTCTGGCCCAGTTCTAGAATTCATCCTGTTTTTCTTTGCACTTGAGTGATGTTTATTCAGCAGTAATGTATCTACCTATGTCTCTGGTTGCAAATTTAGTGTCTATACAAATATCAAAACTGTTTTAGTCAGAACGGCCCTGGGAAATGAATGAAATTAATTATATTGATCCTCTGTTGCAAATGCCTTGCTAGAGGAGTTCTGTGGGAGGGAAAGAGGCAAGGAATTCTGGTTCTGCAATGATGCAACTTGTCTCCATAAAGCACATATAATGGCATTAGAGAAGCAGTTCTGAGTTCACATATGCAATGACGATAATACAGTTATTATTTGTCATCAGAAGAGAGGTTCTGCTATGTTTGAAAGACATGATGTTTCCAAATTGAAGGGGAAAAAAAAGCCTTTGATCTGCATTTAGGAGAGTTTGCATTAAAATGTTGATTTCCTGTAGTGTCATTCTTGGTATCCTCTTTCTACCCTTCCCTCTGTCCCCCAGGAACTCTGCCTTGCCTTGGCTTATGCATAATTTGTCCTTCATCTGTTTCTTATTTCTTCTCTCTTCTTGGGCAAAAATCCTGATAAAAACTATAGAAATGTAGAACTCATGAGATTTGTATCTTCAACCTTTATCTGAATGTTTTTGAGGTTGTGGGTTTTTTTGTTTGGGGAGCTCCCCCCCCACCCCAGTCTTTGATTTGTCTAGAACAACCTGCAGTTTTTTCTGTTCTGAGGCAGTAACATAGTGAAATATTTTGCCAGTATTGAGCTACACACTGTATAACACCAATTCCTAGAAGGCAGCCTGTGGACTGTGCTCAGGTCCAATCAAGATCAGGAGCAGTCAAACAATTAAGATCAGGGCTCTTAATCTTTTCTTCTAGTTTGTGGATGCATAAATAAAAATAAGTGAAAGTATAAAACCAGCTTCTTTATGATTATATTGGTATTTATTGCATCCTGTAGGCAGTCAGTGCAGAGTAACCAGGTTAAGGATGAATGATGACCAACAGGAGGGATAAATGCATGTGATCACAAGTGGGATGGAAAGTACTGGTGAGGCATTCCTGGTGCTGGCAGAGATGTGTGGGAATAGCCAGGGTATATCCAGACTATACCATGTTTAGCTCCAAATTCTCCCTTTGGGGACAAGTCCCACAGCATATCACGTGCAGGCACCACAGGCCTGACCTTTTCTTCCATTAGGTCACTTCCTATTATGATGTTGTCCAGGATCTTAATAGACTTCTCAAGGAAATAATTTAATACCACCCATTGAAGAAACATTTCTTTCTTAATTTTGCAAAGCCTATTGCAGTTAATATCTAGACATGCCTAAATTTGGGGTTCTCTGTTTTTTCCGAAAGAAATTCTTATAGGATATAAATGACTAATAAAATTCTTTTGTTGGATAAAGAAAGTCCTTGATTGATTATCATTCTGCCTTTCTAAAGGTTTGTTTTCAATAACTTGCGTGACACAGTAGGATTCAAAAAACGCTGAGTTTTTTTTCATACTGTGGAATTATTCCTGGTCACAAAGTGCAATAAATGCGACATAAAGGCTTCAATAAAGAGAATACAGTACTATTCCTACAGAGATCTGTGATGCAGTTCTCAAGCTCACCTCAGCCACAACTTTTTTTTCCAGGTGCTCCCCACTCATCTTTTTTCTCTCATTCTTCTCTTGTTTACATCTGAATGGGAGGTTTTTTCCTGCGTTGTCTGGACTCAGACAGGATTAATTGGCAGTGCTGGGAAAGACTCCTGCACTCACTTGTGTTGATCTCAGTCTTGACATCACCCCCACCAGGCCTGAATATCACACAAAGTGGAAGTCCTGGGATTTTGCAGCTTGGGAGCATGGGCTAAATGACTGCTAAGGGAGAAATCACATCCTGTGCCCAGAACCTTGTCTTATCAGAATTAGGTTTTCTGCTTCAGAAAATGGAAGACTAGAGCTTTTCCTAAAAAGTACCTTTTTTTTTTTTTTTGACAGAAATTAATTTTTTGTTGACTTTGCTCTTAGAAAAGGCAATTAATTTGCCTGAGGTTTCAAAAATCTTTGATATTCAGCATTAAGGGAATCAGGCCGAAGGGTTGTACTTTGGCAGAACTACTGAAGAGTTATCATTTCACAAGAAGCATGGGATAGCCTGTGCAACTCCTAATGTATTTGTTACAACTTTTCTTATTATCTCAGCATACATCTGATCTATTCTGAAATTTTAAATATACATTTTGATGATGATTATAAAACTTTTTACAATTAAGCACATCAAATGCTAACTGAATGAGAAAATGCAATGCCCTCTTAAGGCTTTCATTTTATAAGTGTAGAAAGTGATTTTTCTTGTCTGTCTTTTAAGTCCTGTAATAATTTCTGCTTCCATAAATGCACTGTTGGTGAGGTGATATTATTTATTGGTGAACAAGCATTAGTTTGCTGCATTGGGTAAATAGGGATGTTATTCCAGGAAAGCTCAAAAATTAGGAAGTTTTAGTGAAACGAAAAAACAGGTCTCTACTAAGAGTGTGTGTGTGCATATACATGTCTAGCTAAGTGCAAATTTGGTTTGGGTAGGAAAAAAGAAGTAAATAAATATAGCTGTGATTCCCTTGAATCTGTCCTGGTCCTTTTGGACTGTGTTAGACAGAATATCCATGTCCTAAGCATAACAAAGTGCCAGGGTCCCTGTGCCTGCTTGTAATCAGCCAGACAGCATCTGCAGAGGAGTGTGAGATACAGTGCAAATTAAAAAGCAAAGGGGAAGCCAGGATATAAAAGAGATAAAAGCAAACTTGCTGTGAGCTACTGTTGTGGGTACTTTTACAACAATTCAGCTGAGTAAAAGTGCCTCAGTATTCATGGAATCCCAGAATGGGTCAGGTTGGAAGGGACCACAGTGAATGACCTGGTCCATCCTCCCTGCTCAAGCAGGGCCATCACAGAGCACATGACACAGAATTGTGTCCAGACAGTTCTTAAATATCTCCAGTGAGGGAGAATCCGCAACCCCTCTGGGCAACCTGTTCCAGGGCTCAGTCACCTGTCCCTTCATCCAGGTCATTGATGAATAAGTTAAACAAGACTGGACCCAGTATTGAACCTTGGAAGACACCACTAGTGACAGGCCTCCAACCAGACCCTGTGCCATTGATTCCAACCCTCTGGAATTAAGGGTGATGCAATGCAGTGGTGCTCAAGAATCAGTCAGCTGTTTTCAAGATTGTTTTCACTCCAACTTCTCGTGCGTAAAACTCATTAATCTCAATATGACTACAAGCAGGCTCAAGAAAAAGGCAGTAAGTTTCTGGAACTGGCTCTGAAAAGCACCAAGAACTGAGCAGAAAGAACTGTATTTAACCCTTAATCTAATGGAGACATGCTCTTCTTTACATACTCCGTTGAAACATGAAAAAAATAAAATGCACGTGAATGGCAAAATTTAACGAAGGTAGAGAGTGGACATCAGCATAATACAGAATTGCTTGGCTTTTGCTTACGAGTTTGGCTGAAGCACAAGTGAACAATTACACATCTGTTTATTTAGGCTGCTTTAACCCTCCAGACTCTGCTGACCTTCCCTGCAGCAGGCTGCTTTCTCCAACAGGTGTAGTACATTTAAGTTTAAGGTGTAGGACATTTAAGGTGTAGTACATTTCAAGGTTATTTGTTCATTTTTTAAAAATTTTGTTTGAAAGAGACTATTCCTAAATTTAATGTTGTACACTTGGCTTTAGTTCATCAAGGTACCTAAGTATGTGCCATGTGTAAGTACAAATGGTTACTGTCCACTTCAGTTGGAAGTACTGTTGCTTTAGATTTATGTTCTGCTTGAGCTTGTTGAACAAAGGTCCTCATTTGTAGTTACTTTCTTTCTTTTTTTTTTCCCTAACTTTAAAAACAGCTCTGACTTTACTGTTTTTAAAAAGCTTCCAGCTTTTACAAGGAGAGTGCAATCACAACTGCCGTGGCCTTTTGTCCCTGCGTATATAAATCCTGCTTAGTGTGTGAAAGCAGAGGACCCTAACTACATGCCCAAAAATCCATGTATGTCTAGAAATTTTTAACTTTCTTATCTCTGGTGATAAGGACCAGACAATTTGCCAGGAGAAAACCTTCAGATTCCCAAAGATCAAGTCACTGCAATGAAATCAGGGCTAAATAACTTCACTTTATGTGCCAGTAAGTTACGTCTTACAGTGTTGGCTGGTGAAAAGCAGCAGTCCCCTGTGTCCCATTCATTTATGCAGGGCTCATGAGATTTGCTTCCAGTCCTCTACTCACCAATCAGCACTGTTGTACAGGATTCAGGAAGTCACAGATAAATCTCACATGGCAGTACAGACTGATGAGAATGGGGTATGATTAAAGCTGGAAAGGTACATCCATGTGTAATTTTTCTTTTATTTTATGTAATGAAAAAGTTTTGTCATATTTTAGTCTTAGGACTAGATCCCTCATGATTAAAATAATTGTGAAGTTCTACTTAGGAATAAATCCATAACAAAAGTAAGAAAGTCACTTTTTGGGGGTCTGTAAGCTTTAGAGTAAGACGAGTTTTAGGCATCAGGATGGTGCTGTAAGGTCTTCCTGGAGCCTTTTTTTCTCCAGGCTGAACAACCCCAGCTCTCAGCCTGTTTTCACAGGGGAGGTCCTTCAGACCTCTGATAACTTAGTGGCTTCCCAGAAGAATGAAGTAGAGGAGCAGAATCACCTCCTCTGACCTGCTGGCTGCAATTCTTTGGATACAGCCCAATTGGCATTCTGGGCTGGAAGCATGCACTGCTGGATCATAGTGAGCTTTTCACCCACAAACAGCCCCAAGTATTTTTCTCCAGAGCTTGTCTTGATCCTTTCTCCACCCAGCCTGTATTTGAGCTTGAGGTTGTCCCAGCCTAGGTGCATCAAATTCATGGAAATGTTGTAAAATTAAGTTGTTTGGTTATGTGCAATCAGTGTAAGTTTACCATGGAGGGAAAAACCACATGAGCTAAATTATTGTGAACTTTATGTTTGAACACTGAAAGTCTTTAATTTACAAGAAAATCCCCATTTTACTGAAAATATGATGTTCCTTCAGCAGCTTCTTCCTAAACATACAACCCACAAAGGCTTGAAACACTGAAAATTGAAAACAATTATAATTATAGCTATGAAATGGGAAATTCTGCATTTAATGTGATTATATCAATATCTGTCACTTCTTCCTAGGCCAACCATGACACGTCTTTCTATAGTTTTCTAATTAAAGCACTTATCTCTGTACTGGTACATAATCTGGCATTTCTCCCATCTGTTCTCTGGATAATGAGTTGGATTTTTTGTTTTTAAATGTAGTAATTGCTTGTCCATCAAAAATAGTTTCATTAAATACACACTGAGTTGGAGTTACGATGCTCAGTATTTTTCACAGAATAGTATTACATGAACATTTTCATAGCTCAACCTCTGATCTTTTATTGCTGTCTTAGAGTCAAAAGAGAAAGATGGGAGAAAAAGCACAGCTAATTTACTAACTGCTGACAAAGTCTCCAGATATGCAGAGAATGGGAGTTGCTTCACGAAGGGAGAATTTCCATTTTTACCGGGTGTTTCCAGGGGCACCGCTTCTGCCGTCTTCCCCTTCCCGTAGTCACTTTGATTTAAAGGAGCTTAAGTATATCTATGATTGCTTTGAGCCCTACTTCAGCTCACATCAAAGTGTGTAGAAAAACTGGCAATTAACTTTGAGGTTGTAGGATCGTGACCTTGCTTCTAAGATCAGAAGTAGGATCACAAGTAGCAAGTTAGGCAATGTTACACTTCAGGACATTAGCACCTATAAAGCCAGTATATTTCAGTGCTTGTATTCAGCTCTGAGGGGAACTGGTCGCTGATTTTAAATGTCTCAGTAAATTTTTCAGATTTTAAGTTTGTTTTGTTGGGGTTTTTTTTCAAAGCTATTTGGGAATTTTGTGCCAGGAAGTTTTAGTATGGTACTTTTCCCATCAGAAACAAACAAAAAGTGAAATCCCATTTTGCAATGTATATTTTGTAATTGTAAAAGTACTTTTTTGTTAAAACACTTAAATTTCATTTGAGGGATCAGTCTAAAATTCTGTTGACCAGGCGACTCTGGCTGGTGCTTGAGTGCCATTTAGAATGTGTCCAGAGGTCAGCTAAGTCTGTGCTGGCATGTGCATGTGAGCTGCTGCCTTATCTAATTGCAGTTAGGAGGGCACATCTTCATTCTCCCAGCCCATCAGTCTAACCCTATGAATTTTTGTGCCATAGGGCTGGTTGGTGAGGTGCATTAAGGTGAGTACATTTCAGCTAAAGAGCAAGGTCTGTCTAAGATGTTGGGGGGAGCTGATCATTGGAACTGCTTTTGCCAAGGACAGCTCTGCTGCTCCAGGTGCACACTGTGCAATGTCCTGCCAGTTCCATAAACAGTATCCTGACAGTGTCTATTTTACTCATTCAAAAAGAAGTTTGTATACTGAGATGGCACTGTGGCACTTTGTGTTTGGGACTGGCACATACTTTGCCTGCAAGATAAATGCAATGACAGTCTCTTTTCCCATGGAAATTGTCATGAGTGGACTCATGACCACTTCTGTGCAAGTGTGAGAGCTGCAGGAGTTAGATGCTGCATTTTCAAACACTTACACTGCTGTCTTGAGGACAAGCTGCTTTTACTGGAGGAGGTGCAACACCACTTGAAAAGTATTGGTTTCTTTAGGGACGTGCAGTGCTAACATCAAAAAGTTCCTCATTTGGGCTTGATGTGTTTTTCATTAAAGCTCCTTGGAGGTCAAATGGTGCCAGACAGGGTCCCAGAGGCACTGAGCAGAGAACAGAAGAACTCTATGAAGTTTACATGACACAGAAACACTTTCTGCATATGGCTTTGCACAGAATACTCACTTTGAAATATTTTTCCTTACATAAAAATCATCGTGAGTTTTTTGGTTTTTTTCAAAGCACAATCACTTCTAAGGATCTGTATGATTTATTGTTTGTCCTGTACATTTTCTTTGCTTTATAGAATATTTAATTAGCAAAGGTCCTTCTGTTTCTGAGCCTTTTGAAATAAGTTCAGGATCTCTCTGACAGCTGCCATTTTTTATACCCTGATACCATTACCTGCAGCAAATATCTGCTGCTTGAGCTTGCTTTTCTCTGATCCTACTCAGTCACGAAAGGCAATGGTGGTCTCCCTGCTTTATTCCTTGAATGTCTGCTTTTTTTTTTTTTTTTAAGCCAGATGGTGCATGCCACATGTAATTTGTGTCAAAAGCAGTTAATACTGAGCTGCTCCAGCACTTTTTTTTTGTATATGGTGGATCTCATCTCATAACAGTTGATGAATTTCACAACTGGTTTCATTGTAGGACAGTAAGTGCACTCTGAAAGAAGCAGGTACTCCATCACGGAGGCTCAATATGATAAGACAGCTCTGTCTTATGCTATCACTGTAGAAATGGTGTTTACCTCAGTATAGTTAGCCTTACTTTCTTCCCATAATCCCAACATGGAATGTCTTTGTGAGAGTTGGAAAGAGGTGCTACTTCTCTCCCCTTCTGCCATCTCAGTAGATGTTGAGAATCTGCATTGTCCTCTGGTTAGCAACAGCACTGGCATAAAAGAGATTTGTTTCCACTGAGCAAAATCTATAGTACTGGACTTTGTTTTCATTAAATCTGTTATTTGGGTTTGCAGCATGATGGATGACGACTAATTTCAGTGCCACTGAAAAGATGATTTTAAAAGACAGTGAACCACAACAAAGACAAAAGCTTGTGTGGAAGACATGGCTGGCTTTGTGGCAGGAGTTACGTAAAGGAACAGTATATTCATGCATGACAACATCCTTTTCAGAGGGAAAAGGCAGGAAGATTAAATAGAGTGGATGTTACAACATGTGTTTAAAGTACTAAAGTAAGCTCCTTGCCTCAGTAATATATACTTTGATGAGAAGAATTTGAGATCATTACAGACGATAGAAGGTGAAATGTTCATGGCAGAGACTACAAAGCAGCGACATTTCTTTTGCAGGTGCTTGAGCGTCAGTGTTTATTAGTCATACATCACAGGAAAATCCATTTTGGTAATGTAAATAACTGTTTGTATGTTCACAAAAGCAGAGTAAAAAAAATCAAGATGTTGGTTGTAGCATTGTTCTGTGGTGCATCTAGCATGTTTTCCGGTCTGAATGGAGGTACTGACCTTTTTTAGTTTCAGTCTTACATTCCTTAATTAGATGAAACACGTTGCACTTTTTTGTACAGTTACATCATCTCAATTATATAAAGAATTAAGAACCGAAGGGCTTGTATTGATGATTAAAACAATTTTTCTACTAGTATATGTGTAATAGATGAGTATAGTACATTAAAGTAATTGGTCTTGCAAGGTGCTAATCATTTCTTCTCTCTGATTATCAGAAAAGTGCCTTTCTTTCCTGCCTAATCTGTTTGCAGAAAAAAATTGCATCCAGTTGTATCTGTTCTGTGCAGTTAGCCATACAAGTTGTAACAGGATTAAAAATCCCCACATATGCGACACAATGTGTGTCACTGGTGGAATAGAGTGGAATCCTTCAGGACAGCATAGCAGGCTCTGATATTCTTCTGAAACTTATTATCCAAAAAGGTGTGTTATCAGCCTCGAAGAGGAAAAGAAATTCACAGTATTCATTGGTCACCGATGTTTATGAAAATAGGACCTTGAGCAGTCAGTGTGTGTTTGACCTTTTGACTTCCAGAGAATTCCTGGCAGCTTTGTACAACCAAAGGATTGTTTACGCTGGGTGTACGAGGCATTCTGAGATTGAGCTGTGATACCGAGAAATACCAGGAGTTTCTACATAGATGATTCAGATTAAATAAAAGAACAAAATGCCAAAAGAGACTTCAATGTCTACGTAAAATTTGTATCAAAGTCCTTCAGGTATCTATATCTGCATCCAACTGGCAGAACTTATGGGTACCTTTTGCAGATAGCTACATTTACCTGCATATATTTTTATAAAGTGAATGTATTAAAAAAACACATATCTATATATACACACATATATATTTATTTCAGTAATTGAATTGAGAACATTTGTGAGGGATGAAATTAGATCTTGCTTCGAAAAAAATCTGTTTTTAAATCTTACAGCTTTGTTATGGTAGTATGTTTTATGTTACATGAATTACGC
The DNA here is from genome assembly GCA_013400435.1 of Pycnonotus jocosus. Taxonomy (NCBI): domain Eukaryota; kingdom Metazoa; phylum Chordata; class Aves; order Passeriformes; family Pycnonotidae; genus Pycnonotus; species Pycnonotus jocosus. The sequence continues at coordinate 173,179 of VWYP01020742.1, forward strand.
TCTTTAATGTGAATATCTGGAAGATACATTCATCGTCGGATTTAACTTGCATTTTGGAATGTCCACAGAAAAAGGATCAGCAGAGCAGTAATAAAAAACAGGCATTTAGTAAATTTTTTTCTGACACATCTGTGAGCAGTAAAGAGACACAGGGTTTTACCAGTCCTGAACATTCAATCATAAGTGAAACTTTACAACTGCAGTAACAACAGCGCTGTGAAAACATTCACTGGATTGCCACAAACTCTCTACTTACTACTGAAATCCTTAGATAAATATTGAATGAAATTTCTTATTGCAAGGCATGGCAAAGGAAAACAAACACACTTTCATATCCACTTTTTTCACCTCCAAGGTACATCAGGTGATACGAAGGCACGTTAATTGAAGTTGATTTTTAAAGGCTTGATTTCCAGGCTCTGAGTAGCTACAGGTGTATCTCTCTTGTGGTTACTAGGAGTGAAGGACTGAGGTTGTCAACATAGCAAAAGAAAACATCAGAAATACACAAAATCTGTGTATGTGGCCACATACAACTTCTGTATTTTTCTCTTTAGCTTAGCATCTCACAAACGCTGACAAGTTAATTTAAAAATTGGAGTCTGTTTTGTGTTTTGACAGTATTAGAAAAGGATGTTTATAAGAGAGGCTTTAAAAGATGCAGACATTCCCTCAGTTTGTAAAGCTTTAGCTCTGCATGTCTAGGTAAACAAGATTTTTGCTTCATAGAACCACAGGATCATTTAGGGTTGGAAAAGACCTTTAAGATCATCAAGTCCAATCATTAACCCAGCACAGCCAAGTCTACTATGAGGAATGCTGTCTTATTTATCTTGCTGTGGATTTTATTTTCTGTTTGGTTTGGGGTTTTTTCTGTTTAATCACATCTTCTGAAAATATTTTCAGCATTTCAAAATTGCAGTAAGTTTTTGTCTGACACTGGATGAAAATAACACTACAAAAAGAAAATCATGCACTGAAATACTGATATGGAAAGGTTTCCTGTTTTATTAGTTGTGTTAATACCATCTGAATCTGCAGAACTGAGTCCAAAGTGACTATCCATGAAAGAGTTTTTGTATTCTTCTACTTTTGTCCTTAAGAAAGCCAAAGTATAACAAAATTGCCAGAATGTTGATGCTGTGCCCAGAACACTTGAATTTACTTAATGCCAGGAAAATTAGATATGCACATCAGCAATTGGTCAGATGGTAACACAGTTCACTGTTTTTACCAGTGAGACACACTGCAGTGAGTGTCTTTTATGGAAAGACCTTTGGACAATATCCACACCATAGGGAGTTCACCATAGTGTCTGAATTCCAGGATGCTAACACAGGCACTGCTAGGCTGGAAACAAGTCATACAGTGGCAGAAAATACGGTCAAAAATAGGCAATAAATGTCATTCTGTGCATTAGGGCCTGGGTCCCTAAAGTCTAAAGGGCATGGCTTGTTAATGGCCTCTGAGAGCAGAAGTGTGTATGGGAGACAGGGATCTGAGCAGCATATCATGGGCTGTGATGAGATCTGTGCTTTGCATTGGAAGTGCCACTTCAAAATGAGACACTGGCCAGGCCATTCACCCTTCCCTAGCACTCAGCAGAATGCCTCTGGCATCCACCTTGGGCAAGCCTGGGCAGGTTGCAGTGGAGAGAACTCTGTTTTCTTGCCCCAGCAGCTGATACCTGCAGTTCTAAGGGGTCACATTTGTTCCAGGGCCAACATCATGGAGCCCACATGCTACATCAGGTCCATCTGCTGCTGACTTTCTGGAGTGATGTTGCTTGTAGAAGAGTTAAACCTTGAAGAGAGTAGTGAGTGGGAATGCTAGGGAAAACGTCAGCCTGCTTTCTGAGGGAAGAGTACCTCATGAAGGGGTTCTTCAGTATCTCTGGGTACTTCTCAAGCTCCAGGCTTGGGACATCAGAGTTGCATACCTTGACATCAGCATTGTTTACTTCAGGAAAAGACAAGTAATGTGCACGCTAGAAACTGAATTAAGCTGACATGTTTTCTGCATTTAGCTTCAAGTGCTGCAAAGTGGGCCAAAACCTACACATGTGCTTGTGGGCAGTGCATTCTCAAAAACAAGTATAGATTTTTGTGAGTGCATTGCCCACGGGTGCCTGTCATTCACAAAACCATTCACAATAATGAGCTTAGGATTTATCATAACAGCAAGAGCGAAGACCAGAGGCAGTAAGGGTTGACTGACCCAGATGTCACCAATGAATGGGCAAGGCCCAGGGAACAGGTGGGGCTTGTGATCTTCTCACCCAAGGGTATGCTTTGGTTCTTCGATTTCTGCTCTCTTTGCCTTCCGTATTAGCCTCTAGTTTTCACAGGGTTGCCTTTCCTTAGAAAATGTGATTTTTCAGGGCTCTGGAATAAGTGAATTGCAGAGCCTGTAGTTTCTTTGGCATCCTGCCTATCTGCAGCATATAGTTACCAGCCCCTAGATCAGGTTCCCAGTGTGGGATCACCTGCTTCCTGGATTGTTCATGCTCATCCTGCACTCAAAAAATATAGCAGTCAATTGGATAAAATCTTACTTTGAGAAGCAATTTTGCATTAAGGGAATATGAAGACCCTAAAGTGAGGTTATGGTTTATTTAGTCTGGATGAAGACAGCAACTCTATAATGTATTTGTGTTAACATTTCCATATTAAGTCTATCAGAGTATCAGGCTAATTTTGAAGATTTGTAAGCAATTAGGTGGTGATGATAGGATAAGTCAAATGTGTGACTAAACTTGTCTGGTCAATAAAAGGGAGGGATGAACCCTTCTGTTTGGTTTCCAGGTAGGTCAGAGAGAAGTAATTGCCGTGTTGCTCAAATTAGAAGCCAGAACAGTTGTTTTGGTGTGTTTAACCTCAGCCACACACAGCACATCCTCACAGTAACCTCCCCATTTGCTTATGAATAATACCTCATCAAAGAGCCAACTGGCCACCATTTTATTCTGAAAACACAGTATAAAATTAGTAACATCAAAGAGACCACTTAAGAAACTAAACCTGGCCCTACCTACCGCATGCAGAGGTTGTGTTTCTGTTAAATCCAGTTTCAGGTGGCGATGCTGAGTTTGCTCCAGAGAGGCTGCCTCACCTCACAGTTTCTCTGACCAGAATAATCTTTAGTTCTGACAGATTTTGAATTGACCTGAGTGATTTTTGCATCTTATTGAAAAAAAATTCTTTTTTTTTACAGGTATCTTAGCTTGATGCAGTTAACTGTCTTGTTTAAAATGGAAAAAAATGAACCATTATTCTGTACTTGTAGCACTGTTGTTTTATCTTCTTATAGAAGAGCCCTGATGTGCAGTATGCCAAGCATGTCTTGACTCTCCAGAAGGATGACCTCCCTAGTCTTCATTTTGCCTGTCTGTGCAACCAAGAAAACAACACTTTCCTTACTAAAACTAAAGCTAAATGCTTGCTGCTGTTCATTCTTTTAAATCTAGCTTTAAAACAATACCACTACATTCAGCAGCAGCTCAGAGTTTCTGAAGGCAAAGGCATTTTACATGATGGTAACAGTGAAGAATACTTTCATCGTGTGTGAATGAGTTTTATTTTTAGACTAAGAGTAAACTGGTGCTGGCATCTATTAGATGAATATAAAATGAAAGAGACTAAATATTTTGTAGCACTGCACCTAAATTTGGCAATAGCAAGACAGAAAGAAACTTCCCAGCTGGTGTGTAACTCTCATGAAGTCCTAGCTGGTTTTAGACTTCCCCATAGATTTGTCAGTCAGAACTCTAGGAAGATTCAGAGACATTCAGTACGTATTCTCCAAAAATTTTTAGAAAAACTGGATATTATTAGAAGTCAGTGGCAAAAAGAAATAGAGTGACAGTACGAGGGAACTCCTTTAGGCTACATGGATGTTGAAAGGCACAAGAAACCGTTTTAGAAACTTGGATTTTAATAATGTGTAAAGCTATGGTCAAGCCCTAGTCAGATGTCACTGGCAAAACTCCTGTTTAATTCAACTGCTTATAATAGATCTCAAAGCTGAGCATATAAAAATTCAGGCATATTTTGGAAAAGCACTATAATGTACTTTATATTAAGTGCTATGTATTTACTGATCCATCAGTGTTTCAAATCTCTCCCAAAACAAGTATTTTGTGTGTACCTGTGTGTCCCCAGGAACAAGAAAATCATAAAACCAACCAGTAAGGGAATTTAAGTCACATCTTTTTTCACCAGTGTGGTTCATTTCTAGTTTCCCTTGCAAACTCAAATTGCTATTTGGTTTGGTATTTCTCTATGGCCTAGATTTTTGGGCTCAGCAAACACAAAAAAGGAGGAAATCTCTATCAAAGTGTACAGGTACACCAGCTTTACCCCCTCATCTCTGGAACATTCTTCTAGCCCAGCTGGTAACCTGGGAAAGAAAAGGCTCCAAGGAGAAGGTTCAGACCCAGTGGTCTTCCAGCCTTTGGTGTGCACTTCCATGTGCTTGCCATATGATACAAGTTTTGCTACTTTTCTGAAATTTTGAATTTAAAAGCAGATGTTTATAGAAGGGAACTTTCTTGCTTTTTTAACTGGAAATCATTCCAGCTTCCCCTACGAAAACTTTAGGCAAGATGAAGTGCCAGAAGACTATGCCAGACACCAAACCAGTGCCTTTAAGTCTATGAAGGAAAAAATGAAAGGCCTCTGGCTTGAATGGAGAGGACTGGGGGGTGGGGCGGAAAAGAGAGGTGATGGGTTTGCAATGTAAATGCAGCCGTGTATAAGTGACCTAAATATAGACAAGCATTTCATACTTCCTTTTATAAACCCTGTGAAATTTTGAAAGGACTGAACTATTGAAGTGGATTTTTAAAAAAAACTTCCATGTGCTTGAGTTTAGTCCATCCCTTTTTGTATGCCAAGCCTGAGTGGAGGAGAGCTGCCACCTTGAAGAGGATGCTTGGCCAACCCAGTCCTCACCCCATTACTGGGAGCTGTCATTTCACCCAGAGGCCATAATTGCAGGAAATAAAATCAACAGGAATGTTAGAGGAGTGTGTGTACATACCAGTCCTCTAAGTGACTTATTTATAGTCTGTGCTGTAATGTCTATTCATTAAAATCTCACAGAAGCCGTCATCCCCTGGCCCTTAAGCTGTACAATTCTGTTTAATACCCTCTTGCTCAGAGATCAGCAGCTCTCCAGACCCCGTTACACAATGCAAGTTATGACAAAAACTCAGCCTCGGGCTCCTGTGGCTTGAGCTTTGGCGTTTGAGTTTGGCCAGCACCGCTGCTGGGGCTGGGGGCACAGCTCAGGGGCACTGTTTGTTTTCCATATCAGAAAATCCCGTAGCACTCCCTGCAGAGGGCTGAGCCAGGGCAGGAGTGGCTGTTGGCAAAGCTGGGGCATCCCCAGCCAAGGCATGTCGTACATCACTGTCCTCGTTCACGGCCAGGGAACATGAGCGGCACAGGGGAAGGGATCTGCAAAGGCTGTGCTCGATTTTTGGTAGCCATGGTCTAAGGAGAGTGAAATATCAGGATTCTGGAATGGCTGGGAAGACAGAAAGGCATAAGTGGTGCTTGGTGTTGGGTTTTAAATTATTCAAGCAAGTAGCTGTCAGGTACTGAGAGGTATTTAAAGGCTGTTGTAGTCAGTGGGAGTGGACCACTTAAATACCTTTCAGAGGTCAATGTCAGAGTTCAAGAGAAGGATTTCAGAGACACTGAACTTCACCTCTATATAGCAAATGAGTTGGAAGCTTCTGTCTGAAGGTCAAATTGAGTGAGGTGCCGCTTTAGTGAGGCATCCAGCCCCACACCTGTACCTGGCACCTGCCAAATCTGCACAGTCAGATAGTTGCTAATGGCCACTGGGCTGGTGCTCTCTCTTGGAATCCCAAACTGGGAGATTCCCTCAGGAATTTGCAGATGGGACATGTGACACCATTAAATACCATCCCCTGCTACTCTACCTTTCCTTGAAAGAGCAGCATATACAACATGTTGTAGGGAGAGAGGCTGGTTTTGTTTTTGTGAGTTTTTTGTGAAAGAAGCCAAAAGTTTATGTGTAGGGAGAGGTTTTCCATGACTCTCAGTTTATTAATAAAATCTTTCTTAGTTTTTTGGTAACAGTGACAGATCCTACATTTCAAGTAGGACAAAAATATCTCTAATGTTATCTCTGTGGCTCCCTTTTGCTTTTAGTTACAATCCACACTAGAGGATTCTTCCAAGGTTTTTCAAGCTTCTAAATGCCCACAAGAGTTGCTATTAACTTACCACAATGCTCTGCCAGCCATCTGTTGTGGTTTATATCATTAAATATCAGTAGGGGCTATGTATTACAGAACAAGGAGAAAAGCTCTGACATAATAGAAGTTGTCTCCCAGAGGAAACGATGGAGAGCCAGAGGCTACATCATTTTGGACATTTAAAGCAGCTCACACTGAAGTGTAGGAGCTTGTACTGCAGGGCATTTTTGCAATCCTATCTGTGCAACCACAGAGGTCTAAAGTCTTCCTGGTTCTTAGCAGGCAGAAATCAGGATAAAGTCTGTAGACCTTTAAGAGTAAGTTACCTCTTTCTAACTGTAGAGCACAATATTTTCCCATCATAAATTTGCATTGCAAATGAAATTGCTTGAAATATGTGTCTCTGGGAGAAGCAGAAAGAATATACCTTATGTGTATTTGCATTTCAATAGCACCTGAAATGTATTGCAGGTCTTCTGTTTGCATCTGGCTGTCTGGAATAATCAGAAACCCAATACCCAGAGGAATTGCTTTTTAAGGGAACAGTTCACAGCTGGGTCATGAGATTATAGCAGATTTCACAGGCACTGACTGATGGAAGAATTGCAGCCAGTTTGGGCTCGTGGAGTAGCTCTGCATGTTTATATCTCTGCATGCTCTGGTTTTATCTGCTTTACCCAAAGGAAGAACATTTGAAGGTTTTCTCCTAAATAGCCTTAGCATCTGACTTTGCAAATGCCACTTTATTTCTTCCACTGCAGTATATATGCAGCTTCTCTGGTGTCTGTCCTGTCTTTCCCAACTTCTCCATGGCAGGTATAAAACAATTAACAGCAAAGTAGTGTACAAAACATCCTTAGCAACTTGCAGTTAACCCCCGGTTATTCACCACTCCAGTCTTCTGCATTCAGCTGTGACAATGTCCTGTAGGAACAAAGGGATAGCTGGGCGTATAAGAAAGAATGATTAAGGTGATAGCCTAGGAAATTATACTTCTCCAATTCCTAAGGATGTGTTGGGACAAGGAACCATGGATTGCCAGTGGGCATGTTCATATACAAAGATACCGAGTATTTTGTTCAGACATGCCTAAGCTCATACTGACATATTTAAATCCAGTGAGTGTGCTCTGTGTCCAATACACATGGTATTTCATATTTAGAAATATTTTCGTTTGCTTATTGTTGGTATGGCTTTTTTTTGTTTGTTTATAAAAATAACCAGAGACAAGAGAGAGTCCAGACCTTCAGTCCAAATACTCTGTGTCTCATTGCAAATCATGTCATGGCTTGTTTGTTGTGAAGGGAGTGTTTCTAGAAGAAATAGCCAAAAATGTCAATTTCATTTACTAATATTTGGCCAGAATGCATAAAAGTCCTTTAAAAAGATAAAATAATTTAAAATACTAACTTTCTACTTGATTTTTAGCAACCAACATTCAATTTTTTGCCCAGTGTACTCAGAAATGCTCTAGAATACCAATTTCTAAGACTTTCCTCAACATGGCAAGAAAAATTATACAGTGAACAGATAAACTCAAAAAATGCTGTGCTTCATCTGTGAGTATAATCCATTACTACTTATCTGTCTTTATTTTGTTCCTGTACTTGGTTACTTCACAGATTCCTTCACTTTGTCCTCATTAGTCCTCAGAAACACATCCTTCATGCATGTCACCAGTGTTCCTTGTTACCAAACACAGATGTGAAGAAACCACTGAGATTTTCTTGATATTTTTTCAGTCACTGGAAATTTCTTTGTGTTCTCTTTGGTCCTGCTCCAACACTGTAGGAGCTGGTGATTGTCTTTCCACCAGCTTCATTGGGATTTGGATCTTGCCTTTTATAGTTCCGCTAAATTCATTTTATTTTCAACCTTCAAGTATGTCTCAAATTTATTTTATAATTAATTATGTATTGCTATTTGACCTTCATGGATTTTATATATTCTTGAATACTGTCTTTATTCCATCAGTTGCTTCTTGTAAAATTTAAACCCTGTTGCAGTCCTTTACCTATGCACTAACTCTCCTGCTCTTTCACACTCTCTTTCAGAATTCAGATTTTACTCCGCTGATAAACTACTTACAGTCTCTTCTTATGGGGGTTTAGTTTTAGGTTTCACTCTCCAAAAGTATCTATGTTCCTCCTAAGTCAACTCCACCACCTCTTTTAGCTTCAACAAAACTTGTCTGCTGTGCCTCTTTGTCAGTGCACACTGCAAATCTCTCTCATGAAAATAGATTTCATTTAATCAAATCAGGTTGTGTATTCACAACCATTTCCAACAGTGAACTTTTCATAGAATCATGGAATTATAGAATGGCCAGGGTGAAGGGACCTTAAAAATCATCCAGTTCCACCCTCCCTGCCATGGTCAGGGACACCTTCCACTATCCTAGGTTGCTCAGAGGTCCATCCAACCTGACCTTGAACACTGCCAGGGATGGGGCAGCCACAGCTTCCCTGGGGAACCTGTGCCAGTGCCAAAGTAAACAATTTCTCCCTAATATCTGAATATTGTAGTATTTAAACCTCCTCTTTCAATTTGAAGCCATTTCCCCTTGTCTTGTCACTACATGTCCTTGTAAATGGTTCTTTTCTACAGGGACTTTCCTGTAGGCTCCCTTCAGGTACTGAAGGCCACAATTAGGTCTTCCCAAAGCCTTTTCTCCTCCAGGCTGAACAATTCCAACTCTCTCAGCCTTTTGTCACAGGAGAGTTCTCCATCTCTCTGATCATCTTGGTGGCAACCTGCTGTGGACTCATTCCAGCAGGTCCCTGTCCTTCCTGTGCTGGGATCCAAGAGTTAATGCAGCACTGCAGATGAGGTCTCACCAGAGCAGAGGGACAGGATCATCTCCCTTGACCCACTGGCCTGCTACTTTATAGATGCCCCTCTCTGTTGTTCAAAAGCCAGATCTCAGCAGTGCCCAAGACCAAATGCAGAAGAAGGGCAGAAGGGGGCAGAAGGACTCTCTGCTGCTAACAGCAGGAAAAGGTTATTTCCCTCAGCTCATGTCGTATAATGCCACTTATTCAGGTTAGGAGGGGTTGGCAAATGCATTACTTTTTTAGTTTTGTTTGGATTTTTTTTTTCTTTGAAGAACTTGGAGAAAAACTTGTTACACAAGACCTGAAAGTATAGGCAGTGCCAGTAATGTGGCAGGATGTAGAAAAATGGGAGGCAAAGCCAGGTATGAGACAGCCAGTATTGAGATAGCCAGCATTTCCCTAAAAACTTGCACATAGAGGAGAAATTACTGTCAGCAGCTTGGCGTTAGAGGAAAGAATAAATTGGCCTTGTTCCCAATTCTAGTGGACACAGCACAAAAAACACCATGATTTTTGCAGGTTTTTGTACTGCCCTTCATAGGGGGAAAGGCTGTGGCAAAGGAAATATCCACTCACTCTTCTATGCCACAGTTAGGATGAATCAGTGAAGCCCTTAGAGGGGATCTGGCTGCTGTTACCCAGGTTTTCTCTGCCTTGTGTAGAAACAGGGCAAATGATTTCATTCTGCAGTGCTTTCAGTCCTGTATCTTCCTTGAACAGGAAATTAATTCAAAAATGTATTTGCCATTAACATGGCAGTGATTATCTGATGACCAGACTCGGCATCTATTGAAGTCAAAGGGAAAAAAAAGGCATCAGCTTCCAAGGGCTTTGGCTCAAGGCCTAGGAGAACCTCTTCAAATTTCTGAGGATTGCTAGGCTACTGAAAAATAATGTACGTACAGTGCTTCAGTGTACATATGTTGCTTTGATTTTTTCATGGATATCACATGCTTTGATGTTGGAGGCTACATAAAGACCGCCAAAAAAGATCTGTTAACTAATGACTGTTTATGCTGTAGTAGGCAAGTGCTGAAACTGAATTTGGCCTTTTTCCCCTGGGACGGAATCCAAATAAATGTCATGAAGTAACTGCACAAACAGCACTCACTGGGAAAAAAAAGGTCTTTGTTTCACTAATAAGCTCTTTTAAGGAACAATGGATACAGTTTCTCAGTTTTCTTTGCATCTGACAAAATAAAGCAGGCAAGAATTCTATTTTAAGGCGGTTTGAATGAAAGCAATGAAAATTGGTTTGCTTAACAAAGGTATCTTGACTAACTGTTTGTTGTTGTTAGGAAGATGTGAGAACCCCTATGAATGTTTCTTAATTCCTGAAAGAATTGCGTGGCCTAGGAGGTTTGCTTGTTTGCTTGTCTGGTGAGGGCAGTTGGGTTCCAGCACATCAGGCAGATTTCACGGGCCAAAATACACCCAAGAGTTGTAAAGTAGTCAGAGGATGCCGATGCTCAGGAATTTACAAGAACGTGTTTTCTGTAGGGAAGTTACACTGCTGTTAATTTACTTGTGATTCTTACTGAGCTGCAGCTTGGGTAGCTGTTTTCTGTAATTCCTAGTAGCTTTCAATGTCTGTGATACCACTTTCGGGACAAATGCTCTTTTAGTTGAACATCTTGGAGCCAGATTCCTTCTGATGTCTGGGTAGCTCTGCATCTATTACATACTGGAGGAATTGCTAGTTTGAGCCATGGACAGACATCTCCAAATCCAGCCATGCCACCAGAATAAGTTCCAGTCTTTAGCTACTTGCTGTACTTCCCCTGCCAAGGACTGCTGCCCTCTCCATCCACTCACACCACTTGTGCAGGAGCTCCCTCACTTGTTTTAAGCAAAACTCAGCTCCATTTGTTTTGCTCATCGTTGGTCTGTCCCAAGATAACAGGCTCAGCCTGAAGCTGCGCCATGTAGGAAGTGTTCATACAAACTGTTCAATGAGCACATCAGTGGGGGTGATCCCTAATGAGGAGAGCATGGAATGGTGCTCAGCAGCTGAGAGTAGTAACCCCTTCCAACTCACAGCAGGATCCCAAAGAGGACATCTGTTCATGGCTTCTGTCTGCAGCTCCTTTGTAGGTCTGACCAAAGTGCTTCTGAGAAAAAAAAAAAAAAAAAAAAAAAGAAAAAATC
>VWYP01020742.1:184429-198988 GCA_013400435.1 Pycnonotus jocosus
AAAAAAAAAAAAAAAAGTGGGGAGAAAAGAGTTGTTTTAAATATTTTCTATAGGGAAATGTTAATTTGATGTTAATTTGGAAGAAATTCAAACAAAAAGTGAAGTGGTACCTCTAGTGAAGGAACTGATGTTTTATCCACTGAACTCAATGAAGCTGGGACTTTACAGAAAAACATCTGGTTCAAGATTTCTCACAGAAAACTCCTTTTGGATTGAGATTTCAATTTGTAGATTTACATGTTTTTATGACAAAAGAAAATGGGTTTCTTCACTTTTAACACCTACCACTCTACTGCTACAAAAAAAACCAGGAGCACACTCTACTCCCACTCAGCCTATAAAGATTTCAGCTCCAGATCCTTAATATAGATTTTGGCCCTAGCTATTTAAATGGTAAACTGCATTAAAACTGATGGGCATGGCTGTAGCCTGCCATCTGTAGTGGTGGAAAACCTCGTTTCCACAAGGCTCTTCTGCTGTAAAGTGTGAAGAACAAGATGTTTACTGCCTGCTTTTTGCAGCACAGGAGACTTGCTCTTGCCATCAAGTCAGACACTCGGTTTTGCTGCCCACTCCAGCTTGCACTAAGTGCTATAGAGCCCAGCCCTGATCTGTATATATATCATTGATTTGCTAAAGGATTTATTTTTCTTAAAATAGAAGTTTTGCTTTTTGTGTTTAGCTCGGAGCATTGTAATTTCTAATTTCTTTGCCCTGTAAATATATATTAAAAACCCCCAACTTGCAGAATACATACTCTTAGTCACCACATTTCAATAAATATCTCTCAGCACATTTTCTATCTCAAATCATTTGACAATCTGTTGGTGTAAGACTTTATCAAGGGAGTTTCAAACAGTATGGAATAGATCCCCCCCAAACTGCAGAGCTTCTCCACAATTACCCCTGTGTGCTGCTTAAAGAACATTTTCAGAACAAACTGCATAGTCCGTCTTTAAATCACGCCATCTCTTATTTCTTCAAAACATGGACCTTGATGAAGGCATAAATCCTTGGTGATTAATCTTTCTAAAGAAATGCAGTAGTGTTTGCACAGGGAGGAAATTATGAAAAAAATCAGTAACTACTGAAAAAGCACAGAATATTTCAATATCACCATTTATATAAACATCAGAAGCTGTTGGCTTTATAGCAAAGAATACAATAAACTGACTTTTATCTCCTCCCCCACAGATTTCAGTAAACAGTAGTCTCAGAATGAAATTATCTTCTGTGTCAACTGTGAAACCATGCTATGATGCTGTAGTCATAAGGATGGTTCCAGCTTCAGTATACCTCTGCAGGATAAGCAAGAAATATCTTATAAGTAGGGCCTGTTAAAAGAGGAAAAGGCATAATTTAAGGATCAGTATATAAATAAGTTGTAACTCTTTTTTTGAATCTATATTGCTTTTCCTAAATGTACTAAAACTGTAAAGTAATATCAGTGGAAAATTGCAGCAGAATTATTTGTTTTCATAGTTCATTTATAGTTAATTTCCTGTACTAGTAGTACAGGGAAAATGATTTAGCAGCAAGTCTAGTGTGAATTCCTTACTAGAAACCAAAAGATAAATAGCTTACTCCCCACTGCCTAAAGGTTTGAGAGTGCGGATGAATTGAATTAATAAAATCTTTGGAGCCTTTGTGTGCTCCAGTATGGAAGGCATGAAAGGTATTCCTCCACTGTGCAGTTTATTTTCTGTGCATGTTCTCCAAGAAGGCAACCTAGAGATAGTACAGGACAAATTACCTTCAGCTTTGAAAATCACAGTCTGCTTTTAAGTTCTCTTGAGGTGCACTAGAAGGCTGTGGGCTTCCTACCCGCTGCCTGGGGAAAAACCAAAGGTGCCCCCATACAACTGAGGCATTTGACAGTCAGATGAGTGCAGAAAGGGCTTTTGCTATGCTCTTTCCATTCCTACAGAGGTAAGTGGTGGTGTCCTCCATGAGCATGGGCTCAGCTGTGCTAGCTCATCCTCCTGGTTTCTTCTCTGGAAGCCAGAAGGGTATTTATTGTGGGGGTCACTCCTGTGCCTCAGTGCTTGACTGCTGTTACCCTGAGGTCATTCTGCACTTTCTTTGCCCGTCTCTCAGCTGTTGCTCAGCACTAATGTGCTGGCAGTGTCCATTTGAGGGAAGAGGAGCAGGAAGGGGGAGAACTTCTTATCAGAACTTGGCAGTTATTTTATTTTGGTGTAATTTGTCTCTTTCTTAAAACATATGTAGGTACAGTAAGGTGTACATAATTACTCTGTTAAAATGTATGTAGGTAAAGAGTAAGAGACACAACATATCCCACTCTTTTCTCAATGGTAAACTGATTAGACTAGCAAGTAGATATTAATGGTTCACGGCTGCTTCCCACTTTTCCTGCCCTGCAGCTGTCTGCTTTTGAATAACAATCTGCATTTCCGCCCAAACCTCTCCTAATAAAAGATCTCCATCTGACTGGTCCTGAGCTACTTTGGCTAGAGAAGACTGGACTGAACCTGCTTACCAGCTGCTGTTGTAGCTCTGAAAAACAAATAAATTCACCTCCCACACATTTACTCCTACACATTTTTCTTTCATCAGTGACATATGAGATACAGTACAAATGGAATGGTCTTAATTATGAAGATCAGAAGCATTACATGATTAAGGCTGCTTCTCTATTTCATTGAGATCCAAAAGTAAAATACACATTATGCTTTCTTACCTAAATCACAAAGCTTTTCTATACTGGAATATATAAAACTAAGTTTAAACACTTAAATCAAAACATGAAGCAAGCAAATGCATCACTGTAATAAGCTGCTAAAACTTTGTTGTTCATTTTAGATTTTCATTGTAGAGGATAACTGGCTCTTCAATATTGTGTTTTAAACCAGAGGTTCATGTTCTTGACTAACAAAATGCAGTTGAAGTTAAAGTGAACTGATAACAGAACATTTTTCATTGGGTCTATTCTACTTTATCCACCTGGAAAATAAGGATCGACCAATCTGGTATCAGAGTTGGAAAGTTTAACAATGCTAGCAGCTCATTTTAAAAGGATGCTCAAAGATGAAGTACATTAAGGGATGTTATTTGTTATCTTGACCATCAATCTAAGACAGGAGCTCAGTGCTCACCGTGTGATCACAATGTTGTTGTGGAAGGAAAAAGCTGAATGTGGAGCTAAGCTAAATGTGAATTAACTGTGTTTGCTTTTAGTCTTTTCAGATATGGCAATTTGAATTTTTAGCATCCAGGTTCATTGCATGATTGTTAAGATGTTTGCTTAACTCTGAAAGTTGCTGAGCAGCTGACAAGTTTCATGGTACTACATTTATACTTCTATAGTACTGCTGAAAACACTACCCTTGAACTGAACAGAGTAGGATCAGGTCCAAGTTTGGATGTTGTCCACAGTCTTCATAGGCAGACGTGTGAGAAAGTCAGTGAAACTTGGTGTGTGGCTGGATGGGGATAGCAGTCAAGTGAGGAACCTGCTTGTGTACCTGCTTGGATGACCTGCTGTAAGTATTTAGTGTATTCAGCCACACATATATGGTATTATTAAAATTATGCAAGTAATTAGACTGTGAAGATAAAGAGATTTGCAGTGAATGTACAAATAAAAAACACTGGCTGCTTCCTACAAAAACAGATGGCACTGATATTTGTAAATTAATTGAAATAAGTTGAGGATGACTTCCTAGTGAAGGTCAAGGAAACTTAGGCAGGTTTGGATTATCCAGCAGCTGGAGAAGGTTATCTTATTTGCACTGTTTCTACACATAACTGTAAAATTACTACTGCCGAAATCCATAGCAGCCCTGTTTATTTATTTTAGAAGTGCAAAACTGACATTTATATTATAGTAGGAAACAATATTTTAATGACTTCCCAGTCAGGGAATAGTGTAATTTTTGGACATACAGGAGCCACCACTCACATGGACAAGAGTGACCTATTTGAAATGGTGGGTATGGATTGCTAGAGGAGCTTGACAAGTTCCCTGCTAAAGGACTCTTAAACCCTCTCAGAACAGTCTCATGGATCCTCCACAGGTTTGAAAGATGGGAAGCAATGGCTGTAAGTAAATGGCTAGGAGGGTAATGGTGTATTCCCACAGGGATCTGGCCTGGAGCTTGAGCTGTTCAGCATATTAATGAGTGATCTGCACAACAGTGAGATGACAGGATTTGCTAGTGATCCAAGATTATTTTAGTTAATGGCATTTAAAATTAGTTGTGTGCATGACAGTTGTGTGCATGAATGGCAGATGAAATTCAATGTCAGTAAATGAGAAGCGATGCATGCAGAGAGAAACCTTCTTGCCCCATACAAGGCTTGCACTGAATTAGCTGTTACCACTCAGGGAAGAGATGATGAGCCCCTGTAGATTAAAGCTTCTATTAATTCCCCAGATGTATGGAGAAGAATTAGGAATAGCACAGACAGCGAAACAAACATCTTACACATAATAAATATTTTGTTAATGTAATACAGAACAAATGTAGATTTCCAAAGCAGTGACAAGGTGCAAGGGTGGAAGCTGTGCTTAATCAAGTATTTGAGAACCTGCCCTGAAGAAAGATCAGGGCTTTGAGCCATGGTGCCTGTACTGACAGTCCAATGTCCCTGGAATGGCACAGTGCTCCCTTCTGCCTATTTTGCCTTAAGTCCAGCAGCATCACCAGAGGGGGCAGTTAGGGATAGTATCTTCTTCATCACCATAGCAAGACTTGCCAGCAGCTCTGTCCCAAAGGTTTTTCATGAGATGTAGAATTTGCAGTTCTTGAGTCCATTTAGTTACTGGACTCATGGGTTCCTGAGCATCTCTTGTTATATTTTACATTACACATTTATATGAGTTTAACTCTCCGATAGCAGTTTTATTTAAAGATATACATTATTTTACAAGTACATTTTACAAGTGCACCTCAAACATTTCCATTATTATCTATTGAACAGATGATGGACTGAGCTGCTCTGTCACAAGAGCCCGGGCACCAAATCCAAGGCCCTGATCTGTACTGATTACTATTCTGTCTCGTCCTGGAACACTACTTACTTGGAAAACGTTTTTCTCAGCAAAAATTCTCAATTGCTTCTACTTAAATGCTTGGGGTTTGGGGTTTTTTTAGTAACCAAGTGTCCAACCTGCCTTGCTGTGTAATACCATTCTGTGTCAGCTAACCACTCCCCTTGCAGCCCCACCTAACTCAGCGCTCCCTTTCTCTCCCCGTTGGTGCTTTTCTGAGCACTGATTAGAACCCTCTGGTAACAGCAGGTTTGGTGAGCATTGAAATGGTTCCTTGTGTTGTGTGCACTTGAGCACATGTAATTGTGGAGGGGAAAGGGGGCACAGGTTTATTCATTTAACAATTTCAGCTCAGTTTCCTCTTGAGCACTCAGGAGAGCAAGTAGCTGCAGGAGTTGATCACACTGCTGGTATGTTTGTAGTATAGCATGGAAGGTGCTATGAAAGTGTCAATTACTCTATTAATACTAGTAATTAGTTTTTTATACCCTACATTCATTTTATGCTCTTCATGCGAAAATGTAATTGCAGACTACCTTAACTTTCAAGTGTCTAAATGTGGTTCATTCCAAGGGTTAACCATACTTGTAGTTTACTGTATTAGTCCCAGTTGTATTTGACATAAAAATGTTTTTATAGCACAACCAAATACCAGCATATTTGCGGTTGCAGTCAGATGTTTTTAACTATATTGGATATAACCCACAATGGTTTCAGAAGATATTTCCATTGTTTTAGCCAGATTTAGAGAGGCTGGATTAAGCTATGGCCCAGTGGTGTTTACATATGTGAGTATCAGTCTTAAAGGGCAAAGAATATGATGTTCCATAAACCTTTATACAGAAATAAATACCTCGCAGCAAAAATGTTTTTCTAAGATCAGTTACTATTTCAACTATAATGACCTGCTTGGAGAAGGTCAGGGGCCAAATTCTTCTCTCATTTACACTGGCGTAAATCCACAGTAATGTAAGTGCAGGATTTGGGCTTGGGAGTTTAAAACTTTGGAATTAATTTTCCCCTGACCCACAACACTTAATGCAATCTATTCTGCTTGAGCTGTTAATTTAGCAAACTATTCCATGGATAAGATCCTGATAAACTACATAACATGAGAAATAATTTCAGTCAGAGCTTCGGGGCAGAATGCAGTCCTGGGCAGCCCTTGTTCTAATTCTCTCTTTCTGAAAACAAAACCCTCCCAGTGCTGATCTGCCAAAAGGCTTGTTCAGGTTGGAGATGTTAGTGTTTAGATAGAATATGTATATGTATGTGTATCTATTTATGGATGTCAGTAATTTACTGAAGTTCTGATCCAACTTCACATGTGTACCAGTCCACAGAAATCCTCAACTCATAATTGCCAATGCAAACACCCCTCAGTCTTTATCAGTCTTCTGGTTGAACCAAAGCTCAGTTCATGTGTGTTCCTAATTTTTGCAGTTCAGTTTCAGTTTTAAACTTTATGGACTTTCCCCAAATCATCTATAATTTCCCACTGCAATTAGTATTTCTGGTTTTAATGCTTGCAGTGAACAGCTTGTTAATGAAAGGTAATTTAGTACCAGTTTGAACATCAAAAACTGTTAATATTATGTAAATATAAAGGATTTTTTTAAAATTGTATACTTGACTTCTGTGAGTGCAGTGCAAATTCAGTGTGTGTACACAAGGCAGTCCACATTGCTCTTGAAAAAAGTAGCAAATGTTTTGTAGTCAGTTGTTTAACGTAGCTGAACTCAAAACCAGGTTAACAGATCCTGTGTTAGAAGTGTCCCTTGTAGCAACCAGCTGTGTGGGACTCGGAACACACCCCACTCAAATTGTATTCACTCACCCCCCACCCCAGTGGGATGGGGGAGAGCATTGAGGAAAACATGGCGAAATCCATGAGCTGAGATAGAGACACGTGATGCCCAGTGCAGTTGCTCACCACCTGCCGGCAGCTGTGCAGTCCCCAAGCAGTGATTGGCTCCTCCCAGCCAACCTCCCTGTTTATTTACTGGGCCTGGTGTTCTGTGGTGTGGAATATCCCTTTGGCCAGCTGGGTCAGCTGCCCTGGCTGAGTCTGCTCTCAGCCTCTTATGCCTCCCAGCCCACTCGCCGGTGGAGTGGTGCAGGAAGCTGAAGAGTGTTTGACTCCGCCGGTGCAGGAAGCTGAAGAGTGTTTGACTCAGCGTAAACACCGCTTAGCAACAACTGAAACGTTAGTGTGTCAACGTTATTCTCCTCCTAAATCCCAAACACAGCACTAATAGCAGCTACTCGGAAGAAAGTTAACTCTGTCTGAACTGAAACCAGCAAAGCACCCATCCCTCATTCTGTACCATTTATGTCATGCCCAGGCCCCACACTTTGCAATGCATCCTTTCCTTTCTTTGGATATATACACACAGGCATCATTCCCTTTGTCTGTGGGCCATCCCTTTAAAATTTCCATTGGGTTCGTTTAATCAATGATTTTGGGATCCATCTGTCATAGCATTCCAAAGGGCAGGAGAAACAATCTGTGGTGTTGGATCGTTGTGCACTGAAGCCAGCTCTGGTTCCATCATGATTGTGCTTGTCTGGTTCTATTATTGCCAGAGTTTCTTCAAATTTCAGTCTTCATTAATCTGGGCAAATGTTTCTGTAGTGCTGATACTGCATATGACAACCATAGTAGGGATTGTACAATACATATAATATATATAGTACATATAATAAATATATAATACATATAGTAAGATATATTAAATATATATTAATACATAATAGTATTATATAATATATAGTAAAATATATAATACATATAATACATATGGTATTATATAGAATTAGCATCATACAATTCAAATTACCAATTTATTGGCTATTCTCACCCAGAATCAAATCTCCTGGAGGAACATATCAGACTTCCTCATCCTCTCGCATCACCCATGATGTGTCTCTGGGTCTCTGAGCAAAAGCAATATCATGGGTGGGTTTGCCTATGCCTGACAGGGATAACCCAGCCTGTTCTCCCCAGCATATTTTTTATGTGCCCTATAGGGCCTTTATCCCTTTCTTTAGTATGTAATAAATTGGATTGGGCATGGCCAGCCCAATTGGCAGATCCCCGAGAGTTGACTGAGCAGGTGGCTTTCCCTAAATGTGTACCCCAATGTTTAAACACCCACTGCTCTCAGTGTAGTCTTTAACAGTCCATTATATCATTCCATTTTCCCAGAGGCTGGTGCATGGTAGGGGATGCAATGGACCCACCTAGTGCCATGCCCTTTGGCCCAATGAGCAGCAATTTTCATGGAAGAACCCCCTTTTGAGGTTGTTTTTCTTTGCAACTCACATATCCATGCCTCTAGGGTCGAGGTAGATTTGCCATTCCACTTCCTTATGAAAGATGAAAGGTAATTTAGTACCAATGGAAACATCAAAAACTGTTGTAACAGATATTATGTAAATATGAAGGATAAGTTTTTAACAGTGCATACCTGACTTCTGTGAGTGCAGGGCAAATCCTTTGTGTGTACACAAGGCAATCCACATTGGTCTTGGAAAAAAATGTAGCAAATCTTTTTTTTTTTTTAGCTCAAAATAGTAAATTGATTAACAGATCCTGTGTTGAGAGCCTCTTGTAGCAACCAGTGACATAGTACTCTGCACATCATCCAAATTATATAGGCCAGGCTACACATACACAGAAAATGGAGGGCTAAAATATTTCAAGAGGCCTCAAAACTGCTGTGCATATCTTCTACCCATGGCTGTTTCACAGGTCAGGAACCTGAAACAGGATCCTCATTCTTCTAGTGACATACATCTGTAGCTCTTGCGTAGCCCAGCAACCTCCCAGCATTTCACTTCTCAGGTGCCAGAGATTTCCACTGGGAATGTAAAGACAGCAAATGATTGTTTGATGCACAAAATCATGTTAAGCTATCACACTACCAAGAATTTCACACTTTTTAAATGAGTTCTTGTTGTTGTCCTGGGCAGCGGGGAAATTGATAAGTCAGAAGTGCCATTTCTGCCTGTCTTTGGCATTGAGCAACACAGACAGATCTGGCTGAATTTCCCCACTTGACCATGCAGTGTGTTAGTAGATAGCTGCTATATTAAAACCTGATGTGGTTTTGGATGTGCATCAGATTAGTTTCTCTCAAATAACTCTTCCCATCTAATTCGAGCATTACACAAATACAGTAACAAGTGAGAGGACTTTTATTGTAGTTTTAATTCAACACAGAGCACAATATATATAACTACTGAAAACAGAACCAGAACTTGACAGACTCAGAGCTGGCTCTTCCCTAATCCTGCGGGCTCTGTGCAAACCCTAATGGAAAAATACCCAGGAAGGGATGGGATGGCATGAAATCAAGCTCTCTACAGTTCTTTGGAGATGCTGCTGTCTTTGGGGATTCAAAAGTTTGTCCGTGAGACTTTGAAGGGAGTCTGGACTTTTTCTGAAGCTCCATGTTGAAAAACCTTTCTTCTTTCCATACCTCCCCACCTCCCATTCAGGAAGCAAAAACTTACTTCTGAGCCCCATTGTTGTTTCATGTTCATGTAACAGTGCTAAAGGAAAGGGACTCTGAAAGTTTATGGTGGTGTTTGCTATTCTGAGCACCAGATGGATTTCTATCCAGATGTCCTAACAGCTGCTGAAAAGGCATGCACTAGAAAATTACTACTTCCCAGTTACACATGCAGTTCCTACATGCAGAAAAGGCATGGAAAGGCACTGGTAGAGCTCGGGGTAAAAGGAAGCACATGTTTTACTTCCCCTCTTTCCCCACCTACTGTGGGAAACTTGGGGCTTTTATTCTTACTCTTCTTTAGGTCACTATGGATTATATAGTTACTTAGTTCTTGTTTTCCAGTCTCATACTCTGAAGGTCAGGTTTGAGCTCAGACATGTCAAGGAGTGCTGCTTGTGGAAGAACAACTGCGTTTCAGTCGGACTCATTTACGTGCACTGTTCAGCAGAACGTGTCAGTCACACGTCCATCCTTTGATTTCTCTAACTCCCGTTTTGTGACTGGGAGATCCAAATGTGAGTTAATTAACTTAAAAATTCCTTTAACTTCAGTTAGACCAGGGTTTTAGTCTTACCCCTCTTCTCAGAATAAATCCTTACAAGACTGTGCAGGTGTAAGCACCTACCACCAAAGGCCCGCAGCTCACAAGCACTTGGCATGCATCCTAACATGCTGAGCAGTACCAATAGTTTTCCTCTCCAGTGGGAAAGATTGCTCACAGAATACAGTAGTTGAGGTAGAACTAAAAGCTCTAGGAAAGGCTACTTCACTATTGTGTGGGCTAAGAAAGTTGATGCTGGAGGTATCTTCTTTCTGGAAAGGAAAATATTTAAGGAATGTGGTATTAGCTGCTAACTATATGCAAGCTGTGTGTGAAATGGGCAGGAGAATAGGACTTGGTTTCATTTTGCAAGGTGTGTTTTTGAAGTAGTTTCTTGTAATCAAATAGATTCAGATATATAGATTAGATATATAGATATATAGATTTATTTTATATAGATATATAGATTTTTTTTTAAATGAGGGGAGGATGGGAGGCTGTGTAGTTTCTTTTTTCTAGGATCCAGTCAGCAGCAGGAGCCCATTAGGAGTTATTCAAAAGCATAGAAGGCAGTTACCTTGCCTGAAGAAGCCCACAGCACATAGAAAGTTGTTGTGGTGGTAACAGAAAACCTGCTCTCTTAGAACAATGGCTTTTTCCTTTCAGACTAATCACTTATTTTTGGATGTAGTCTAAACAAAAAAATCAATTGCTTTTATTAACCACACACTCAGCTACAATAATTAACTACGTTGAAAACTCCATTTATTTTGTAATTTTTTTGTCCCTTCAAAATAAGTGATTTTTTCCCCTCAAAATGAGTAAGAGCTAGCAGCTATACTTAAAATGTATTCTGTTCAATGTGTGCTGTAATTGCTTTTGTTCCTCATCACATCAAGTATTTTTTTAAAAAAACAACCATTCCAGTGAAAGTCCAGCCTCTTTAACAGTTGATATATTTATCTCTTGCTCCATTAGGAAGCTGATCCAGCTTCAGTTTCTGAATATCCTCGTAGTGTCAGTGCACACGTCTTCTGTCAAGTTCAATTAAGAATAGCTCAGATAGCAGTTGAGTATTTTTCCATTGCAAATCATAACTTCTTGACCTTTTCAAAATTTCTTCTGCAGATGTTCCTGTGACGGAGTGTCAGACTCCACTTGGGCATCATTCCCTCGTTAATGTGAAAGAGTGTGACTGTCTTCTCTTACACAAGCAGCTTTGTTTTGTTTTCTCTGCTGTTATTTGAGTTTCATTTTGGAGTGTGCATATGCTCAGATTTCCCCTCTAGCAGCACAGCTGGCTATACCCAAGAGTGTGCAGTCTCGAGTTTGCAGCTAGCACTGCTGGGGTGAGGGCTGTGCACTGATGAGGAGAAGGGAAAGCAGGCAGTAGCAGAGTCTTAGCCATGTGAAGGTCATGGATTTATTCTGTTTAGATGTATATATCTCAATAGCTTGGTCAGACTAATAAGGGAATGGTAATGCTGTGTTGTAGTTAAGGTGAAGCTGTCTCTTTCCAGTGGATAATTACAGCTTATTTATGAACTGACAAATCCGACCAATTTGCTCACTGAGACCCCTTGGCAGAAGTAGCCTCGTGTGTGCTATAGGCCAGGTATATTAACTCCTGCTGTACAATGGGATTATTCTGGGCCCTGTACTATTTTTTCTGATTAAAGGTGTTGATAAGTATTGATGCAAAAAGACAAATGTTCACTGTAGCTGAGCTAAGCCCAGGACCAGCTCTGTGCAGGATGACATTAACAACTGGCAAATCACAATGTGCATGCTGAATTCTTACGTCTTTGAAATGACTCTGCATCTTGTTTGGCACGATCTGCTTCCTAGTGTGCACTGCTCCCACTTGCTTTCTGCGTCTGAAAAGGGATGCCCAAGCCCTGCTCAGATGGGAGGCTGCTCAGGATCCCCAGGTGCCAGTTCCTGGGGGCTCCTGTTGTCTCCAGCCTAATGAGTCTGCTCCATGTAGCCAGGATATGGAAGCAGACAAAGCATTTTGGGGAAGGACTAATCATAAAAAGGATGCTCTTGGGGAGTAAGCAAATTGGCGTGTGGGGCCTCATCTTTGTGGAAACCTGTGAAAGTGCTTTTCTTGCGTACACAAAAAATATTCTGTGAGGTGTAGCTCTCTCAAATTTTAGAAACAAGACCAAAAAGACAAACCCCAAAATCCTGTTTGCATTTTCTAGCAGCAGCCCATTTACGAGGCATTTGACCATTTAGCCTCAGTTAAGACTTCTTTGAAGGCACTGTATGAGTTTGCATTGCCTGGATTTTCTCTGAGTCCCCAGTCTCAGCTGTTGATGGAAGATATGGTAAATAAGGCTGGACACTTGAAAAACACAGATTAATTGTATGAAAATGTCACACAGGTCAAGGGGGATTGTGTTTCATCCTATTTACTGATACAGGGCAGCATCACCACTGGAATTTGTACATCCTATACTCTTTAACGTGCTCATTTATTTGGCACTCCTTAATGGAAAACATGGAGCAATTATATGCAGACAATGCTGTAATGGAAAATAATTGAAGACAGACACAGTTTGGGGTTTTGTTTTGTTTTTTGAGGTTTTTTTCAAACAATGCATGCCAGATCCTGCATGCAACAATCCTTTTTTTTCTCCCAGGATAAATGCAGCCAATGCTTGAACCACATATGAAACCACAGTTCTGAGGCTCTAACTTCACAGCCAGCTAGAAATGACCAAAACAACATCTGCTACAGTTAGAATTTGAAAGTGCTTTTTTACTTTGTAGAGTTCCTTTCTCTGCTGAAGTCACCCTCAGCAGAGTTACTGTTTTGTAACTGTTTTATCTGAGTAAACAGAAAACTGAATGGTTTTCTGAACTTCAGTGAAGGATTTGTGTGAAAATCATTCACACAAAAATGGATGGAGTACATGTGTGGATAAATCTCTATGTATGTAGTATCTGAAGCATTTCTTGTTATGTCTTCCAAAATGCTTGTAACAGTTAAAGCTTCTTTCAAGTCAGTGTACACTTTGACATTCCCTTGCTTTTTATGGTTTTAAACATCAGTGTTTACCTCTGCATAAGTGAAGCTGTCAACACAGTGCTTCTAATATTAATGTGACATATATGCCTATTCTTGTTGCTCTTGTTGTTATTAATAGTAATCATAATATTTGAGTTACGGTAGTACCTCAAGGCCCAGCCCTCTTCTCACTAAGTTTTTACAAAATAAAGTAAAGGGAGGGTCCTTTCCTAGACAGAAGATCAGCTGAAAATCAGGCATGGAAGGGGAGAATAGTGAGCTGGAGCAGGTCAGAAAAAGAACCAAAGTAATGATGATGATGCCATATGTGTCAGAGGAATCAGAAATAACCAAGTTGAATTGATTTGGGTCAGATGCATTTCAGTGCTCTTGCACAGGTTGGAGCATTAAATTATGGTTGTGGGAGTGGTGTGGAAAGCAAATAGCAGAAAACTGATGCTGAGACATAATAGATTTTCTTGTCCTACATCATTTATTGTCATGTTGCAAAGTTGTCACATTGGAAAAAGTTATTGTCATTTTCTTTATTGATTAAAACTGAATATTTCCATGGTGAGGTCAGAAATCATGGAAAAGATACAATATGAAAGGCTTTGCTGTTTCATTACTATGCCTTATTGCTGCTGAGCCTTTTTTTAGGGATGTAAGGAATAATTGTATGGCCATCTTTAATTATTTGACCATCATTGATAGTGTTGCAAAACAAATCTTTCTGCTCTTCATTGTCTCAAGGTTGCAGGAAGTGTGGGCAAGCAGGCATTAAGAAAGCTTTAAGTATTCTAATTTGACTGCTATGTATTGGTGGAGTGGAAGGCAGGAAATCCAACCTCCTAAAATTACATATTAATAAACTACAGCACAGTTTTGAGCTGGTGAATTTATGGGTTGTTTTTTTCCCTTCAAAATCTGACTTGCACACAACTGCTGAAGGGGAAAAATGCAGCTTTGTGGTGCCTAACTGGCACAGATCCAACGTGCTAATGATACAGTTTTAAATCCTGCATGAGTCAAAGATGCAAATAAGTGAAGATGGGCTGTGTTAGAAGCTTTTAGGAGCAGTTGTGTGTGGAAAGGGACCACAGTTTGCCAATGACTCAGGAGTGCTGCTCCGTCTGTCCGCCTTGCCGGCAAGATAATGGAGGCGATTAGTGAATGGCCAACATGGCAAGGAACAGCTTCCCTGGTGGCATTGGCTTTCACTGATTTTATGCAGCAGGGAGAGGCTCCATGTTTCATTCCCAGAGACTCCACATCCCGGAGCAGAGGTTATAGGGATGGGAGGGCAGGAGCAGTATGATGTCTTCATTACCCAGAAGAAAAAAGCCAATTATGCTGAACACCAGTGCTGTTCCCCCAACTGCCATTGGCATCAGCTCCTGAGACACAGGGCTGCCAAGTCTCTTGGCCAATATCTGCTGTTCTGGCAACCAAAGCCATCAAGAAAAAT
>VWYP01020742.1:206654-269113 GCA_013400435.1 Pycnonotus jocosus
AAAAAAAAAAAAAAAAAGAAAGAAAGAAAGAAAGAAAGAATAAAATAACTTTTATTTCTGAGATCTCTTATGGCACAAGGGAGGAAGGTGCCTGTTGTTCTGTCTGCTCAGCACGGCCTAATTTGGGGGCATACTGCCAGATCCAGCATGCTTAAAGCCTGTGCACAGCATTTGGGCTGCTGAAATATGCTCTGAATTTAGAGGGAGAATATCTGTAAAAGCAGCCTGACATAAAAGAATTTTTGTAAGTAAATAAAAGAGTGATTTAAATTTTCCCATGCATAGGGAAGTACAGTTTGCAACAGAATTTTTTCTTGCTCTGTGCATTCTGAAGTGCTCATGGCTGCTGTATTCCTACTGCTCAACACCCAAGCTTCTTTGCTAGTAAGCACAGGGGTTATTTTCTGGGTTTCATTTTCAAACCATAATGAAACTGAAAAAGCAACAAGTGCTGGATATAAGTGCAAATTATGAAGGCCATAAAATACTCCCAGCAGACAGAACTCTCTATGGCAGAAATGACAGTTCACATCACTTGGTAAATACTTAGCACTTCTACTACAAAACAAACACTGGGATTAATCACAAGAAAAATCTGCAGGTTGAAATCCTTGAATGAGCAACTGTAGAAGGATATTCAGAACTGCTTCAGTCTGTTGATGTATCTCACCATAAAATCTTTCCATATTCATATTTGTTTTTTGGCTGAAGAAGTTAAACAGTGGTCTGGCCGCTAGTACAAAGTGTTCTGTCTCCCTTCCCCTCCTGCCTTCCTGTATTGCCATGACTCCAAAGTGAGGGGAGGAGTCCGGAGACTGAGTAGAATCAAATGCAGGTGGGGATTGAGTGCTAACCAGCCAAGACAAACAGCGCTCCTGCTGTCTTCTATCTTTTTTTTTTTTTCCTTTTCTTTTCTTTTTTTTTTTTCCCTTACCCTGAGCTGTCCTACATTTGAAGCTTTCAGCCTGTTTGTACTGCTGGTGTGTGCAGTGATACCAATTGCGGCAGTGCTGCATCTCCCTCTTGCAGGCAAACACACACTCTTGTTGCTTTTACATTCTCTCCTCTCCCTCCACAAACCCTTTTTCCCTAATGATTCGGGTTTGAAAGAAAAAAAAAATGCAGAGAATAATAGATCTGTGCAAAAAGCCCGGTAACAAAGCCAGGAGAAACTTGGCCAGCTTTCAGCTTTGTTACAGACTCAAAGCTCAGCCCAGGTGTGTGGAAAATTTTGCGACTGTTCTCCAGGCTGCTCAGCAGAACTGGGCCCTCTTGCACTCAGACTGGATCTGATTTCTTGATTCACATGGCAACATGAGAAAAACCCAGGTCCCATGTGGCTTGTGGATCAAAATCTCGAACTGAAACAAGGGACACCCAGCCCTCAGCCCACAAACTCAACCAAAGCAGATTTACACAAAGGCTGTGTCCCTTGGTGTTGAATTTGACAGAGCTAAATTTCCCTTTAAGCATCAATTTTTAATTACAACAATCTGATTATTTATTTTTTTGGTCAGAAAATTATACTGAAATTTTTGCACCTGAAATGCAGCTAATGTCTTACATCATCCATACACATATGGTAAAAATGTTAAACTGTAGCAGAAGAAACTAAAACTAATCTCATCTTCTGTTGGCTAATTTGTTCCTCTAGGCAGTGTTTTGCCACATGATCTTTCTCTTGGGCCCGGCTCTGCCCCTGCAAGGTCTGTCTTTCTGGTTATTGAGTTTAACCACACGTTGCAGAAAGTAGTTTCACTGGGTCCCAACAGCAGTGGACACAGAAGCACAGCTCCTGGCTTGGAATGTGTGTGAATGTATCAAATTCAAACCCGCAGTCACATTTTATATCTTCTAATGTAAATATCAGGTAGTCTGCCAGGTGATCTCTAAGCCAGCACAAGTTGACTGCTCTTGGAGAGACTTGCCATGCTTTATTACAAAGGGTGGTTCTTCTCTATCTCTTTGTTACCTCTCTAAAATTAAAACACATGTCGTAAATTCTGAAAATGCAAAATCCAAACTGGTGCAGGATGGAAGTAGAGTCATTTGGGCATGGTCTGTGAGTGGTGCCTCCCATCTGACATCCTGCCCACCCATCCTTTCCTTGCTCCCACTCAGAGGAGCTCTCCATAGCTCCCTGCCAGCTCACCCTGGTATCCCGGCCACTCCCCAAACAAGACTAACTGAAGTTGAGGATAACCTTAGAGAAACAGAAGGCATTATCAGGTTGTGTTTTTTTAACTCTGATCCTCGAAAAGCTTCACAGGCTTCCTTGTCATCAGCTAGATTAAAAAAATTCTTCTGCCATCATAATGTACTTGTTGAGAGGTGATAGAGGATTTGACTTCTGTGGGTGCAGAGGAAAGCTTTTGCCAGCCCTGAATCAACACCCAGCTTCCATGCCAGCAAGAAAATGCTCCCCCATAGCCAGCACCCACAATCTGTTCAACATTTCTTGCTAGGACTCAAATGCCAGCTGCCTTTTGAGCTGCAGGCAATTATGGAATATGGTCGTTCCTCCCCTTTTTCTCCTGGCTGCGTATCAATTTGTAGATTAAAATCTGAATTTTTAACATTTAGCTTCGTGAAAAGCTGTTCAATGCACAACCAGTCATTTTCTGCATTACTAGAGGTACCCAGAGGCTTTAAAAGTACACCCAAGGTGGAGCACAGGGTGAAGCCCACCTGAAAGCTGCACTGCATGTGTGGCAGTGTCCTTACG
This sequence comes from Pycnonotus jocosus, assembly GCA_013400435.1. Lineage (NCBI taxonomy): Eukaryota > Metazoa > Chordata > Aves > Passeriformes > Pycnonotidae > Pycnonotus > Pycnonotus jocosus. The sequence goes on from VWYP01020742.1 coordinate 209,380, forward strand.
TGAAGAGAAGGGTCTTGCTGCCTTCTAGGAAGTGCCAAGAATAGTACTTTCTAAAAGAATTGAGGAATGTCTAGTGATAGGCTAATATGCTGCAAGAATTGCAATACTAACTGGTAAAATGTGGAAGAAATAAAACACAGTTAACTGAGAGCCAAAGATCTTCTGTAAACTCTTGGTGTTGCTTTTGACACGCTGAGCGGAACGTTAGGATGGGCAATCCAGTGTATAGAGACATGGAGACATCAACTTCCCAGCAAGACATACCCAGAACTCGCTTTGGGTTTTTTCTCTTCTCATATCCTGGGTTAATACGGTTGTTTTAAATCTTGTTTAAGTTTTTCTGCTTGCTTAGTTTAGGAGAATTTAACTTGTCAGGCTTTATTATAGTGAAGATCCTCTTTCCTGCTTCACAATTTACTGCAGTGGGATTGCAAAAGCCCTAGGGAGAAAGTCAATTAAATGAGCGATGAAAACACTCCTAAGGATATTAAGAATTTGGATTTTGTTTGCTTTCTGCTTTTAACAAAAACCTACTGTCAATTTGAGTGCTAAATTACTTGATATTGTTTGGTTTTTAAAAATTAATGGTTCTAGTGCAGTGTAGGTCTTGCTGGTTGCCTTGGTGCTTTAGCTCAGAGCAGGAATGCACTTTTGAAACAATCATCTGACAATCCTCATTTATTAGGGTTTTGTTTTTGTTGAGAGCAGTCTTGGAACATGGGAGAGTTATGAATGAAATCAAACTGTGCTTATATGCTACAGGAGTACACTTGGCACACTCCTGCCCCTAAGTGGCATTCCCTCCTTTGGTGTGGAGCTGGTGTGGAGCAAACCCAGCTCCAGAGGGATGTGGGGAGGGATGATGGTGGCTCTGCCTCACCGGCAGCTCTCCTGCAGAGACCTTCTTCACCTGCACTGCCTCACTTGGTGAGGCAGAGACACCCTTGGTTCTCAGATTCCTGAAACTCACTCTGAAGGGTAAGAGAGAGGGGGTAAGCATGTCTGTGCCTTGTTTTGTCAGGTCATTGACCACACTGGGCATCTAAACCAGTTCTCCTTTTGGGTAGGATGAGTCCAGGCCTTGGTGCCATTGTTCCTCAGGTCCCTATTTGCCCTGAGACACGAGAGAGGATGCATTGATCAGAAAGGAAATCCATCCAGCTGACAGTCCTACCTGCAGCAGGAGCAGCATGGAACAGAGCAAGCCTATAGTGAAACATTTGAACTACATTTGAATTAATTAGAATACATGTAATTTTTCCTGAGGTTCTGGAAAAGCAGTTGTTAAATGACCTCCACTGAAATTCTGATGTAAAACAATAGTTTTTGTCAACCTGATTAGAGCGCATGTATTACGGAATACAGTGGACATCCTTGCAGTTTGGAATTTGTGGCTTCACATCAGATTATAGCTCAGTTATTCCACATGAAAAATAATTCCTTAATTGTAAAACAGTTCTTTTAACCTTTGAAAGATGGAACCTTTGTGCACATGCTTCTGCATCTGGTGAGTATTTCTATGAATGCATGATATAGAAAGGGTTAAAGTGCATTTGGCCTCTTCAGTGAACCTGGTATATGATCAAAACACAAGAAGGGAAAGTGTGCCTCAGCCTTTGGCCAGATGAGTTTATACAGTATTTGGGGTCTGCTGGAAGCAGGCATTTTTTCTAGTGCTCAATGTCAAGGGTATTTTAATGTACCTTTCTATCCAAAGCTGTTCTGATGTGAAGAAAAAAAAAGAACAAAAACCCTTGGCACAGCATTTTGCTGCTGCCCTGGGATTGATTATATCCTCGGTGAGTACAGCAGCAATGACACCCATCTGTGCTGTGCTGGTGAACTCCTGGTATCTCAGTATGAAACAAGCACAAAGCAGTGAGTTGCACTGAAGTTGTTGGAGGCTCAGCAAGTGATTTAATGGTCACAGCTGTTTGTTTGCAGACAGGATTTGGACAAGTGGAAATATACTGACCTGTGATATGAGACCTACTCTGAGCTCTGCGAGTTCTTCCTGTGTGACCTTGGGCAAATCACTTCTCTGCTTTTTCTCCCTCCTTTATCTGTCTTGTCTATTTAGTCTCTCAGGAAGCTCCCAAGAGCAGAGACTGTATCTTACTCTCTGTTTGTACAGTGCCTAACGTAACAGGGCCCCAGGCTTCCTGAGGTCCCAAAGATGCTGTTGCAATGCAAGTTGTAAATGTTAAAGAGGTGTAAGAATCTGGCCCCGTGCACCATCATCACCATCTGTTTTCCTATGACAAATTAGTAGTAGGAAAGCACACAGCTGAGTGATTAGAGCTGTGGCCATTCCCAGGTCCTGCTCCTGCCTTTGGCACCGCCATGCTTTGGAACAAGAGCTGTTTAAAAGTTTTCCAGCAACATACGGTTGGTTTTTTCTTCCTTAGAGAGTGTCAAATTAGTTAAAACTGAAAATAAGGAGAAAAAAAAAATACTAAGAGCATGCCAGTTTTGACAAAGCTTTACTGGGAAGATGATTCAGGGGCTGAGATTGGAATTCCTGGAAAAACAGAAAGCAAGTGATCTCCTTTTCTCACCTCTTCTAGAAGAGGCAGTACTGTTCTCATGCACTGGAGGAGGCTGTGGCTGAGATCTCTGCTCCACCAAAAGTTTTGCATAAAGACGAGCTTGTGCTGCTAGGTAATGGGGCCATCATCTGGGGTGCCAGAAGGTTGGTTGTTTGTCAGGAGTGCACAGAACACAGATGGGGGCCCTGGCTTCCCCACTTCTTGATAATTTCCTCACCAATAAACTCTGCTGTCCCAGGGAGAAGGGGGTTGAGATTCTCTCTGTGGCTTTACATTCACAGATTTGCAAGGTTTTGTGGTTGTTCTCAGCAGAAAGGAAAACAGAAAAAAGTATTTTACGTCCTGAAACAGGCAGGAAACAGACATTTGCTGCCCAGCTCTTTTCGAAAGTGGTGTAATTTTTCAGTCTTTCTGTGTCCTCTAATAAGTGGATACTCTGTTGCTTTTAAATAACTCCATCTTTTGTGATGTTTAACCAGTTATCACTTCTCCTTTGGGGCTGGTGCTTCCTCTGATCTGACTGGGAGTGTGGAAGGGCAGCTGTATGAAGGTGCTTTGTGCCCTGGAGCTGGGGGCATCACACAGAGCAGCCATCAGGCAGCTTCCTCCAACCTCAGCTGCAGCGACAGCCATGGAGCTGTTTGCTCCACAGATAATAATTAGATTTTGTTTGTGTTTCCTCCACATAGCACTTCCTTGTAGTGATAAAATCAGCTATGCCAACTTTCTGCACCTCCCAGGACTCTCCTGGAGAAAGGGAGTCCTCCAGCTGGACAGGGAATGCAAGCAGCAAACAAGCATACACTTCTGCTCCAGGATTCAATTCTGTCAGGATGGAATATGCTGAAATCTTATGAATTTGATTGTTTCTTTACACTGGAAATTTTAAAATATGCCCTGCTATAAGTCAAATTGTTCTTGGCTTCTCTTTAGTAATTCCCCATTATTTGTTGGAAATTATGTCATCCAAAGGACTGAAACAAATTGATCATGGGAAGTATAAATTTAGTCGTAGAACTACTGTGTTTGAGCTTTTGTCTGGCATACCAGGTGGGGCAATGACTGGTGATGGTGATTGTTCAGTTAATCGAACCACTGAATTACTAAATTATTTCTATGCTTCTATTCCACTTTTCTTGGAAGAGGTTTCTTTGACAAGCAGGTGTTTCTTTTCAAGATCATAATCAGTGCAGAAACATAGGATGGCTTGGAGCTGTCACATTTCCACTGAAAGTATTTCATTACTACTGTGTTTATGTCTGTGTCCACTTAATGAGATTTCTATAGATCATGAGACCCACTTAGTATGTCCTTAACCCCATAATGATAGGAAATGGTGCTCTCGACTGCCACGCTGATTTCCCTCACGAGGATCATAATGTTAAAACTTCCTTTCCAAAACCAAGAGCCATATGTTGCCACATGGAACTGCTCTTGGTTGCTTGAATGAGTCAGTGCCCTGAATTTTATAACAACTGGAATGGCTACCATGGTTGAAATGAAACTTTTCAGCTTCAGTGGTTGCAGTCACAAAGGTGGTTGGTGTCTGGGCTGACGTGGAACGTGCCAGTGCAGAACTGAGGTTATTTGCTAGCTCGAATCTGGCATTTCTTCAGGACTTGAAGGAAGAGGATTTCACATCTGTTCCTTCTTGCCTAGAGGAAAGCATGCTTATTAACTGTATTTCTTCACTGAAAGAGTTGTCAAGGGTTGGAACATGCTGCCAAGGGAAGTGGTGGAGTCACCATCCCTGAAAATGTTCAAGAAATGACTGGATGTCAGTGCCATAGTTTGGTTGATACAATGGTGTTCAATCAAAAGTCAGATTTAATGATCTTGAGGGGCTTGGTCAAAATTTAGATTCAATGATCTTGAGGGCTTTTTCCAACCTTTCTGATTCTCAGAAAAGACTCAAAACTTTGAGCTGCAATTATGCCCAAGTCACTTTGTTCACTGAATCTTGTAAGACAGTTTAATAGAATCTGTCACTACTGCCAATATTTGCACAGAGAGAAAAGAAAAAATATATTCATGGGAGAGATTTATCTCCCTTTATTTACATTATTATCAAACTGAGATATTTCAGGATGAGACAAAGATGGGGGAGTTGTTTGTTTTGGTGTTTGATTTTTTTGATTTTTATCTCTCCAGGCTCAGGCAATTTTGTGAGCCTGCAGCTGTAACTCCGGGAAGAAACAGGTGAAATGAAAAGTAAATTGTAAAGTAAAGTAAAGATAACAGAGCACTGTTTTCCAGCCCCAAAGCAGGTGTCTTAAGAGACAGATGAACAGGAATGAAATCCTCCAAAAGCAGTTATAGTGCCTGTTTGTTGTGGTGTAATTGACTGTTGTTAAATATTCATATGAGGTGTAGGAAAGCATTTAGTGTGTTTTCGCCATTAAAAGAGTTAATGATGCAGATCCCCATTTCCCAGTAATTAATTGCAACTCTTTCTGCTCTGGAATGTTTGTAAGGCTTTACTGGCATTCCAAGAAAGAAGGAGAAGCTTAGCACAAAATATGACTGAATAAAAATCAGTTTTACCCAAAGGTTTTCTTTGGATTTTGGTTTGTGACATGTAATGTGACAGATTTGGTAATGGTTTATTGCATAAAGATGGTGCACTACTGACACAGCCTATTTGGCTTCAGAAACTCAATTCACTTATTGACTGATTGATTGTCAAATCCAGCTTTTCACAGGTTCCAAAATAAAACCCATCAAAGCTTCAAAAGAGAACCAGGTTTTGTTTGATCCCTGTAAATACATAAACTTTAGACTTTTCCACCATGACTAGACACTAACTTTCAGAGCCCACTGTTAATATCGTATTTCTTGATGTATTTCAGGCCATTGGAGGGTTTTTTCCTCTTCCCCTCTCCCACTGCCAGTCTCTCTCACAGTCTAACATTCAAAGAGTCTACAATACCAACAGTAAATATTCTGTTGTTTTGTGCATGTCATAGCTCTTACTCTGAGGGCCTTGAACTCAGTGATGTGTTTCTCTTCTAACATAAAAGGATGGAAAAAGGTAAGAACTTGTATCATCTCTGTGGTGAGCTTTGTGGAGCCATGCCAGTGCTCTGCTAAACAGAGGCCAGTAATGCAAAAATGTATTCCTGCAGGTAATTTTGTGATTAGGGGGAAGACCAGAGATTGATGGATTATATGTCTGACTCAAAATTCATTGAAGTCAAAGGAGAGATCTTCAATGATTCCAATAAATGCTGTTTCTTTAAGTATGAATTGATCAAGCCAAACTTGAGCTTGAACTCTCTCAGAATTTGGGAATCAGTTGAGATATGATGTAGTTAAGAGCCGTGAGTAACATATAGAGCCCTGAATTCAAATCTCTGTGTTGTTCACCTCTAAAGTTTGATTTAGAGTCTCTGGTGTAAAGACCTGTGATATTTTGCAGTGCTAAGTCCTAATTTTACAGTAGGAATTTGAAGGATGTATCACAATGAATTTCTTTCAGATGATAAAAGGATAGAAACTCAAACTGTCAGTAGGTTGGATTTCTTGGGTAGATAATTATGTGACTTTTCTGTATGAGTGGCCAGGTATTGTAAATAAGGCATGTAAAATAGCCTTCAAACTATGTTTCTTTGCCCTGTAAATAGTCACACAGATTTTCAGATCTTTACCTACTGTTCCAGTGCTGGTTTTCCATGTGAACTATAGTAGCCAGTGTGGCTGGAAACATGATCTTGTAAAAGGAACAGAGGTTACTTCAAGGTAATCTCCATTTTAAAACAAGTTCTACCACACAAGAAGTTGCATAGCTTGTGCTGTAAGCCATAATATCAACCTTTTTAAAGATAAATTTGGGGTTACTGAGAGCACAGCTTTACACTTTTGAATGCTGGGTCATTCAGATGTAGGTTATTCTCCAATTTGGTCTTGGCAAATCGTTCACTCTTGTTTATACAACTTTGCCAGTAATCTAGACAATTCATATAGCACTTCCCCAAAGGTGCTGAATTCTGTCAGATTTGGAACAAATACATAATGTACCAAGTAGAATCCACCACCCTTTTATCTGATGGATGAATCTTTCAGTGCCCTCAAAAGTATGGGAACAAAATAATTTCCTAAAAGCATCCACTGTGCAAGATTCAGAGCTGTAGATTTGTTAATGTATCTTTAACATATGTAATACTTATTAATATGTATAAAATTAAGACATGCAACATCTCTGGGTGTTTTTGTTAAGAATTTGAGTATGTGGGACGAGAAGTGTTTCATAGATTTGAAAAGTAAGGTTTTATGGGACAAGTATCCATAAATTATTTGCTAATTTGTAAAGTTTGGATGGATTAAATTTGTTCTACATTTCAAAAACATAACGCTTGGGGCTTTTAATAGCTATTTCATCTGTGGACCTTTCTCAGTTTATTTGGTTTGACTGTTGGTGTTTTCTAAGTATAAAAAAAGGATACATTTTGTAATTTTTTAATGTAAAATAGATATTTCTTAAAACATTAAATACTTACATGTGGACACAAATATTTGTTAGAATATGCCTTGAAAGGCCAATACTAATTCACTGTGATGCATTAATTCCAGTCTTTCATATGGAATGCATTGTCCTGAGACACAAGTATAGATGATTTTAAAGCCTGTACTTAACTGTCACAAAGCACAAGCCACGAAGAATATGGTGAAATCTTCTTCAAATCTTTTACAACTGAGCTTTCAGGTTACTGGAGAGTACCTGTGCCATTTCCTATCAAAATCTAAGTCATTATGAAGAATCTATGGGTGATTCTTTCATGCTTTCATCTCCCTTACTAATAGCCACCACAAACTGGATAAACTAATGATGAAAATTTTATTTTTCTTTCTTCATCTTATTGTCAGTACTAACATAAATCAGTTTCACTGTAAGGAGGGAAAAAAAAAAAAAGAGGAAAAGTAAATACAGCTGTAATTGTAAACATTTGTAACATCAGTTATAGACACGGGATGCCAGAACTTTTAATCTTTAAAGAGTATGTTCTTATAGTGCAGAACTTAATACTGCAAAACTGAGTAACAGCATGGAAACTGATACGACTCCTCTTCCACAATGTTAAAAGCATACTCAGCCTATCCACTTCCAAGCAACACAGAGTAACTTCTTCAAAACCTTGATACCTTTACTGAAGTGTTCTTATTCTGTTGAATTGTGAGGACACAAGTTAGCGCTGTTACACCGTTTACTGAGTGGAAATAATGTTTTGGAAATAGCATTTTATTTTCACTTGGGTAAAACCATATTAATTACTGTTCTTAATTAATATTAAGACTCGTTTAGGCTGTTGCCATCAAAATTTCCATTATTGCAACATTACTTTATCTGATGATAAATGCAATAATTTCACCCTGTCTTAATTCACTGAGGTATCTGTTGCTGTTTCCAAGTTCCCAAGCCCTCAGCTTTGAGGTTTCATTGTTCTCTTTGCATCCTTGTAGCACTTTTGCCATTAGATTAATTTTAAGGACCTTTCATGATCCTTCCTGTTGATCACCTTGTTGGCTCATGGCTTACACCAGCTTGAGTCACCTGCTTTCTAGAGAAGCCCATTTGTACTTCATCCCCTACACCATAATATATATATATACACACAAACATATACATGTGTATCTGCTCAGAGTGGGTCTCTATACATACCTTAAAGGTATTCTGCTTTTTAAGATCCTTCTGTAAAACTCACACCAGGATAAAGTATCCATCATGCTGCCTATTGTGTCCTTCTTGTCCCCCATTTGTTGTCACTCTATACTACTTGGACTAGAAGACGCCTGAAGCAGGGTCTCTCTTTTCCCTTGTTCTCTTTCCCTTTTAAGTATGGAGTGCAGCATACATTAAACCTGATCAGATTAGTCTTTCCTGAAATTGTGATAATGAATACGTAATCCAAGCAGTTATAGTGGTTGTTGTTGCTCATGCACATGATGTAAGTGTGTAAAGGACTCCTCCAGTGTACATTCACACCATGTTTCCATACTGCACTTTTTCTGTGGCTTCGTCAGCTTATCCAGGTTTATTGTTGTTGGGAACAAGCCTGCTGAAATAAGAGGTCATTGCAGTCACAAGGAACTAAGTTCAAAAGAGAGCTAGGTTAGACATAGACACATAGTTCATACTTGTGAAATTAACATTTAGGAAAGTATTTGAGATCTAAAATATTTGTCACTGACAGCATCTTGTAGTTATTCACTTATGATTAAGAAGGGGTTTTCCTCTGTGTCTTTTAACTAAGATGAAAGTAAATGTACCTTTGGTTTGAGCTATCACGTGGAACCAGAACAACTTCTGAACCTGTCTCTTGGTCCTTTAGAAATTACATATCCTGTTGTGCCTGTTACATTGCTTGATGTATGCAATCACTGCAAAGTTTTCTTCCTATATGAGGTTTTCAATTATTAATTTAAATTTCCTATTCTAAATGTGGGGCTACAATTTAATTTCCATTTACTTCACTGGTAGCTGGATTAGACCCTACGAAATGGTCAGTCAGGCGTGCTTTGATTAAAGCAAAAATAAATTTACTGTCAGGCGAGCTGAAGATCTAAGTGGAAGGGACAGCATGCTTGGGCTTGTACGAGGTTATTGCTTCTGTATGGTTTAAGGAGAAGATTGGCTGGAGGCTATTGCTTATCTGAATAACTCCCTTCATAATGTCTAGCCATTAACTATGTGAGCAGGGAACTTACAGTGTTATTTCTCACTCTCGAATTTAGTTAATGCAAAAGTTTACCAAGTGGATTGTTCACGACAGGTAAGTGTGTTGAAGGCAGTATTTGGTGTGAAATACATGGGCATTGTTTGGGGTGGTACACAGTCTATAAGCCTCAGGACTCATCTGTCCCTTCTCTGCTCCTGGAGTCTCAGTGTTTTCTGACTCTCTTGGCCTGTGCTATCATTAAACAGGAATCTGTTTGCTGATGCATTTCTACAGTTGTAAAACAAAGCAGAACACATCTCCAGAGAAGTGAGCAGCATGTCATAAATAAAGAACAGTTTATTCACAATCTGTCCAGCAGCTGATGAACCTATCAGGCACAGGAGGGCTTTCAGAACAGGAAACTTCTGTGAAAGACAGAAGCTAGTTTGGGATCAGTGATTTATCATTGCATGTTGTGGAAAAACAGCAGCAGGCTGACACATCTGCAGAGCCCGATATCCAAAGCTGTTGAACAATTTTTCCCAGCAAACCTAAGAATAAGAAAATACTGATCTCTAGTTGAGTTCTGCTTGCCTCTGACTTGTATCTAGGTAAGCAAGGAATCTGCTGGCCCAAGAGATGTCACAGGAGGGAGGTCTGGTCAGAAGCCAGGACCCTGGGCTTCAGTGGAAACAAAAGCTATCTTCCCCACCTTCAAGGAGTGTTTGTCAGCTGCATAGTGTCTTATCTGCTCGTTGGATCAGCATAAAGGGATAGGGACATTAATCCTCTCCCATATTCTTTACAGAAGTTGTGAACAGGAAGCTGCTATCAGCAGCAGTACAAACTGATGCATTCCTTTGGCTGCAGCTGAACATGAGCCAGCCATGTGCACGCACAGCCCAAAAAGCCAGTGGCATCTTGGGCTATATCCAAGGCACTGTGGGCAGCAGGGCAGGGAAGGGATTCTGCCCCTCTGCTCTGTTCTGCTGAGACTTCTCTGGAGCACGGCATCCAGCTCTGGGGTCCCCAGCCCAGAAAGGACATCAACCTTCTGCAGCAACTGCAGAGGAGGCCACCAAGATGATTAAAGGGATGGACCACCTCTCCTGTGAGGAAAGACTGAAAGAGTTGGGATTTTTCAGCCTGGAAAAGAGAAGGCTCCAGGGAAACCTAATTATGACCTTCCAGTACCTGAAGGGAGCCTACAAGATAGAGAGAGACTATGTACAAGGACATGTAGTGACAAGACAAGGGGGAATGAATCACTTCAAACTGAAAGAGAGGAGGTTTAGATCAGATATTAGGGAGAAATTTCTGATGTGAAACACTGGCACGGGTTGCCCAGAGAAGCTGTGGATGCTCCATCCCTGGCAGTGTTCAAGGCCAGGCTGGATGGGGCTCTGAGTAGCCTGGTCTAGTGGAAGGTTCCCTGCCCAAGGCAAGGGACTAGAACTGGATGACTTTAATGTCACTTCCAACCCAAACCATTCTATGATTCTGTTATCAGTGCCAAAGGTTCTTGTTACTGTCACTGTCTGTTGGTGGAGAAAAATCTGTGTGCATCAGATGTCCAAGAAAAGCTCCTGAAGTTGTATGTGGCTGTTCTCTAAAGCCATGAATTTTTTTGGATGGGTAGTTTAATGAGTTGGGAAAGAAAAAAAAAAAGAAAAAAATACATAAGAACTGTTAGTAATTTTGAAGAAAATGAAAGTAAAAGCTTTTCAAAAGGGGTGTGTGAATTTCCATATGGCCCCACACTTTGGGACATATTTTGTAAAGGAAGAATGTGTGAAGTTTCTTCATTATGTGGTAGATAATTTTGTCTATGAGGCCATCTCAGCCTGCCTATTTTTCCATAAATCACTAATCCACAGAAGTAACTGATTAATTTCATTAGGATTACTGAGAGATATATTTTCTAGGTATATTTTCCTCTCTACTACATGAGAGGAAACTCATACCTGGTTTTAACCATGTAGAAGTTCAAACCTCTGTCCTTGAGATAAAGAGCAGAGAGGATCTGAACATATTCTTCTTTCACCTCACCGGAAAGACAGAGTAACACACACAGCAGAGTAAATTTCGATTTTAGACACTTAGTGCAGCCTGGCAAAGGCACAGTAAAATGATGAAGCTCTTTGCATAAACAGCTTATGCTTATTATTGGCTGCACATCCATTTAAACTGGAAAATTCCCTTTTCCCCCAAGCTAACTGTAGTTTTCCTCTGATTGGTTTTTTTTTGTTGTTGTTTTTTTCCTCTTCTGGTATGTCTTAAACAAAAAAGAAACCTGATGTAACAGAGTAGCCTTGCATAGCAGGATCCAGATTAGCAGCATGGGTACCTTGGAGATTAGGTATGTATTTTTTTCCCTGGAAAAATGTCTAAAGTAGTGTAGGAACAGATTCAGGGATTGTTATTGAAAGGATTAAATCCAGCTTGTTTCTAGAACAAACTTGAACAAAGACCAATCTATTTTGTTCATCTTTCATAAAAAGATTAAGCAGACTGCTTTATTCTGCATTACAGTAGTCACACATTAAAAAATTCTTCCCAAAGCAAAGGCACCTTTTTTATTCTATCAAAAAAAAAAAAAAAAGGAAGAAAAATTTGTAAGCAGGAATGGACAGGAACTGCTACGTTCCTGGGCTAATCCAGTGTGAACACGTTGCTTGGCAGTCTGAAGGCGGTTGGCAACTTTTTGGCAGGAATATTATTTATTTAATTAATTAGTGTGAAAAGAACAGTTTGGCTTGTTTTCCCGCTCTCTTTACAATCAAGAGCTTTTCCCTGCTGGATGCTCCATCGCTTCTTGCATACCACTTTTGCAACCTTCTTTAAGCTAATGCACGATGTCTTTCCTTCAGTTTTGTGAACTGAGTTAAATCATGAATAAACTAACTCTGTCTGACTGTCAGATGCTCTAGCAGATCCCATGGTTTTATTGCTAAGCCATTAAGAGACTTTTTTTTTTTTTTTACTTAAACCTTCCCTGGACTGGGTTCTGGCCAGAGGCAGTTTCCCCAGCTCATAAGTTTCATGCTTTGCATGGAAGAGAGCCTCCAAATAAGCACTGGCCCTCCCCTCTGGGAGCCCCACAGTCCATCAGTTTTGAACACAACAGCCTGATCAGCAGAGATTGTCAGCTACACTGGGACACTCCATCAATTTAATGTGGAGACAGAAGCCCCTTTGGGAGTACCTGGTGGTGGTGTGGGGGAGAATTACAGAGACCAGATTTCTGTTGGACTCGATGATCTTAGAGGTCATCTTCCAACCCAAATGGTTCTATGATTCTGTGAAACCTAGGCGGGGGGGAAGAGTGTAGTGAATGTATTCCTACAGGGAGTGTCTTTTCTTCAAGGGTTATCTCGTTCCTAATGGGCACCAGAAGCAGAGAGAAGGGCTCAGAGGGCAGGCACAGCAAGCAGAAGGAAATCATTATGTTGGATTTTTTTTCTTATCAGTTCTGCAACTTAAAACTACCCTGAAGAGACGTGTTTCGACAGAGCTCTTCACACTTCCAAACAAAAGAGCTTTTCTCTCTTCCTGCCCCCCGCTCCCCCCCCTCCTCCTAGTTTGGATGTACGGCTGGAGAAAAATGATTGCAGGCATTGTCTGGCAACAACAACCGCAGAGGCTCTTCTGGAAACGTGTTGGGTCAGGTTCACGAGCGTGCACAGAAAGAGAGAGAGAGAGAGAGAAAGGGGGGAAAAAAATCTCCCTGGCCAGATAAATAACTCACTTTTGGAAGATGCTTCGCCAGTGTTCCTGCTGTTCTGTAGCAGCCTCAGCCAAGATCCAGCTATGTCAGTTGTTTAGTCATTGGTACTGGGAGAGGTGATATGCTAACAAAAATATGCAGTAACAAGCATTCAAAATGTGATGTTTTATTAGTTTTTCAGTAAATACAGGGAGATGCTAATGACTAATTTCTGCTCTTAATGTAATTCATGTTGTGAACATGAAAATGAGCAGAGGAGTAATTTCTCAGAGTCTGGATCATTTCACTGACCCTGTGCATGTTTGCATTTACACAAAAGAAACTAAATTTCTGCCTGTGCATGGTTGAAAAAAATTATCTATAGTCTTGTCTGGGTAATGTGACAGAAGGGTTTAATGTAACCTAAGGAAATAATTTGAGTATAAAATGGGGAACTGATTAGAGCAGTAAAATAATCAGATGTTAAAAGGAGCAAATACAGGAGAGTGTAACGGCTAAAAGCCCAGGAGTGGGAATCAGGCCAGCTGGGGTTCTGCTTCCATTCAAGCATGCTGTGCAACTCTGAGTAAGTCAATAAACCTTGCAGTGCTTCAGCTCGACCATCTGTAGAATGGAAATAATAAAAATATTATTCCCTGTCTCCCTAAACTGCAGTGAGGCATTGAGATGAGTATTGAGTCAGAGTGCTTGTGAGTTGAGAAAAGACAGATTTAAACTTTCCCAAAGTTCAGAAGTTTGCATCCCCTTCATTTCTATTTGGGAGGCTCAACCCCACTTCTGCAATTGTAAATCTGTTCTCCCAGCTCTGTAGCTGCTTGGAGTCTGTTTGCCTTGTGTGAAGATGCATTTGTGTCCACGACAGTGTCACTGTGAGTCAGAGAGGTGTGTTACACCTTGGGAGCTGTGGCAACAGGAAAAACGTGCACAGTTAGGGATGAAAAATGGAACAGAAAGCATGGGACTAGTAGTTAAATTCTTTACATACTTCAGAGCTCTCTCTCTCAAACAATCCGCTCAAGACCCAAATCTCATGAGCCCATGCTGTATACTTTTAATTATGACAGCATCTTTCTTCTTTGGGTTGTTTTGCAGCTGTGAGATGGAGTGTGCTCTAGAGCCCAGGCATCACCAAGACATATCTTTGTGCTTGTCCCCCTGCTCCCTGAGAAATGGGATGAGGAATGCTCTCAGTGCACGTATTTGCTCGCAGCCATAAGTCTTGGTCAGGGCTTAGGCGTGTGCAGCAAAGGGACAGTTGGGACACATGAAATACTATACAAGTGAGCCTTGCTAAATTAGCTTTGAGTTGTTTCTAGCTATAAATTCTTTTTCCTCTTAAATTTCATCTCTGATTCTGGGTCGTAGCTGGAAACAGAAGTGCTGAAATACAAATCCAGGCTTCCTGGTGTATTTAGCTCAACGTTGGAGTCTCCAGAGGTTGAGATAAGTTCCAGAGATTATTGCAATGGTTTGTTTGCTTGTTGAAAGTAATTTCCAGATCTCTGAGTAGTTCAGAAGGTGAAACAATCAATTAAATACACTCATGTGTATACTCACATGCACAGAATATCCCCAAGGTGGTTAATGGGGCAAAATGTTTAAAAGGCACCAGGAGCCCAGTTCAGGAAAACTGCAGAAACCACAGCAGTTTGGACATCCAGTCTCTTCAGAGGCTGCAACTGGAATGTCCCACATCTCTTGTGTGTTACATGCAAGCCAAATAGCAAGCAAAAGAGCAGCACAATCATTTCACCAGAGTAAAATGTACATTTTCTGTAGTATAAATTCATCCATTTTGCACTCCAAAGTAATTGTAAAAATAAATATACACTTGCGAAATATTTTCCTTTTTTCTGTGTTCGGTTGGCAGTGGGGGTTTTTTTCACATAAACCTCACTAAAAGTCAGCCATATGGGAAGGGCTTGCAGTGTGTTGTAAACATCAGGTTCAAATCAAGGCTAAACCAGTGCTCTTACTCTAGCCAAAGCCACAGGGTGCTTCAAACTCCCATCTATTGCAATATTGGAAACAAACTACTGTGCAGTAAATTATGAAGACTATTTTTTCATGTTGCTACTCTTATATGAATTCATTTTCTTTCAGCTATGAACTCGGGTGAAAAATGTGAGACAAAACAAAAGGCGGAAGGAAAAAAATTTTTCAGTTACAGAATAAACTTTTTTATGTTCTTAAGTTCACATGGCAAACTAATAACTTGAGAACATCATTTATTTACATGCCCTAAAATTCTTTACTTCTTGATATATATTTTATTTACATTTGGCAAGATGGCAGCTGAGTCCTGAAAATCAGCTTGGCTTAGATACTTCAAAGCAACTTTATAGCTCTGAAGTGACTTTGAAAAAAATTTTTGAAAAAAAATCTGCCTTTTCTCTAATTCTATGAGTTTTAATCCTGGTCTGTACATGAAGATTCTGTAACAGTCAGTAGAATTTTTGAGAATTCTCTGTGTATTTAGTTTCCCATGAAGTTCTGGAAGCAGAGTTTTGCCTTTCTTATCTTACTGTCAAATGATTGAATATCTTTCTTTATTTTTAAGGCAGTAGGAGTTTTAACACCTAATGGTCTGTGTGCCAGTGAAGCTGGGAAAAGTTAAGGCTCATGGTGTACTCAAAGACATTATCTTTTCTGCTTTAGATTGACAAGACTTAACTATCATCTCATTGACTGTTTTTCAGTGTATGTCTCTGTCACGGACAGAGCTCCATGCATCCTGTGTATTACAGTGGCAGGACTCCAAGGCAGTATTTGGCTATCAGTTTATTCACTAGATTTTTCATTTAAAATCTCTCTTGAGCTTTTCAGTATGGCTCAAATAAATTATTAGTTGGCTTAGAGTGCTGGCTGTAAATGTTTGGGCCTTTATTTGAGCATTAAAAAAGGCCTGGGAACTATTTCAGGGAAAGTATTATTAACAAATTCTGCATGATAAAAATCTACTATTTGTTTTGGTTTCCAACCAGGATTTTCCATTTTGGGGAAAAGGCAAGGAGGAGGTTGGTGGCAAGGAGAGCCATTCTTATCAGCAGCAGTGTCATAATTACATAGAGTAGAGGGCCTGTCTAGAAAACAGGATTTTAAAACTGATACAGAAATCTTTATAGCCAGAGGGAGATTCCTACGGATGGTTGAGGAGGGTGTCCAGCAGCCAGGTCAGCGGCCTGGTCCAAGAGTCCTGTTGGAAGCAGAGGTTAAGGTGTCATTAAGAAAGCATTTCAGACAGTTAGAAGGCACACCCTGACTTCCAGGAAATAAGTATTATCCTTATTGACTCTTTGAATGCCAGTCAAGGTGCAAGTATTCCTGGGAAGTGCCCAGAACAGGCTGGAATGCGAGCAAGGTTCCTTCAAAGGGTGATGAAAACCCCTCCGTGTTTTCCAGAATTACCCTGGGCAAGTGGATTTTCCATGCACTGGTCCTCAGCATCTTCCTTAACTATGTTAAATTCCTTTTACATGGTGTTTCTGGTGGTACCTTGGTCTTGTCAGGAACAACTGAGATTCTCCATTGGTGTTGCCAGGTGTGTCATGGAGCGTGGAGTTTCCCTG
The DNA here is from genome assembly GCA_013400435.1 of Pycnonotus jocosus. Taxonomy (NCBI): domain Eukaryota; kingdom Metazoa; phylum Chordata; class Aves; order Passeriformes; family Pycnonotidae; genus Pycnonotus; species Pycnonotus jocosus. The sequence goes on from VWYP01020742.1 coordinate 225,878, forward strand.
TGCAGCCTGCAGATCTCTCTGCATTCCTTCTTTAGCAGGGATATCCTTCATAAACCCGAGTTTCTTACCACCCTCAAGAGGCAACCAGGGCTAAGATTTTTGATCCGTGTCCCATAAAACCACATGACCAGCTCTTAGTGTTTTCTTTTCCCTCTGTATTTTCCCTCGTAATCAGATCAATGTGTACAAGAACTGGCTTAACAAATTGGGCTATAGGGTCAAGATGGTTTCTTGTATCACTGAAACTGAGTAAGACCGGAGATTAATGGAAAATTTTCACCTCTAATCATTGGTTGAATTTATATTTTCCATCCATTTCTACGACTAAAAGTCTTGGAGAGACTTTTATTAGTCAAAATTTGAAAAAGTAGACTAGCACTGACACTAATTGACTGTGCAGATTGAAGCACCTCCACGGCCAGGCCTGACCTGAATGCTCCTGGGAGTAATCCTAAAGTGTGTTGTTGATAAAAATTAATTATTCTTGACTGTGCTTCTGCTGCTTTTAAAGTCAATGGCAAATGTCTGGCTAGCTTTAGAGGACCTTCATCCCATTGTATTTTCACAGAGTGATCCCCACATAGTCTGCATGTCAGACTCTCAGGTAAAACATGCTGCCTATTCACCTTGAGCAAAGCTGGAGATCAAAAGGTGCACTTCAACCATCCAAAAACCATTCAAAGGTTTTTTGCAATCTTACTACTCTGCAGCATTAGCAGTTGCAGTTCTCTACAGGGAAAACCAGTTTGTCTCCCCAGGGATATCTCCTGGAAAGAGCTAGTTAGAGCCACTTAGAGAAACAGGAAATTCTGCACTTTTGTAAATTATTTTCAAATGGATAGCCCTCGTGGCAGGTGGTTCTTCAGAAGTCTCTCCAGAGTGCTTCCCCAGTGTGCAGGTACTTGGGGCAACATCTCAGGAGGGAAAGCTGGTGGCAAGTGAGGACTGAGAAGTGGACAGGCTTTGTCATGGAGAGCGGATGTTATTCAAATAGTAAAAAGCACTAAACAATTTATTTTAGTTGGAGGTGGCAAAAGTCAGCCTTTTGGGGAAAAGAAGTTCCATTAGAAAGCTCTATGTTGTCTTATATGAAGCAGACAACTTAAAAAATGTTTTCCATCAAACCTTCTTGGAATCATTGATTTAGACCTTTTCATTGTGGTCAGCATTTTAACCAAGGACACTGAAAGGCTGTACTTAATCTGCTTTGTTGTCTTTTTATTCCCTTCAGGCTCCTTGGAATAGTGAGAGAGTTTTTACTTTTTTTAATGAAACATTTCAGTACTGTCAACATTCATTATTAAGCTAAAGTCATTTGTGTGTTTCCAAATTAAAATAGTTTGCCAGCTCCACTCTTTAAACTATCTCAGTATTTTAGAGGTTAAAAAAATTGTGATATGCCATCATTTCCCATACAACAGAAATTCAATTTTCTGACCAAAGCATGTAATGGCAGCCCTTTTTACTGTAAAAGTAACCAAAAGTGGGGTAGTGAAGCCAAGTAGTGAAGCAGTTTGTCTTTCATTAACTGTATTTTGGGGTTTATTAGGCATACACACCTCTTGGTTTTGGCCATCAGGTGTGCTTCAGATCCTTACCAAAACTTTCTAAGACATTGCCCACTATAAGACTTTGTTTTGATTGTGTGCATATTTAACCACCTGACCTGAAGATTTCCATTTCAGGCGTCTCAGACAAAACTTCATAGGAATATTTCAGCTGAAAGCTTCAGCTATACCAAGCAAAAAGATAGGAAGAGAAGATTTTCTGCATATTATTGTGGTTATTTTTAAGCCTAGTAAGTATTTTGTGATGCTCTCCTATATCCATATTTTGGAACGAAGATTTGAAATTAATCTGGAAGTTGAGTCCCAGGTACATTTATTCTTTCTATTAAAAAATACCACCCAAAAAAGGACTAACCAACAACAAAACAAAACCTTGACTTTTTATTTGACCAAAGTAAGAGCATCTGAAATCACACATTCTTAGGGCAAGGGGGGCAGCAGATGAGGAGATGCTGATCACCTGTCTCTGGCCACCAGTGTCAGAACACAAGGAAATGGAATGAAGCTGCATCAGGGGAAGTTCAAATGGGACATCAGGAAAAGATTTTTCACCCAGGGGGTGGTTGGGCACTGGAACAGGCTCGCCAGCTAAATGGTCACAGCACTAAGCCTGACAAAACTCTTCTGAAGACAAAGTAATACAATACTGAAACATGCACAACTACTCTTTCTTTCCTTTCTTTTTATTTAGTAAGAATATGTGAGCTGCAGGTCAGATGTTTAGAGAAATCACTTCAGTGATTATTTACTTTTTCCCTGAAGCATGGCACAGTTTGTTGTTTCTGTGGCTGCTTGCACAGAGGACTCTGCAGAGAGACAGCAGAATCCAGATTTCCTTCACCAAGTGAGAAATTAAAATATGGGACTTTATTTCTTAAGCTGGATTTTTCTAAAGCTTCAAGTGGTAAGTTCCTGAGTAACTACTGCTATGTGAGCATATATATTCTTGCAAGAGGTTAGAGGGGTGCTGTTCCCCTCCTGTGCTTGGAGCCTGTGTGCCCAAAGGCTGAACGCAGCTCTGAGATCCCAGTTTATAAACACAGATTGGAGTAGGCTTGTAGTTAGTAAGAAAAGGGTTAATGAAGGAAGATGAAGTTGATTTGAACTGAAAAACATTGGTTCAGTTCCTAGGTTGAGCCCCCGATATTTTGTGTGTGAGCACAGGAAAGACATTTAATCCCTCCATATCTCAGCTGCATATGTATAAAACAGGAATGAAAATCTGATCTTTGTCCTACCCCTTGTTTTTATCTCATCTCTTTAGATCATGCATTTTTCAAGGCAAGGGCTGTTTCTCTACCTGTGCATGGATGTCAGACAAGGCTCCTAAAGTGCTGTTAGTGTATAGTAGGAATAGTAATAGTAACAACAACAAGGTGTGGAGTTCAAATTCTAACAGACAGCTCAGAGCCATTACACATTCAGGGGAATAAAACACAGTCAAGCCCAAAACAACAATTTTCATCTGAGACCAAATTTAACAGTTTGGCATGGCAACCAAATCTGGTGTTATGTAAGCTGGGCTTTTCAACTTCAAACTGTAGGTTTATTTATGTTTTGGGGAATTTTCTTTCCATTTCCGTACGGTTCAGTCTGCAACTGGCACCGTTTTAGGGCTGGCTTGCTGTGGGTTCTACCCTGCTGCAAACGACGTTTGGAAATCTGAAAAGAAGGTTTCTTTAATTAACTGAAAACCAGAGCCCAAAGTCTATTTGATATGAAAAATAGACCAAATTATAGTGGTATTCATAGCCTGCTGGAATGGTTGGTTGTTTTGGAAAAAAAATTGTTTTTAAAGGAGGCTTGCCAAGAAACTGTTCTGTCAGGAAATGATAAATGGCAGTTCAGAGACTTGAGTGGCCTGTGCTGTATGTATGTGCCTTGGTAACTGCTGACTCAATCCTGTGTGCTCCTGATGGCTCCCACATTCACAGAAAGGGAATTTACAGTCCTGATTCACAAACTCATTACTGTCCTACAGTTCAGGACTTTTACACATGGCCTCAGGATTGTTTTATCTGAAAACAATGCAAGCACATTTCTTTAAATTACACTTCAGATAACCTTTTGGTTTTCATTACTTTTACAGTGTATGCTAGAAACCTTGCAATTTCTTTTCCAAAACTGTAGTTTGTCTGAATATTCCCTGCCAAGTTTGGTGTTTTCTGTTCAAGTTGGATTTTTTTTTAATAGTATGTTTTCTATGAAGCTGTGAAGTTTTAAGAAATTTAAATAACAGAACAGTGAAGGCTTGGCTAGAATTTGCATGACAGGGTTGGGTTTTAAAAAGTAAAAGAAAAGACTGTCTCTGTGCACTGAAGAAAGGTCTGCTATACACAATGCACCATTTAGTGGCTGGAGTTCTTTGCAGTGACATGTGTCATTTACTAGATTCTATTACTGTAGGGGATATGTTGCGTGCAAGTGGACAAACCTTTGGAGTGTGCTCTTCTGAGTGCTAACTGTGATCCATCTTTTCAGGGCATTTATATTACCTTAATCCCATTGACATCAATAAGTTTACTCCTCATTTACTCTGGAATGAAAGAGGAGTGAACTGGGACTATTGTATATTTAGGCGACATTGTTGCAAAACATGTCCTGTTCCTGAGTCAGCACAGGGAGAGAGAGAGGTTCGTACACAGTACACAGAGCTCAAGGCATTATTGTTTTTCTAACGTTGCCTAATGAATCTGGCTGAAAAGGCTCACACAAATGGTAGAAAAAAATTTGCATCTACATGTCCGTGGAAATTTATGCTGTGTGCTTGGCAAGATGAAGTACAGATTAAAGAGTTTGGAGATAATTTGATAGAAAATATATTGATTCATTGCCTTTAGCTTGAATGTTAGAGTTCCTAGGCACCTTAGGAAGTGTTTGTGTATTTGGTCATTTGCATCTTTGAAAACCTTTTTAGCATTCACATAGGAGGCAGTTGTGAAAATGCCAAATACTTCAAGGATCCCTTCTCTGCTCTGGCTCCATTATTTTTCTGCCCTGGCTCCTGTTCTTTGCTATTTCTGAACAAATCCTGCCTCTGCTTCCCTTTTATTTGCCCCGTTTATGGCACTGGGGTGCAGAGCAGCTGCAGAAAGCTGGATGGAGAGCTCTGCCCCTGCCCTCAGTGCTCCCTGCCTTTGGCAGATGCTGTTACTTGTACACTGAGGGCAGCATGACACCTTGGGGTGTATTTAATTGAAGGCAGCACCTGCCTAAAGTAACCTTCTGCTCTGCGATTTCCCAGTGACAAACCTGCTGACAGCTTTTACATGCAGTGATTAGGAGAAGAGTAATGTGAAATGCAGATATCTCTGCCCCCTACAGCCACTTAGATGCTGGTTTTCACATAATATGCCACTGATTCTGCAAGTTTTGCATATTGAGCTAAGGGAAATACCAGTGCTGATTAGCATCAGTGTGAGCAGGGACTCTGGGAAGAACTGAACATGACTTCATGGGGAACTAAATTAGTGAAAGAAATGAATGCTGACCTTGGCATTTGAGTTCCAGCATAACTGTAGGTGTGTAAGTAGCACATGCGAATCACAAAATGAGTATAAAATTAAATTATTTGACATTTCTCACATGCTTAGAAGTTTTTCTGGGTCAGGTATTGGTACACACTGAGAGATGAGAAAAAAATGTTATTAACATGAAAGTCAGAAAAATCACAGAACCACTAAAAATAGTGCTAAAGTGCTAAACTTGAGTTTTCAACATCAGTTTCTGATTACTCTCTTCATTTTCTCTGTTCATTGCAATATTGTGTGTCCAGCAACAGGGATGCTGGTCTTTCACCTTCAGAGACTTCAGAGTGTGAATCTGTTTCCAGGGTTGCAGAGTTTTGCAGCACTGGAATGACTGCTCCAGAAATATAATGATGTCTGTCTCCTGGGGTGGCTGATTTAAAACCTTTGCCATGAGCAGTGACCCCCGAGTGAGTGAAGTGCGTAATTAGTACAGGTGTTCACTGTACTAACAAAAGCATTTGTAGGCTCAGGGACAGTCTGCAAAGATTGAGTTAATGTCATTTTCCACACAGGGCAAGCTGCTTTGTCCAGCGGGGACATACAAGCCCTAAATTAACTGTAGAATTATAAACAGACCATAATTACAATACATAAGGAGAGAAACCTCATTTTGACCTCTTGTATTGTGCTTTCACTTGTATTGTGCAAAGTTACAGACTATGTGTTTCACTTCTGTCCAAATACATGGATCTTCCTCAGTGAAAAGCTCACCAGGAGTCGAGGGCACTCAGAGAGTAAGGGAAGTGTGGGGCATTTTGCAGCAATGCATTGCAAACAAGCTTGACAGCATTTCCTCTGTGTGAAATATTCCTCTCGAAATGGTTCCCTGGAAAATGGCACTTATTTCTATGTGTCAGTTGCACTGGAGAAACACTGTGATTTAAGAAAGCTTACGCTTTAGCCAGAGGCTTGTTTTGCTATTGTACTAGATGCTGTGTTGTGCAGCAGCAGGGGGAAAAAACACAAAGAATCAAGATAAAATTATATTTGTGATGATGTGTCTGTGTGTCTGCACATCATCTGCAGGCTGTGGATTTATTAGTTTTTAAGTCAGTAGAACTGTTGTATAAATAATGCCTATCAGAGCTGGTCACACATGGTCTACTCACTTGCACGTGTACACTGTGAGTACTCCCTGAGCCAGAGGGGAGTAAGTGCAACCAGACTTCCTCTGTCCTCTCTGAAAATCAGCTTTTAAAAGGCAGTGTCAGACACTTGTGTCATCATGACAGTCTATGTCCCTTCTAGAAAGATGCCCTGGTGTGGTTATTGGGGGGGTTTCAGGTACTGTGGGTGCCATTTCTGGCTCAGACATTGTTTTCTGCAGAACCCGGGGCAAGTAATTTCACTTTCTGTTTGTTTCCATTTCTTCAGCCATGAGTACTGGGTATGGTAAACATTTTGAGGCTTGGAGGTCAAAAATGAAAACAGAAGCACTTGGTTGTGTTTATATTTTTTGTTTTCCCACTGCTGTTCCAGATTTATCTTAAAACTCAGATATAACTTGAAAAGTTTATTTCTCGATGGCCCTGGTATTTTTCAAGTCCAGGCTTGATGGGGTTCTGAGCAACCTGGTATAGTAGAAGGTATCCCTGTCCATGGCAGAGGTGTTGGAACTATTAGATGATATTTAGGGTCCCTTCCAACCCAAGACATTCTGTGATTCCATGAAAATATAAATCAACAGTCCAGGTACTATGAGGCAGTTCAGGCATCTTACACCCTAAAGGATCTGTGATGTTTGAGCCTGAAGTAAAGCCCTTTCACATTTCAGAGCAGATCTGTCAGAGCTAAAGCTATTAGTCAAATCACATAAAGCCATCCATAAAATTGGATGACAAATCTTTATTAATTCTGAATTATGTTACCATTTTAATCTGAAAAGTCCTTAGTAGGTACTATGTGACAACTTTTTTCCAAAGGTTGCGTGATTAGGGGTGAATTAATTTCTCCTGAGTAGCTGATTACACTCTCTATTGGACTGGGGAAAAATACTACTTAACAAAAGAGATTAGCAGAAAAAAGAAAACTAATTACTCCAGAGTAAACTCTTTCACTCATTCAAGGAAAATATGCAAAGATAAAATAGGAAATGCCTGCAGCTAAAGCAGTTTGTGTGGTGATACCCAGATCTTCCATGTAAAGCATGGCCCCTGTGCACAGCAGTGATTGATCTCTGGGAGGAGCAGGCTGCAGCTTGCTTCAGACACAGATGATGATTCTCTGCGTTCCCTTCCTGGAGTGCCACTCAATGAAGTCCCCCTGGCAGATGCCCAAGACAACCTTGGTCCCTCTGTGAAGGAGCATCCTTTATGTGACAATTAAAGTGGTGTCTCTCATGCCTTGCAGCTACTGAAGATGCTGTAGAGCTCTTTGGCTGCCTCAGACAGGATTCAGTACTTTCTTTCTGCCACCATGATGCTTTCCCTAGCTTTCACTGTATTACTACTTTTTGTTCCAATCTGTAGACGCTGAGGAGTGTTACCCTGTGCTCTGAAAGAGATGCTGCCTCCCATCACTGAGAAGCTACATTTTGTTACTGGTTTAACAGGGGTTGGTGCAGCCCTCGATGGCAGGGGCTGGATGGGAGAGAGCCAGCCACATGTTCATGCTCTGCCTTTATGCAATTGATAACAGTTCTGGTTGGACATGGAAATGGAGAAGGGAAACGTCACAAAGCTTTATGTTCAAGACTGTCACCACCTCTGCCTGAGGAGTCTTCCAGCATTTCATCATGTCTAGACTATGTGTGCTGTGTGATCTTGTGTAGTAGCCTCCTCTATCATAATATAATATTACAAAGACCAAAGCCCTTTTTAGTTTTGAACAGTAAATGGTCATCATTATCTTCAGAATGAACAATTCAGGCTACTGAACCTGGAGAATAAAAGGTGGATGCACAGCTAACATCTGGAGCTGGGCAGATCATTTAGTCTTCAAGCCTGTCATAATGATTAATCAGCTAGGAAAGACTGTGAGCCTTTTGCTTCCACCGTGGAGCAGTTGCTTATGCTGCCAAGTGATCCCCTTTTGAGTCATGGTTTACCAGTCCAGACAAATGCCCAGCCTGGCTGTATTCCTAGAAGAAGTTTCTGACAAAGAAATGCTCTAAGGATTTTTTGTTATCTTTTTCACCCATTAAAATTTTCAAGTATGTTATTTTATCAGGAACACTTGCTTTCTTCTGTAGGCATTATAACTTAAAATGTTATGGAAAAGAGCCTTGATATTTTAACTGACTCAAAAGCAGAGGGAAACTTGCAATGGGAGTAATTGGGAAAGTTAACCCATGCAAAACTTGTTACCAGTAGCAGCCAAATTATCTGTCTCTTGGTTTTCAAAATGTATGAAGCCTCCAAAGTGTTGAGAAATTGGCTTAACACCAAAAGTCATATTTAAGCAGTAGGAAAAAAGATAACAGATATGAATCTTTAAAATCTAGGTTTTGAGATGTTGATGTATACAGAAAACCTGTTTTCGGGGGTTTCCTCTGCAAGAAAGTTGGTCAGAAGCTAACTGTGGAAATTCAAGCTGATAGTCTTGCATAGCTGGTTGGCTTCAGAATTTGAAATTTTAAGCAAAAATGTCTAAAACTACAAAATGCGTAACAAAATAATCACTTCGTTCCCCCCGAACTCAACTGGCAGAGCTGTTGAACTCCTGCAGGCATGGTAATGACTTTGTATGACCCATGAAATTTGACTGAAAACCCTTCTTCATTAGCAGTTGGTTGCCTTTGTTGTAGTTTTGCTCCTGGTATCCGTAAGATCTCCTCGTTTGCCTTTATGAATAACACCATGACAGCCAAGAAGCAGTTTCTTTTCCTTGTAAACATGGGTTTCCACTGGTAAATATATTACATTCTAGTTCACTCCTTGGCTATTTGCTGGCTTGTGATTGATTGTATCTGCCTCCACTTTTTGAAGTGCTCGGTAAACGAATGAAATGTGCTTTTGGGATGTGCGTTGATTTCAGAGGGTGCAGAGCACCTGCATCTTCTCTGGATTTCAGTGTGTTTTGCTGGATGCTTAAATTACTACAAAATGCAAGTGGTTGTATTTTTAGAGGACTCTGAAGGAGATATTTTGAGGGATATGATTTCAGCAGAATTGAATGATGGTTAGAAAGGCTGGGGGAGTGGAGTGGGCTCACAGACTTTTTATCACCACTGAATTTCACCTCTGATCTCTGTGCAGCCCCTGGGAATGAAAAGTGCCTTTGGAATTGTGTGTGGTTTTCTTTCGTTCCACTGAGCTTTCCCACTGAAATTTTCTGTCTTGCATCTGTGTCTTTGTAAAGCTTAATGCAATGGCAATACAAGAGGCCGCCTCCTTTCTGAGGAGCAGGCTCAAGCAAACAGGAACACAGCCCTGGTTTTGTGTGCTCAAAAGGGGTGCAAACTTGCCACCTTATTTATCACCAGGATTTCTAACCTTCAGATGCCATGGCCCATAAATGACTTCTCCATAATAATATTTATCAAAGTATTTCTGGTCTAATTATTCATGCTGAGCTTGTTCTCTAAAAATTTCTCTTGAAAGAACCTTTTTAAAGATTTTTCTTTTGAAAACAAATTCATGACCACATCAAACAGAGATTCATGTTGCCGTTAGTTTAATTACCAGCAGCCCTCAGGGAAAATTCACTCAAAACTCACTGTTGTCGTAATTGCTTCTCTCCCTTTCTCTCCTCCACTATTTTAACCTTTCCATTTTTGATTGCTGCAGAAGTCATCATATGGTTATTCATTTTTTTAAGCTGCTTTTAGGTACTAAGCAGTTTATACCCTTTTTTGCCCATATAGTAACTATCAAATTATATGTAGTTGGTAGATTATGGATGCTGAAAAGGGAGCCGACAAAAAAAACCCACTTTTGTTGAGATAACAGTTGAAGTTTTCTTTGTTTTTAACTTTTTAAGCAGACAGTATGTCCTCCCCAGTGCCATGCCTTGAGATCAGATCCATAACCTGTGGGTCTATTCCAGCCATAAAAGCCACTGCTCCTAGTCTGGCTTTATTCCTTTGAAAAGCAGCATGGATGCCTCATTTAGATGAAGTGCAAAACATAGCATAAGCAGTACTGACCTAACACGACATGATACATGGCAGATTTGCTTTAAAAAGAGCAGCAGTCTCAAATCTGTTTTGAATTAGAAAAAGTGTTTGAAGGAAAGAAAGGAAAAAGGGAACCATTTCGTAGCAGGCGTCTGAAAAATAACAGTTTGGAGAATGGAGGAAAAATTGTCAGGCAAAGCCTTACAGTTAAAGCTGAAAAATATATTTCTAACACTGGGGATTATGAATGTATATCTTATTCTTTGTTTTTTTAAAAATAAAATCTTGGCAACTTAAGTGCATACTATGATGGTCCAGAATGAGAACAGCTACTCAATGGTGAAATTTTCAGCAGTACTCTGGCAAGAGGTTATTAGTCACAGTCCCAGTATCATACAAGAGCCAGAGCCAAGGATTCAAGAAGCAAAACATTCCCCTTTGGAGAGAGGTCAAGATTAGTCACTTTTGTTTTCTTTAATGGGGGGAGGGGTACAGTGGGGGTTGGGTTGATTTGGGGCTTATTTTGTTGTGGAGAAGAGTTCTGGATGTATGTTTATGCCAGTTGGGTCTTGTACTCTTCGCTTTTTAACCCTAAAGTGCTGTAAATATGCCACTGTTCCACACCAGGAACAGGAATCTACAGCTAGGGGAAAGCTGTTGTCTGACAGCCAAACTTCTGACAAGGAAAATATGGAGTGATATTCAGAGGCTGTATTGCTCTGGTTAAGCCAGCAGAAAGGGTCCTCCAGAGGCAAGAACCACAGGGAGTTTTCTTCACATCTGTGGAACTGAAGCATCTGAAATACAAGTGCCTGTTAGCTAAACAGAGAGCCTTTCTTTCCTCTGCAGATAGGTACCGGGGTGCTCAACCAGAAGGACCCCGTGGAGGAACATTTTGCTGAACAGGAATGTGACTGAGAATGAGAAAGCAACCTGTTTTTCAACCTCCTGTCTTGATAATAAAAACCAGAAAGGTCCTCTGAAGTTTTCCTCGAGACTGGAAGATGTGCCCAGGTCAGGGAGAGTATTTTTAAGGTTTTGTTAGAGCCACTCGTCCAAGTTGATGTTAAGAATATTTGTTGTAGCTGAAGGTGGGCCACTCACTGTGCTGCCTCAGTTTCCCCCACGTTGTGCTGGCAATAACAGGACTTACCTGCTGTGCTTAGGTGCACCCAGGTTTGCACAGTGCTGTAGATGCACTAAACATGGAATCATAGAACATCCTGAGTGGGAAGGGACCCACAAGGGTCATCAAAATCCAACTCCTGGCTCTGCAGATGACCATCATTTATTCTAGAATTCTATTCAAACTATTACACAGAGATAAGGAGCTTTTTTTCTTGGTCTCTTTGATCAATATTTCCACTATATTTCTTGTTGTGTCAAGCCTGTTTCCCATCCTCCATAAGGCTGGATTTCAATTCAAGCATAATTTGGGAAGCTGTTTATGATTATGGTGCTGGATGGATATCCAGTGATTTTTGCAGATACATTAACTTCTAATACTTCTGGTATCATTAATTTACTTGTAAAGAAAGAATCCCTCCTTTCTTGCCAACTCATGTCTTGTTTTTAAATAGAGAGGGAAGAAAGTTGTGTCTGGTCAAAGAGATACTGTTTCCTGAAGGTGGGGCTATAGTTAATGAAGAAAAGCTAATTCTTGAAAATATCAGAGTATTCAGTTAATAGGATAGGGAGATTTGATCATCTTTGGTAGTTTCTGATAAAAGTTATATTTAGAGACAAGAACCTCACCTTCACTTTCCTGGCTTCATGCAAGGAGGGAAAAATATTCCAAACTCTCTTGTTTATCTACCGATACAGTGTTAATTTAGAGGAAAGGGTTAAAAAGTTAAATATCTGATCTCTGTAATATTCTAGAGAAAAATAAATGCTGTATCCTGAGGCAGCACTGGGCCAAAGACTGTAGGTTTTGGATGCTGTTCTAACTTGAAAATTTCCATGTGTTTTAAGTCTGATTTATCTAAAACAAGAGTCAGCCACAAATTTTAATTGTTTGGCTATAGCCTTCTGGATGCCAGATAGGTCTGCGAGCGTTGCACACATCTGGGCATGGACTGGGTGCCAGGAGGCCAGCAGGGCTGGCCTGGGAGCCTGGGGAGTGGTGAGCCAGCAGACAGCCCTCATGGCCCAAGACTACATCTAGAGCTAAAGAAAGGCACTCAGGAAAAGCTGATTTCCAACAGTTTGGGTACCTTAAAGAAGCCAAATATTTTTGCAAGTTCTTAATAATGGCAACAAAAGTGCTGAGCCGAGACCACAGCTCTCTGCTCTTTAGTGGCAGCTGTTTCCAGTCCTGCTTCTGACCATCTCCTGCAGGCACATCCATCATGGTCCTCATTTCTCTCTTGACTTACTAGCATTTGAGGTCATCCCTTCCCAACATTTTTACCCTCAAGCCTTTCTGAACCCTCTCCACTTCTAAAAGAATCATAGAATCATCACAGAATGGCCTGGCTTGGAAGGGACCTTAAAGATCATCCAGTTCTAATTACTTGCCATGAGGATACCTTCCACTAGACCAGGCTGCCCAGAGCCCCATCCAACCTGGCCTTGAGCACTTCCAGGGATGGGGCAGCCATGACTTCTCTGTGCAGCTTGTTCCAGTGCCTCACCAGCCTCACAGCAAAGAATTTCTCCCTTACACCTAACCTAAATGTTCCCGCTTCCAGTTTGAACCCAGAAAAAAACCCAAAAATATTAAAAGAAATGCTGTTCCAAAATCTTTCCACCTTCTGAGGTCTTATACTCCCTAACAGTCCATGACCAAATGTATTTCACTCTCCTGTAGTTTAATTCTCCCAATTGCCAGCATCCTACCAATGTCTTTGTTAGAAGGAGCAGTTTGTATTCATCTTAACTTGCTTCTGTTGGTCAAGCAACAAGTTATAGACAAATAATCTTATGAAGGTGACCTGTAAAAAACCAAACCAACTTGTTTGTAACTTCTGATTTCTAATCATTCCTTAAAATTTTTAAGATCTTACATAAGCACATCTGTTGTTGCTGCTTGCTTCTTTGTAGGGAAAAGTGGCAGTATCATAGGAAAGGGTTTTGATAACATGCTGCTAATATTCTGTATTTGGCCTGCTCTATTTTATATTATTTATTCCATCACATATTATTGAAGTGGCTTTTTAATATCAGTTTTTTAGCTTTTGACCCATCAGAGTATATCTCTTACTACCACTGGTTTAAAATATAATTCAGGGGAGACATCTAATCTGAAAAATGACATTATAGTTGTAACCTACACTCTTTTAAGAGTAATGAAAGAAATGGAGCTGAGTGAATAGTTAACCAGAGATGTCATACTTCCAGAAACTTTGAGAAAGCTTTTTTTAAAAAAAGCTTTTCTTTGAGAAAAAGAACATTTGGAAAAGAAAATTAATTCTCTGCAGTTCAGTTACTTGCTAATCAAAATTGCTTTCCCAATCCTAATGGAAAGAACAGATGCATAAATCAACTGTGCAATTTCTCCCATTTCCTATAGCTTGGGCATTTGCTACCCTAGATCTTGTGCTGCACAACCAGAACGAAATACTTCAAACAAACAAAAATTACTTTAAAGTGCCACAAGTGTTACAGTCAGTAACCAAATGGCTCCATGCTGGTGTTGTCAGTTTGTTTTAATTGCCAAAACAATTTTAAAAAAACGTGTGACAGAACTGAGTTTCTTTACAGTGCATTAAGAATTTACTGTAGAAGTCAAGTCCTTTGTAACAGTTCACTGATATCAAGATAACTTCTGGAGAATCGGAGCCAGCAACTGGTTTATAAATCCTGGTCATTGCTGAGCTCTGATCCTGACTCAACGGCTCAGAATTTTCTCCTCGGGGTCATTACCCTCTGTTGTCTGCACAAGCAGCACACCCTGATCAATGGTGGATTCTCAGCAGCTGTTCAAGGGCTCTTACTACAAAAAATAAGTGCTTTTTTACGCTTTTGAGAAGTGTAAGATAAATATTTTCCTATAAAAATACACAGCAAGACGAGAGCAGCAACAGTCTCAGTTTATTGAAAAAACAGAACAATTTTTTTATCTCAAAGCAGAGATTGTTACTGATAGCTTTATGCAAGAGAGCTGATTTTAGAACTCGGGGTGTTGCAAGGGCCTTCCTTTCCAAAGATGCCTTTTGTCTGAAAATTATCTATTTATTTGTCAGTTAAGACTGTGGTTACAGTGTTCGTATAATGTTTTCATTGACTAGAAAAAGACTTGTCCATGTAACCCTCAAAACTGTCAATTTTATTCCTCAGAAGCTCAGGCCTCTTGTTTTCTGAGCAATGATCAATCTTATAGTAGAGTGTTTTTGCACTGGCTCCACTTCTTCTATCCTTCCCCTGGACATCACACACATACTTTCTTCTTTGGCCAACTCTCAAGAGAAATTACAGACAGTCTGGAGAGCAAATCTTCCTTCATGCAGATTACATTCTCCTTTAAACACCTCCGTGGCAGGAATATAGCCTCCAGCAAAACTGCTGTCTCATCTTGGGCAGCAAAATAAGCACATCAAAGCCAGAAGTTCTGATAGGGGGTTTTAAAGAATCTGGGATCTTGGGTATTGTTAATGGAAGGGAGGCACATTCCATGATTTTTGAGGAATCATGCACCTGAAGAAAGAAATGTTCCTTAGTAATACTGAAACTATTGGTCTCTCCTGACACTATTATAGAGAAATCTTTAAAATACATTCTCTGGGAAGAAGGCATAATAAGTTCTAGAATATTTTTTGCCTTTTATCTTCTCTCCAGCTGAGTCATTGGTGTGCCTGGTGATTATTTTGTTAACAGAAAGGACCTTTTTGTGTGTTTTTATGAAAGACAAAGGTAGCTTATTACTGAGTGTGCTATTGACTGCCAAACACGTTACTGATTTGATACGACATGGAGAGGTGCTCAAAGAAAGCATCATTTTTTATTCCTGTAGAAGTTTGCTACACTGCAGAGCAATAGGGCCCTCCTTAGTAACAAGCCACCAGGGGTGATAAATACATGAAGGTCTCCCCAGTCCTCCTTGGTTATTTAGAAAAAGTGCCTTAAAGAATTAGTTGACTTTGAGCCAAAAAGCTGCACCCACAGGAATGAATGCTACTTAAGTCAGGGCAGCTGATTTGGGAGTTTAATGTTGTAAAAGCAGCTGAAATCTTCCTATATCACATTTTCATTCAGCCAAGTCTTGCTTGCATCCTGGTTTCCCTCTTCTCCTTTAGGAGCTTCATGCTGGGGTTTCTTTACTGAGAATAAGGACAGCCTCCCTGAACCCACCGAGTCAGCAATGAGCTGATAAAAATTCTCTTCATTGAGGAAAAAAAATCTGTTTAATCAGTCAACCATGTTAAGAACACAGGTAGTTATAAAACACCGTTCTGTTCAAAGGGACTATGATTTTTACCCTTAATATTTACTTTTAAAATCTCTGAGGGTGAGAATGACGGGCAGATGACACAGCTTTAATCAACAGCATTAATCAAGCTTGATCTCTCCAGATCACGGAGCAACACTTGGAATAACCTATTAATAATTTGTGGTCTTTGTGGCCGAAATTATGCCAAACTCAAAATTTTGTCCTTCAGCTTCCCATAGCTGAAAATACTGTTCCGCTCAGCCCTGTAATTGTGTCTGTCATTGCCTTTTCCTGGTAAATTCCTATAATTAGTTTTGGGAGTAGGTCTCCAAAGTGCAACCCTTTAGTTCTCCATTATAGGGGAGCTTAAAAGAGCCCGTTCTGTCCCTGGAGCTGTCCCTGGAGCCAGCCAGGCTGCTGTGTTTGGTTTGGTTTGGTTTTAAAAGCAAGGAAATAAATTCATTGTTACATATTATGTTCCAGATCATACCATGAACTTTTTATGCAAGCTTAAAATTGCAAAGTATTGCAAGTTAATATAGCATGAAGTTTTGCAGAATTTTATTAGATAAAAATAATACACAATTTTAATTGAAAATTATTTTGTTCTTTCAGCAAGAACAGTCTCTGTCTTGTTCAGTAGCACCTCCTGGAATGCTTTTGATCCCTTTACAAATTTTATTACGTTTATAAATGCATATCACTAAGGCTATGAGAACTGGGATTGTTCAGCCTGGAAAAGAAAAGGCTTTGGAGTGACGTACTTGTGGCCTTCCAGTACTTGAAGGAAGCCTACAGGAAAGATGGAGAGAGACTATTATAACAGCATGTTATAACTTCTCCTCATGATGTGCCATTTTAAGATTTGAGTGCTAACTTTTCAGCATTTGTGAAGAACTATTTGGTTTTGGGTTGGGTTTTTTTTCTCAGACCACTGCATGGATGGATTTTATTAATTTCTAAGAGAGATTCAAAAATTGTTTAAATCTTCTTCTCACTATCTGTGCTCAGTCTATGATCCTTGGATTTTTATTTTTTTTTTTACCTTAGAGGATGGAAAATTTTTGTATTCATACAATATTTCAATAAGACTTATGAATAACTGTGGTGTGTAATTTCTGAACTTTCAAACAGTGCTTCCTCTTCCCAACAACTGTGAAACACAAAGGAAATTATATGATTTAAAGAATCTGATCATCCAAACATCAGGCTTCTAATGAAACATAAATCAGCTACAAAGAGCTTACTTAGTTTTTCCTAAAGGAAACAAATCAGTCTGAGTTATTTTTCTATGTAATTAACAATGTTTGCTGTTTTAAGTAGAGAGATCAGAGTTGTTCAAAGCGGTTAAGATTAGAGCAACATCAGCAGTTTTTCTGTTTGCTTTACTTTTATTCATTCTGGCATCAGAGCTAATTTCTAATCAAGTAAATGTGTTTGAAAGTATGATTCAGGGGAGATGATACATTTCTCCATGCTAACTGCATAAAGCTGGCTTAATAAAAAGGATATTGCACACAATGACATTTTTCTGGTGGGTATAATTATCTCTGCAGCAAGCAAGTGAATGATGTATTTCAGGATGTGCGTTTGGATGATGACAGGCAGATTGGGCACGATAATAAACCAGACTGTTCACCAGCAAGCCTCTTTTTCTGGTACATCAGAGGCCTGTGATGACAGTAGAAGTTGCCTTCTGGTGGCTTTTACTTCTCCTTTTAAAATATCTTTAAATATCTTAAAATATACTTTAAGCAGATAATCCTTTGGCAGAATCAAGAGTGGGGGCCCATTGTCCCACTGCTGCCTCATTTGCCAATGTCATCTTTTCTGATAGAGCCCCAAGAAGCAGAAGGTCCATGTACAGAAATCCAGCCTGCTCCTTCTCCTGTAATATCCAAAGAACATGTTAGTATTTGGGATTGATGATTCAGTCCAAGATTGGTACAGAGCCCACTGAAGCCACTGGGAGTCTGTGCTTGCCAAAATCTACCACTGAGTTCAGTGTGTCTTGGAGCAAACCCTTCACAGGCACAGAACCCCCTGGGAAATGGAAAGCAAAACTGATTAAACAACAACTAAACACAACCAGCTTTCTGGACCTCCCTCCACAACAGCTTTGTGGCTTTAGAGCCCCGCCCCAAAAAGCAGGAATATGGACGACAAAGGTCTTTACTTCTAATCTCAAATGGCTCAGCTCACTAGCAATTAGCTCCTGCCTCTGCTTCTGTGGGCCTCCTGCACTCCACAGCTGCAGCAGCCAGACCTTGTTGCCTAGAAAAAATTAGACAATTATCTCTGGGAATTTATTTCCCAGCAAGAATATTCACTTCTCACTTCTCCCCAGTACTTCATCACCGAGATGCACAGCTGTTGAAGGACTATCCAGATCTCAGTCCAGCCTACTGTCATCTTCAATAGCTCATCACTGCAAGAGTTTCATGAGTGCACGTTTTCCAGCTATATCTCCAGTCTGTGTTTCCTCTGGTAATCCCTGCCTGGAATCACAAATTAAGGAACATATACATATAAAAATCCCCCAGTTCATTTAGAATAGTTACCAAAAACACATTTCTTGTAGAAGGAAAGGTTATCTTTTGGATTCTGAAGATAGCTGTTTGTCTGGAGGCTTTCCCTGTAGTCCTTCCAGCACAGTTGTCTCAGAAAACAAATATCTGGGCAGTGGGGGATGAAGGAATGAGGTATTTTTGCAGGTTTCACTACCACTGATTTGTACTGTGGCACTTGGAGCATCACGAGTTTGCCATTTGTAATGGGCACCATTTGGACAAAATGTGTCTTTTTTTAAGGGAGGGAATAAATAGTGATGAAATGAGAACCTGATGATCTGCTCAGTTTTCCATCTGCATTTCTTTCTAGAAATCTTGAACTTATCTGTTCTTCAGCTTCCTCATTTCATAGAATCTCATCTTTCAACAGCCATTTCCATCCAGAATTACTGGTGTTTCATGTACCATCTAGGGTGCTTTGCCTAATGTTTTCAAAACCAGCTGCAAAGTATAAATCTCTGGCACCTCATATTTTTAAATCACTGTATCTGCTTCCCTACCAGTTACACAAAGTGTTTGAAAAAACCCAGCATTTTCTCTATGGTGGAAAAACATTTTAGTCTCTGCTGAAATCCTCCAGGTTTGTTGATGTTCTGCTCAGCCTTACTGTCTTTTACTATCCTGTGTGATACTTGGATGACAGCCAGGCACATATAAATTGCTCCCACTCATGCTCTCTCTGGCAGTTTTATGTGCTTTCACTACTTTCTAGCAGATATTTTAGGCAACAATTTATTCCTATCACGGGTATTTTTTTCTGCTAGCTTTCTTTTCCCTTTCTAAAAAGCATTACATCTTTTTGCCTAGAATTTACTCAGTGTTTTAGGATCCCTGTGGATCAATGGGTCCGAGACTGCAATGACAAAATCAAGGCTTTCTTATTACACTTGAAGAAGGGAGTAGGAAGCCATAAGGCAAAGTCTTACTGCCTAATTTCAGTGCTTTTACCACACTGAGGGTCAGAGAGTGAGTAGGACTTTGAAGCTGGAAGTGCCCATCTTCCCCTTGGGGTATCTTGCTCAGTACTTTGGATTCAGCACAAAGAGGAGGCTCCCACTGCCAGATAAAAGGGGTGACATTGGTTACTTCTTCACTGGGAAATGCAAGAAACCAGATCCTGGATCTTTGGTGCTCCTAGAAACACCTAATGCTCAATTTTCCTCTGAGTACCACAAATATATGCCAAAAAACATCCATAACCTAACCTCTCTTAGATATCAGCATTTTCTCCTAAACATTAGAAGAAAGAGCAGAAAAAAAAAGGGGGGGAAGAGAAATTAAATAATTTAAAGAGCCTCTGTCTAAAGAAGAAAATGAGCATTATGGATACAGGCTGAACCCCTGGAGTCCCCCAGTCAAGAAATTAATTTTTAGTTTCTACTTTGCTGGGGATCATGTAATTCAGATGGCAGTCCTAGGGAATGCTGGGTTTTGAGAGCATAAAACTCAGGTCCCACTCCCAGCTGCTGTTCACTCATGGCAGCAAAAAACCCTACGGACATTTTGTGGCCTGAGTTGTTAATTGAGCCCAAACATAGCAAAGAGCATCACTCAGTCCCAGCTTAAGAGTTGATTAGATCACTGCAAGTCAAGCAGTTATTTACTAGAGAATATTGGTGTTATTAGGGCATAGAAGTATGCTAGAAATTTATCATTAAAAAAAAATGGACACAATCATAACCAAAAAAAAAAAAAACCCACAAAAAAAACCCCACAAAAAAACCCCACAGAAATTCAGCAGATCTCTTTAAAATTCCATTTATCATGCATTCACCCAGATGTAAAATGAGTGTCAAAGCACACACCAGAGGTGAGTATTAAAAAGCTTGTCCCCATCCAAGCCTGACCTATTGCATTACATTTCCAATGATCTGTTTGATGAACTGTGGTATCCTCACAGAGTTTGCTGTGATCCTAATTAATATTACATGTATGTCACCCAGTTGTTGCAATTTTCTTGCATGCTGCTACTAAACAGCTCTCCCCTTTGCCATTGTAGGTGACACAAATGGACCAGAAGCTGAACCTCATCACAGACATGCTGCATCATCTGGTTTCCCGTCAGCAGGGGGATCAGGGGAGCAACAGAGCATCTCAGAGAGGCAACAACAACGTCAGTTCAGAGCTTTTCCTCCCTAACAACACCCTGCCCACCTACGAGCAGCTGACAGTTCCGGGAGGAAACGAAGACGACATCTCCTGATGCGGTGCAAGCCTGGGTTGGGTTGTTCCTACTTTTCTCCTCTGAACGGGACTGAGTGTTGAGAACCTGGGAGAAATGAAGTTCATCAGCCAACCAAGAAACCGTGCAACTGCTGTATCTACACCACTAGTCTCAAACACGCTCTTCTGAAGTTACCCACAGGATTGCCAGGCCGTCTTCCACCAGGCAAAACTTCCGGAACCTCCACGTTGATTTTGTTCCTGAACAAATTATCGCAACTCGTTATTTCTCAAGAAGACCAAAATGGCAAGGATTTAGAGCTCCTGTAGTAATAATAATAATAATAAGAGTAATAATAATATTCTAATAATACTTGAACTTAGATGGAAAAAAATGCATTCTGTTTATGAATCTGCAGATAGCAATTTATTTCTACTACTAAGGTTTTTAAAACAAACTAGGATAACTTATGTTGTTTTTATTGTATAAACATACACTAACATTCTAGACAATAACAAACCACATACTGAATGATTTTCTTTTTCTGTTTTATTTTAGTGTTACTACATAAACAGTTATCAGATAATGACCAGATTTTTAAAATCTGTTTTTCTTCAGGGAGGCACTGATCCTTAATCTGGAATGATACTATTTATAGTGGAAAGTCCTATAGATTTTCTAAGATATCAGTTTTTCATGGGGAGACAATAAAGTATTATATAGCAAAAAATCATTCTCCTTTCTAGAAAATTGTTGCCAAAGAATTTATATATAAATAGAAAACACAGTGGTCTGAATGTACTTGTCCTGAACATTTTAAAAAGAAGGCTTTCTACTTCTTAAATCTATGGGGTTTTAGCTTACAGACGCCAAGAATAGTACAAGAGGCTGAAGTGGCTGGACATCACTGGTCAAGTGTTTGAGCTGGCCACTCACAGAACATCCATAATCCTTGCAGGAATCGAGGCTTCAGTTCAGGAAAGCATCTCTAATCCATACAGCACATATGACAATTTTAATGTTTTCATTAATAATATCTTCAGAAACTTGACTCTCTACAAGAGTCAGTTGGTATTGACAAATGCCAGCTCTTTATTTAGGGAATTGAGGGCCTCAGCTATAACACATGGGGCTGAACCACACTGCCCCACATGATGACTGCAAGGAAACCAACAGTGTTGGCTCCGTGTGAGTTCAAGGTGAGCAGGAGTTGAGCTTTGATTACTAAGGCTGAAATTACTAAGCCCTTGCAGAGACTCAGCACCTGAATCATATCAGTCTTTAAAGCTGACAGCTTCAGGAAAAGCTCCTTAGTCCAACATGGGAGCTCAAACTGCTGGGGAGACAAGAGATGTAGACAGATTCATCAGCAACTTTGAGCATCCTACACATCCAGTGCACCCTGTTCTCCTCACTGCAGAGCCTGCACCCCACAGTGGTCTCCCTCTCCTGGGGGATGCCCTAAAGCCTCATACCTTGACACAGCAGTTAATACTGCCAGTCTTTTGACCAGTGTCACCAATCTGAAATACTGATGAGTAATGAATGGGATCACAGGGAACCTTCTCATAGGGAACTCTCAGATTCTGGGCTTTCTTTCAAACATTTCATCTCTTTCACTTGGACTGCAGAGAAAGTTCTGTATTAAATATCCTGTATTTACCTTCCCAGATTCTGTTACAGTTATCCAGCCTCTCTGTTGTACAGTAGATAAATGTTAAGGGTGTAGAAATTTACAGGCATAAAGAAGAATTGTATCAGGGCATTATGTTTTCATAGAAATCAAAATTATACTCACGATTTGAACATTTTTTAAATGAGATTCACTATGTAATTTCAGGTTATCAATCAGCCTGTTCATTTCCTAATAAAATACAGGACAAGAGTGCCATGTCTTTTGGTTATTCTAAAATCCAGATGCTTGATATACACAAGAAAGTGGATTGCTTTTCTTCTCCTTTCTCTCTTAGCCCACTCTGCAGTGTCAATATCCCTTATTTGCAATGCATGACTGTAAGCCTTCTTCACTAGAGAAATAAAAGAAAATGCAGACTTTATCAGCTGGGATGACTGGAGAGAAAGGTGTGCCATGTAGCCCTGGCTGAAAGCAGACAGGTCTGTGGATTTCTAGGAGCATTGTTTTAAGCAGAAAATGTGTCCATTCCTGCCTATTTGTTCCCAAGACCATAGCTCCATTCTCTGTTTGACACCTAATCTTGGTGGTAACAGTCTGGCACAGCAAACACTTAATGCAAAACATAATTCCCCTTTCTTGTCAGTTGGTCTATAACCATCTGAAAGTCTTCATTGGAACCAGATTCATTGGAATCACCAGATTTTACAGGTTTTTAAGGCTGGTGGCCAGTTGTGAGGTCAGTGATTCCTCACCAGAGTCCAGCTGATCCTTTCAGAAAGTACAAAGCTCTGGGATCTACTGCTTCAAACCTTATAATCCACCTTGCCCTAAGGAAAAGAAGACAATCCATTTTCCCTTTTGAAGAGGGATGTTATAAAATGAGCCATCCAAATTTGGCATGCAGCTGCCTGGAGCCAGCCATCCCCAAGGGCTCAGCAGAGACAGATCTGACCTTTCTGCTTGGAGGACTGACTGGAATTATCTGCCCTGCTGGGGCTTCGTATCTCAATGACTTCTCCTGGAAGCAGGTGCCTCAGCATATTTCTTGCACAGAGCACTGTAGAACAGCAGCAGTGGGAAGATGAGCTGAGCAGTCCAACACTGGAGCAGCCTGAAGCAGCATGCAATGAGTTTCTGCTAAAACCTTTCCCACTGGCATCTCCTGTTCAGCCAAACTGTCCAGAGTGGGGGAGTTTTTTTAAGTGGGTAGGAAATGTTTGTAAGTATCTTGAAGGAGAACAAAGGAAACTGTAAGGCAGACCAAATCTTAACTATATAACTTTCTGCCCCATTTTTGTGAGCTGTGTTAAAATAAATGCATCTGAAGCTGCAAAAGAAGCCTCTTTCTTAGAGCAGCTCAATAGCAGTTTGCATTTCAAGACTGGTGTAAGTTAGGTCTAGACCCTCATCCCTGCTGAAAAAAATAAGGGTCAGTTAAAAAATAGTCATCTAAAAAAGTGTTAGCTGGCTTAGCTTCCCCAGCCTACCAGGGGGATGCCAGATGGATGCCAGATCTGGAAGGTAGGAAGCCAGGGAATAGGGGAGGAGGAAAAACATGAGGCTTCCCAGCTGAAGGTGCTGATGAAAGCTTACCCTGCCTCAGCCTGCAGCAGATGCAGACGATGTGCAAGTTTGCAAAAAGGAAGATCCACAAGAGCTGGAGAGGATCTGTGCAAGGGAGGAGTTTTATTCCATGAGCAAAAGCCTGAGCTCCTGGTGAGGGGACTCTACTGGGATTCAAAAGACAGCGGCATTGCCTGGCATCAGCATTAATCTGTAGTGTGACCTCAGGGCAAGTCATTTCACCTGCTTGGCCACATCTGCTGCCCCCTCTCCTGCACTCAGCCCCCTTGTTTGTTTAGACCACAAATTCCTCAGGAAGGGAGGGCCCCTTTCTGTGTGTTTGCTCAGTGCCTACACAAAGGGACCTATCCTCTGGGGACTGGAGGTACCACTCTCAGCTAAATAATTACCCACCCTGCAGTCCTGCTACAGGCAAACCCTTAATTATTCCGAGCCCAAGGAGTTTCAGTTGGAAGTGCTTGCTGCCAAACCAACAGAGGAGGCTGGGGTTTAGGCCACCTTCAACCTAGTATCTTACAAAAGGAGATCAGGAGCCTGGCCATCACTCATTTTCACTCTTCTGCTTTAAAGCAGGTTCATTTCAAATAACACAATGGGCCACTGCTATGCTCAAATACTAGCTAAGGCAGAAATCTTTGGATGTCAGTGGATTAAACAGGCATTTTACTACAGCAATTAGGGTTTGTTGTTACTAGCAGATACCTTTGGGCTGATTTAGCACCCATCAGTTCTGAGGAAGCTGGAAATATTCCAGGCTGGTGAGTTTTAAAGGTCTGGGCAACAAACAAGCTGCTTTTTTGAAAAATGGAAAAGTAAAACACAGGAAGATCTTTTCTGGGAGTTTTAAGGCGAAAATGTTAAAATAGTTTTAAGCTAATCCTCATGTACCCTTGCTGAGATGGGTTTTACTGCTGAGGTGGTGGTTTGGGAAGAGGAGAGGCATTAAGAAGAAAAGGAAGAAGATTGAAGGTATGATGCAGCTCCCATGAAAATGTACTTGTGCACTTGATTTGTGTTGGCTTGGAGTTGGGTATTGCCTGCAGTGGGACTTCTCAGTCCATGCAGGTCAGTGTAAGCCTTTGGAAGTTGAAAATGTGCAGTAAAGATGCCTTTCCAGGGCCTTTCAGTGGAAGCTGAGCTCAGCTCTACAGGCAACATTGCTTTCTTCATGGTCACAGAGCCACAGAACCATGTGAATCCACAAGTTTCTGCTTCCCATTTCTCTTTTCAAATTATTGGTTTCTAATATTCCTGTTTGCCACTTGTGTTTTCAAGCCACAACAATTAGAGGTAT
This sequence comes from Pycnonotus jocosus, assembly GCA_013400435.1. Lineage (NCBI taxonomy): Eukaryota > Metazoa > Chordata > Aves > Passeriformes > Pycnonotidae > Pycnonotus > Pycnonotus jocosus. Next base: position 250,651 of record VWYP01020742.1, read on the forward strand.
TTATTTCTGCTTCAGTGATACAAATCCTACCGCACACACACAACACAGAGCAGCCTTTAAAATGCCCTCCAATTTAATTTAAAATGGCTTCTGCAATGTTTAGCATCTTGGGTGTCCTGAGCAGCAGCAGCAGCTGTGGTGAAGGCAGCAGGTTGTTAAGCCAGTATGATGTGGAGGTGACACTTAGCTACATCCCAAGAGGTAGCTATGGAATTGCCAGAAAGTGTTGAGTTTAGGTTGAAACTAGCCCAGATTTCTGTGAACACAGGCTTCTTTGGTCTTGTCTGTGGTCTGACTTTGGTGTCTAAGAAGTGTGAATTTCAGCTGAAGCTTTTCTTTTGTGGTTGCAGGTTTGTTTTCTGTGTCGTTCCCCTGATGCCCAACAAGACATGAGTTCTTGTTCAGCCTTTCCTCAGTGAGGATGCTGACAACACCAGGACCCTTTGTCTTCTACATCAGTGCCTATTTTCACAAAACTTATGAGAACTTAATTATTTTCTAGACCTCTATCCTTCTGTCAAGTTGAATTGAACAAGGCCAACAGGTTCAAAAGTTATTAGGGGGAGGCAAAACAAACACAGCATGAGTGCATTAACCTTGTTTTCACAGGAACTGGGCTGAAAGTCCTCTCTCTCCCTACCCAAACACAGAGGTCTGGAAGAAATGTAGCCCCTCACTTTGGAGTAGAAGACCACTTCTAACTCCTGGGGTGAGGAGGAGACATGCAGGAGACATGTTCTTGGGAGTTGTTGGCTCCTGCAAGGCTTAAAGCACCTTGCCTTTGGATCAGCTATTGAAAGGTGCTGGAAAATAGCCTTTTCCTCACATTGCTTCCAATGACAGTGACTTAAAACATCAAAATGTTTGGTGCTGCAGCAGAGAGCACACAGGTGCTGGATGGGCACCTTGTGAACCCTGCCCACAGGTGTTACTGTAACACAGCACCGTGTCCAAAGAGAGATTGTCTGCATTGCTGCAGGGGAGCACTGCTGGGGAAGGGCTGGCCCCAAAGAGTGGCATTGTCCAAATTCACATCACTTCCAAAGGAGCTGGCAACTGCTGCCTCTGGGAGAGACTTCCCGGGGATCTGACATGAGGCATTGTGCTCTCTGCCTGTGGATTTGCACCTAAGAAGGGCTGATCTATAAACCCAGTCTTGAAACCATCTTGGAGCTACGTTTGCTTCAGAGCTAGCGTTGCTCTGGCAGGCTGCCCAGGGATTTAGGCTCGGTTAATCCAAGCTTGGCTCTCCATGGCAGACACCCATGGAACAAAGGGAATAAAGCTTCCACGACCCCATCGAGTTGCTGGTCAATCTCTCACCCAGGTGCAGAAAGTGGGCTAGGCAGCCCTCAGTGAACTGTGTTCGATCAGAGAGGGCCAAATTCCCAGCAGGGGTGTGCAGACAAATCTATTGAGATTTTCTTGCCATAATTCCCCAAGTCTGGGAGCCTCGCACACTGACCCCCACCAATGCCTGTGCATTTCACACAGTTTTTAAAGCCAGCTGTGCTGAAATCCATCACTGCTGCTTTCTGTGCAGGCAATCTTACAGGGAAATAAGAAACAAGAAGGCAAGGAGGAAAATAAATTCAGTTTTCAGTTCTGCTATATGTTACATCCTTAGGATTATATTGATCATTTAAACATCAATATGTTAGAGTTGATACAAGCAGTAGCAATGCTGTAAGAATGATAATCACATGTGAAGGATTAGGGTCACAAGCAGTTTGTAATATGCTATCATCTGTTAAGCATTGCCTAATAATTTGTTAGTCCTAATGGTCACCTAATTGTATTTTTAACTGGGCTGTCATACATGGAACTTAAATGTAAATGTGATTCAGGTTTTACTCCTTTTGCATCTTTGGCTGTTATGCTGCTTATAAATTTGCTTTGATTACATCCCTTTTCCTAATTTCTTCTGTTCATTGTAACACCGTATGCAGGTTTGATTGGCAGAGGGATTCATGCCCTTCAGATCATTTTTGGGAACAATCAGGTAAGAGTTACACCCGTGAGCCCTGGTCACAACTGCACCAGGGAGTTTTCTGCAGGCCACAATGTCTATTTATTCATAATTTGTCTTGTAAAGCTTGAATGACAGAAGATGTGCTTCCTCTGCTGAATGCCTCCTGTGCCTGTGCTGCAGACTCACAGCCACCCCCACGTGTGCTCACTCACAGCCATTGTGGAGCAGATTTGAAATAGTGCCTTTGCTTAAATGGTTGCAAATGTTTCCCTGTTATTTCAGTTGGCAGTCAAGCCAGTACTTTATTTTCCATTTATTTTCTCTCCTGTGCTGAGAAGTGGGAGAATACTCTGCAGTGGCAGGACAGAAACCAGGAGCTGGGGAGCAGAAAGGTGCACCAAAAGACAGGTCTTGTCATTAAGCAAAATGTACTGCCCCAAGCACACACATTTCAGTTCCTGTTTCTTGCAGCCTGAGCATCACTTTTACTGCCCTGGCTTGATCTTGCACCCAAACGTATTAAGTGCCTTAATACACCTTTGAAGTACCCTGAAGTGTCCCGAACCTTAATTTCCATCTAGTCTACAACTTGATTCAGGTCTCAGTCCAAATCCAGCAGGAGGCAGGAAGGCTTTGGACTGGCTCTGGTGGCCCTGGAGCCGGAGCCTGGGGATGTTTGCTGGTGCCTGCCCCTCTCAGGCACGTTAGTCACTGCTCCTTGGCACGGCACAGCCCGTGATTAGCATTTCCTTCCTATGCCAGTCCTTCACGCCGCCGCTTCAGCTCTGACTTTTTGTTTTCCTTCTTCCCCCCTTCCCAGCCAAAGGGGAGAACAATTCCTGGAAAAGAAAAATGCTCTTTCCCCTGCATTGCTGAAACCTTTGCAAGGGGCTTTGGGGAGGAGAGAGTAGACTTTGGAGAACATATGGCTAAAAGCATTTGGGGGTTTTCAGATGGTAAATGACCGATGAGGTCTCAAAGGGGTTTTATTTATAAATGATAGACTCCTGAGAGAGAAATAATTGCTGCTCTCCCAGGCGTAAAAAAGCAATTCACCTGACATAAAACCCAGGGATAAAATTAGCTAAATGAAAGCAAGATATGGCAACTGTATTAAGCCACGCTTTTTTTTTTCTCTCTCTCTCTCTCCCTTCCCTACTGAATGGTGAATCATTTTAATTTTGTTTTCCCCTCCTTTCTTGGAAGGAGGAAAAAAAAAAGAAAAAAAGCCAACGCCAAAGCAGTGCCTTGGGTCTGAAAGAACAGATGGTGCCCTGGGCGGCCCTCCGGAGCACTCGGCAGCGTGCATTCCTCCACTCCAGCACTCAGATAACTGAGTTATACAGCACACGACCATCTGGTGTATGACACATCTTGTGTCCCCCGGACAATGCCCCAGCAAACCTCTTCAGGGGAGAGGTTAGTTTCTAGGGTAACAGCAGCATGTGCAGCTCCAGGCCTTATTGAGATTCAGGGCTCCTCACTTGTCCCTATTCTTCTCCTCCCTATTGTTGTCACTTGAGCTTTTGCTGCTTGGTTACACCGAGACTGACAATATCCATCAGTATTTTGTCCCCGGCCCAGAAACCATTGTCTCCAAATTTTGTTTCATTATTTATGTTTTCAATATCCAATGGTTGACTGAAGCATCTGCTGTAGAGTGATAAGGCAAGTGCCTATTGAGGAGAGCTGTGCTGCTGCCTGACAACGATGGTTTGAATTATTTAGGTTGTGGTTGGACAAGCATTTGCAAAAGGCAGGGTATCCGTGAAGCACTGAGGTGACTTTATTTATTTCTCTGTTTCAGTTTTTTTTAGGTGCTCACATCTTTTAAACCAGACTCCCAAAAAGCTTAAAGCCTCCACAGAGAAGTCAGCACTTCAGCACAGAGAAGTCAGTACAGAAGAAGTAGCTATGTTCATTGACTGGAGGTCTCTGGATGTTTCCTTGTGAGAAACTATTTGGGATTGGGAAAAAAAAAAAAAAAAAAAAAAAAAAAAAAAAAAAAAAAGAGGGGTTCACCTTCCTTTTCATTTTCTGTGAGGTTTGTTTTGAAATGATTTTGGAGTGTGAGCACTCATTTTCTCCACTTATTTAAAGAGCCAAGATCTGGCTTAAAACCATGACCAGGCACTATGCACCATACTCTAAAATTCTGTTTCAGCAAGCTAAACTTATTCAGCAAAAAGAAGTAGTAGGTGTTTTCTCCACCAATAAAATATATGTGCCCCACTGAAGCATTTACTCCATTACAGAACAATTACACCAGCAGTGTTACCTTCTTCACGTATCTGTAATTGTCACAGCCAGCCAAAATCCCCCCCAATTTCTTCTCTACATCTGCATGAAGTAGATTTGTCATTCAGTAGAAAATACCTGTGCAAAAATGTTGAACATCAAGCATGAGGTCTAAGCATTAAAAACACACAACTAAGGAAGTACAACTGATGCCCAAGCAAAATTTGCTTAACTGCAGGCCTCAGTCAAGGTATGAGTAACTTTAAAATACTGTATTGTGTGTCAGGTTGAGGTCAAGTATTAAAGAACCAGCAGTAACAGTTAAAATATAGAGGTTCTGTATACATGTATGAAATAATAGTAACTATATATGTTGACATTCTGATAAATTTGCCATAGCATCAAGACTTATACATTATTTTCACACATTTATAAATGGAGCTTTCACTTTCAAAGTAACATTTGTAAAACAAGGATATATGACCTTAAATGCAATTTTTAAATCATTTGCCTAAAATTTTTCAGAGCTACTATGAGGAAAAGAGGAAAAAAATTGGGGAGTTTCCCTTCATGAAATAACATCTGTTTTGTGGACTGGTGGCAGGAAATAACAGTGAGATGCAACCCTGAGCCTGGTTTTAAATATTCTAATGAAATTCAGTTTTGAGTTGCAGCATGTTCTGCCCCTGACTTGCCCATGAGGTGTGCCAGGGTAAGTGCATTTGCTTCATCAGATGCTTGAGTTGGCATCTGTTCATAAAACAGAGGCCACACTAGGGTGCATGTGCAAGAGGAGGAGGAGCTGATCGCGGGCAAGCCTGGCTTGGCCGTGTTTTGCTTGGCAGCTTTCAACAGTGAGGAGGAAGGGACAGAGTTCCTATTTTCCTGTCTAAGGGTTGAAAGTTGTCAGCAATTTGCTCCATCACAGCCTGTGTGTTACCTCTGTAGGTGCAAACCCATCCACTCAGCCCAGCAGGCAGGGCCAGCTGGGAAGGTGCAGGAGGAGCACCTGGGCTCCAGGTGAGTGCTCAGGGAAGGTCCAAACACCCCGGTCTGCCACATGGACTGCAAAAGGGGGCTCAGCTGTGCAGCCTTTTTCCACTCCTCACAGCCCTCCCACCTCCACTCTCCCAACTTCAGGGTTGGGGTCTGCAGCCCTAAGGTTCCTCAGCATCTCTCCAGCTTCAGAACATGAGAACACCCAAAAGTGAAGCAGAGCAGGCCGTCCCCTCTGCCAATGGTGCTCTGCTCTCCCTGCGGCGAGAGGTGAGGCGTTTCTGTAAGAACTGTGGAAGCTGCACACAGTGTTCAGCCTGCAACTGGAGCACTGCATAGCAGGCTAGTTACTTGAGCTGCATGAGTTTTCCCTGAACGTGGCACAGAGCAGAAGAAGGGTTACAGGGGTGGTCAGAGGAATTAAGGGCCTGTGTTTGGAGTTTCTATGTCTAACTCAATGAAATGAAAGGCTAAGGTTGGTTTCCATAAACATACAGGAAGGAGAATTGCTGTTTCAACCAAAGGGCAATGTTGGCATGACAACAAATATGTAAGTTGTCCACAAATAGATTTTTGAAGGTTTCTAAAGATCAGAGAAGGGGCTTTCCACAACAGCACTCTGGTGAAAATATGGGGAACCAAACCCCTGAGCTTTGAGGTGCCACTTGATCAATTTTTGAAAGAGGTGACAGGTTGTGATTGCCTGTAAAGGCAGGGAACTGGTCCTCATGACTGAGGACATCTCTCCCTCTCCAGTATTTCATAGGTTTTAAAGCCAGAAGAGCCTATTAGATCATCTGGCCTGAACTTCTGTATGATACAGGCCACAGATCTCACCCAGCTACCCTTTGCTGAGCCCAGCAATTTGTCTGACAGGCATTATCTTACCATCACCAGAGAAAGAAGCATTGTATTTAAATATGTATAATTTTTGATCACTATTTAAAGAAAAATGAAGGCACACAGAGGCACAAGCGATGCATGTAGTATGGACGCAGATGAGAGAACTCACTTCACTTCTAGAAGCTCTTGCCTGCAGACTTCAGCCTAGAAGGGTTTGTCCAAAGGAGCTGGTTTTATTTCCCTTGAGGAAAAGAGGAGCTGCCATTTTCTTGCCTTTGATCAATCCAGAGTGAGAAAGGTGAGCCAGGCAGATACTGCATATTGCAATATCCCTGCCTTTACTGTCTTGTCACTTCAGAGGAGCTAATTAAGAGCAAATAGGGGGTGAAAAAAAAGCCCAAGGGGTCTCCATCTGTGCAAGCAAAGGCTGCTTACAGGAAAAATCTCAGCTCAACCAGGAGGGAACCTTCATCTTTCCCGTTTTACATAGAGGAAGGACAAACCACACAGTATAAAGTTTTGCTCAGTTACATGAAGAGGTGAGCATTTTTCTAGGATCGTACTAAGATATCTGTGCAGTGTTTGAGGAACACACTTGACCATGCTGCTTTGCCTTTGTCCAAACCTCTGAGAGCCAGATGAAGCCACCAAGTTTTTCATATAATCTGTTTCATTGACAGCATAGCAAATGGTCTCTTAGCAGAGAGGTTTCTCTTTGGAAAGGATCACTGAAGAGTCAGAAAAGCAAATTAAATTAAGAAGCATAAAGCAGAGTGCTCATGGGCAGAGGGCAGAAGAATATACTGCTGTTTGTGTGTCATCTAAGAAATCAAAGGTACTCAGTTTTTCCAGGAACTGAATACTTTCATACTTTAAAAAAAAATCATGCCACAGACTATTTAGAGAAAAAAAGCAAAACAAAACAAGTGGGGCCATGAGACATGATGCAATTTGCATCTAAATACCTTTTAGAGATAAGAGCGTGTTCAGAGGAAAACACAGTATTGCCAGTTCACGAGACTTACTTTCTGGTATCTTTGTGGGAACCAAATGAATTGCAAAACATCTGCAAGGTCCAAAGTGTCAATTATGCCTTTATGTAGGTGGAGGAAATGTCACATGATGGAGGCAGTCATTGGACATGGTCAATTGTAGGGTTTTATCCTTTGCTTAGCCTTAAAGCCTCGCTCAACAGTCAGGTTAGACAATGGCTCTGTCAGAGCGGGAGATGGATCAGTTTGGCCACTCAGAGGAGGTGCTTATCAGCACAGAAAGTGTCCCCAGCCTCGGACAGCCCTGACATTTCCCTTGCAAAGCCTGGCTCAGGGCTGCTTCGAACAAGTAGGCTTCCAGATTTGCACGTCTAGAAGCAGCCAAACGAAAAACCAGGCACAAAGCACAGATATCAGCTAGGATTTGCAAAAGTAATCATGCAAATGAAGTCATTTTCCAAAGTTCCCTTTAACTCAGATCTGTGTTTCTTGGTAAGATTTCTCCTTCACAATTTATTTTAAAAAATGCCAGCTTTGCAGAAGCATCTTACAGGAACATATAAAAGGAGGTTGTGCATCATTTAAGGACCACAGGAGCTGCCAAATGAGAAGAATGGTTTTGAAAGGCCCATATGTGTGACTCTGAATGCCAAATATCCTCATTTTAATGGCTTGTGTGTTACAGTTTATATTGAGTTCTTCAACAAGTCCCAGCAATATTCTTTCCTGATTTGCAAACTTGCACCGCTTCTCCAGGAAACTCTTAAGTCCAGCAACATTTGTAATACACAGTTTGTGTGTGTTTTACTACAGACAATGCCTGCACAAAACAGCATCTACAGTCTGTAAAATAGCACAGAAATGCCACTGGCACCGTTTACAGCTGTGCTCCAGGCCGGGCTCTGATCTCTAGTTTACACTGTGGTTGATCACTCTCTAGTCCACGCTATCCATGTGTCAGCTGACATGTCTAGGTCCTTCAAAGATGCTGTCAGAACCTGTGTGCAACAGTCATCTGCAAGAGGGGATCTGTAGGGGACATTTTTGTGGCAGTTAATGGAGGACATTTCTGCAGAACCACCAGAGAACCCTGCAAAATGGGACAGTTTCTCCAAAATCTGGTTTCTACGTTTGTGGAAAGAAAATCAATAGCCTGAACTGCATCAGCCTTGTCAACTCCACAGCTGCAACCATCACCCTTTTACTCTTTAATTGCACATTGTCACATGCAGATTATTGGCATCAGCTCCCCTCCCATCATGGAAGCTTTGGACTGAGCTTGTAAACATTATTTTTAATTATTATATTATTGCATCACTATGGATGCTTTTCTAAAGCCTGCGTGACTGGGCAAACGTATCTGGCTTCACTCTGAGTGTGTGTCCCACCAAATGGGATGCCATTTGCAAGATATGAGCCAGGCTGGATAAGAAAATGAGCAGCAGATGGCGGGAAGGAGGAGGCAGGGAGAGGAAATGTTTGGTAAGAAGTAACTAACTCTTTATGGCACGTGTGTTTCAGCTGCTGGACTGTGGTGTTGCTGGTGCTGACACTATAACACCACCATGTAACCTACAAGAAAAAACCCAGGAGCCTGAATTAGGTAACTTGTTAAAAGTCTTTTTAAAGTCAAGGTAGGAATCTGGGCCAAGGGATTCTAGATCTGTGTGATCCAGGCAAGGAGATAAATGAGCAGCAAGGGAGAGAGAACAAGTGGTTATTTATTGCTTTAGAAAGTGTGCAGCCAAAACTGGAAATTAAACATCAAGAATGAAATCAATTCTGAATTGGAAGAGCCATCACAATGTTTTAACTTGGATTTTTGTATTTAGTGTAGCTGTGTTTACCAGTGCAGTGTGAGATAGAGTTTGGGAGAGATTTTACCTCCAGGAGGAGTTCAGCCCCCTGCTGAACTCCTAATCTCTGCACCCTCCTGCCCTTGGCCTACAGAAGCTGTTCAGTGCTTATTCTGTCTAAAGCACTGGTCAAAAACCTGGCTTAAATTAATATAGCCAAGAGGAGAATTATGGTTTTGCTCTGGTTGTGACGAGCTGTCAGTAACTAAACAAGTTATGACAAGATAACCCGTACACCTAAAGAAGAATAACAGCAGGAAAAGGGATGGAATTTGCTCTGCTGGGGAGGAGTAGGTGGCTAGTAATCAAAATGACAGCATTTAAATAAAGTTTGTTGGATAAGCCTACCAAGACAGGTATTCCAAGAAAGGGTGGAGTTCATATCACAATTCCAGGAATGGAAAGGGCTTTTGTGAAGGGAGCAGACACGGATCATGTGCACTGCGAGATAAACCCACTGCACAGGTCTGAAGGGCATCACCTTTGGGATGGATTACAGCAACACGAGTTTGGCTTCCATGTGTGAGGGAACATGAGGGAAGACTGCTCTACAAGACAGTTCTAGCAGCAAAATAACTTGAAGAGATGATTCCTGGAAACCGTTCTTAGTTTTAAATGTATGGCAACAGTTTCCCTGTGCCAATGAAGATTGTGTAAGTAATATCTCTGCAAAACAAAACATTTAATACAGTATAAAATCCAACATCTGATGGTGAATGGATCAGGCTCCAGCCTTCAAAACCTCTCTAAAGGAAAACAGTAAATGCCAGGAGGGCTCAGGCTGTTGTCCATCATCTCTGTGGGAGAAAATGGCTTATATTTAGTGGGGGAAGTCACACAAAACCATAAAGTTTCTAACTGGAGAAAGCTATCTGTTAGAATTTCTTATTTATGTGTTGGTTAATGTCCTTTCCCATGTTTAGAAGAATTATCTACCAACTGAACTGAACTGAAAATATTAGTGTCCAATCCCTCCTCTTCTGAGATGTCGTCATCAAGAAAACAGCCCAAGAAAGTGTTTAATGGTCTCCTATTGCTTTGGGTTCTTGAGAAGTTGCTGAGTAACCAGCTGATAGGGGTAGATGCCTTCAAAGCCAGTTGTGCATGGAGAAATGCACAATTTCTGCAGTTTTCTGCTGTTTACTGCAGGAATTTCTGCAGTTGTGCAGAAATCACAAGAGAAACTTGTATTTCTTCAAAACTTTATATGGCAGGATCAGTGACTGCATCATTCCTGTCCTCCACAAAGGAGGAGGTGGATGCCAATGGCTCCTCTCAGGAGCTCTTTTCTCACCTGAAAAGACTCCAATTCGCATATTTTATAAATCGGAGATTTGTATATAAGAGATGGACTTTTTGTCACACACTTATCTCAAACATAGGCAAAAAGTGTTGGCATTTACTGAGCATGCTGAGAAAACACCAGATGGGGACTATCCAGCTGGTAGTTCCTATGGACTTGGGAATATTGGTGGCACCTCCAGCTTTACCCTGCCTTAAAGGTTAGAATAGACATTTAGGAACTACCAACATGTTTGTTTTGCAAAACAAGGACTGTTTTTCCTCCAGCTGCTTTGCGCCTTCTCTCTGGCAGATTCACTGCTCACAGGTCAAAGAAAAGGGCAAATTTTGCCACCACTGAAATGAGGATTCATTGAAATTGTGTAAAACCAGGCCTGAATGCCTCCTGTTGGAGCTGGTGAAAATACTGTTAGGGGATGCAGTGGGAGCTGAGCCAGGCTTAGCACTCTCCTGGTTACACAGACCATAGGATGCAGGTGGATGTCTCCCAAGAAACCAGGCTGCCACAGCAATTTGCTGCACTGTGGCTTGACATGAACAGTATTTAGGCTACAAACAGGGAAGGCAGTGGCTTAAAACAGCAGCTTTGCCATTACTTCACAAAGGATGACCTAGTGATCTTTTTTCGGAGTTGCAGCTTCTGAACGCATAGGGTTACCCAAAAGTTTTTGGGTTTCTTTGTTCAAAAAGGAGCTATTTAGCTTTTTATTTGAGCAGGTGGGGGGGAGGTGGGAAGTGTGATCAGATTGCAAAGCATCCTGAAAGTGGACAAAACCTGGTTTGTATGCACCTGGCACATAATTGACTCCAGCTTGCAGCCTCTGAGCACTGTTGTGCCCTTTGCCAGATCCACGTTGTTCACAGGTGTGGGGCAGCCAAGCAGGAATACCCCCATGAATAAAACTCCTCCCTGCTGGCTCTTTGCTACCCTTGCTGCCTAATTCCTTCTGCAGAGAGCCTTGGAAAAGACCCTGCCCTGCGTTGAGTAGCACTACCAGTGTGTTCCCAAGGAGGATGGAGGGGCACCTATCTGGGGGTGATGTTTTAATTTTTCTGTGTTTATCTATAGAGGAGCCAACAAAATGCTTCATCATCTCCTTTCTCTGTTAAACACAAGTAAGGAAAGCTTAGGATAGTATTTTTCTTGTGGTGTATTTCGGAGTTGTTAGCTAAGTAGAGAAACCTGCTCTATGCTGTTTATCAGGAAAAGATCAAGAGCAGAAAATGTGCACTGAGCAGCCAAAAAAGCCTCATCATCTGTGATGTACCCTCAGGTACACAGCTGGGGTTTAACCAGGTGTACTCTATAAGGGAGCCATGCAATGCCCCATTGGTAGGTGTATAAATACTACTGATAAAGAGTAACTTCAGCTCTTGGGGTCCCAGCAGTTGCTCAGCTCAGGGTCCTCTAGGGAGGAGCCAAGGCAGATCAGACTGGGACAGGTTTTCAGCACATCCTTCTTCACAGTGCAATGTCTTAATCCCAAATCTATCCACCTGTGCTCCTTCTCCATCTCCCCATTTCTCCCCACAAGGCTCCCTGGGAATGCTCCCCCTCTCACAGGCCCATCCACTGCAATTCCATTTGCTTACTTTTCCTCCCTTTCCACGTTAAGCCAAGTTTCTCATATCTAATCAGCAATGTCAGGTCCCTGTGCTTCAATGAACCCAGCCTGAACCCTCCTGAAGATGGATTCTGGCAAGAACCAAGCACCAGCCAGCTCAAACTACAGACCAGTTGAGATATCCACCATTAGGAAACAATATTTTCCAAGTACAGGCATAATCCTATCCTTTAGTTCTGCAATATTTTGATTAAACTTTTTTTCCTCTTTACACGCTTAGTGTTGGCCTCACTAGTTGTCCTATATTTTTTTGGACCTCTAATGTGTTTATTCAAACAACATTTGTTAAGATTTGAGCCTTATCTCCTCTGTTTGAATATTAGTCCTGTCCCTTTTTTGTTCACTTGTCCCTCTGGGATTCTGTATGTTTTGGTACCTCTTCTTTTTACTAAATACTCCTCTTAAAAATACTGCGTTTCATTTTGCATAATGGTCGATTTTGCTCCTGGAACAACTCTGCCACCTTTCTTTGGCCAAATTACACGTATGTCAGTTTTTAATGAAACATTATCTAACATGACACTTGGAGTTTTTAAAATCTGTCCAAAAATCAACATTTAAGTACTTTAATTTTGCTAATAACCTGGCTATTGTGAAAAAGCATTAACCTCATTTTAAAATAACTTCAGGTGGTTTTGCGCAATAAAATTAAAACTGTACATGTCTTAAAAATCATCAGGGTTACTCATTGTATTCTCTGTCTTATCACTGGAGATTTAAATGTGCCATGTGCTCTGTGGCCAATTAAAACACTTGCTCTGTGATTTCCATTCTAATTGCTGCAGTTAGATTGGAGTCTGAGTCTGGAGGAGTTTGGGAAGAATGGAGCAGGTGGGAAGCAGGATGGAAATATGGGTCAAACTTTGTTAATTCACAGATGAAATACAGGAATATGTTTCAGTGAAATAGTAATTAAGCCTTAAGAAATCAAGCCTTCTAGCCCAACCACATGGATAAATATCAAAAGAGTCAGAACTTTATTAGTGCTTTCATTGGTCTATAAAAGCAGACAAAACTGCTAAGGTTTTGTAAGTGCACCTGATGATCTCAACTAATAATTTTAAAGTCCATACAATTCGCTCACTTTATCTAAAAACCAGGGTAGTTCTGAACTGTGCACTAGAAAGGTGTCTGATACAAACTGTTCCAGTGATGACCACCTTGTTTGAGGAGTCCAGCTGCTGTGAGAGCAGGAGCACTACAAAGATCTCTCACTCCAGCCTGATTAGCTGCCTTAGCACCTTGCAGGTATTGGTAAAACCTGCTGCATTAAGCATCGCATGAGTTGTATCTCACTGGGGCTGAACAAGTGACTTTAGCTCCTGGTGGGTGGCTTTGGACAGGTGTCTCTGGAATCAAAATAGATTTATTTGTGGCCCCTTTTCCATCTGTAGCTCTTCTCTTCTAACCAGAGACAGCACAGGTTATCTCCACAACCCCGTTTGACGAGTCTGGAGCAGCAGCTTCATTTCTTGCTCAAGGTTAAAGTCTTCACGACAGGAGAACGCGTGGGGCTCCTCACACCCCTCTTCATCCAGAAACACAGCAGCACGTGAGGAAATGCTGTCAGTGCCTCTCTTTGTCCTCCCCTCACTGCCTTTGGGCTTATCCCCCAAAACTGGGAGGTGACATTGTAGTGAGACACGGTGCGACCTTGCACGTTTGTTCTTCGGCTCTCCTTTCCCAGGTGAATGCTCAGCAGTTTTGGGCGGTGACGTGTCCGTGTGAGTCCATTCCAATGAAGATTTTTGGAAAATGGCTCAAACGACTTTTATTCCCTAGAATGCCCGGATGGGGGGATGCAGGGAGCGCATCCCCACGGCTCCCATCCTCCTCCACCCTGGGCTGTCACGTTGGCCGCTCCAGCAGCAGCCCAGCGGGGGCTGCTCTGGGGATGCTCGCCCTTCCCGGGAGGAGCTGCCTGGGCGCTCCCTGAGCTCCCGTGGCGTTGGCGGCCGGCAGCGGCGGGGCCCCGGGGAGGGTCTGTCCCCTCCCGGCGTGCGGGGCCCTGCGGGGCCAGCAGAGGGAGCGCACACGACGCGGTGCTCTTGCGGCCCCGCTCCCGGCCCCGCTCCCCGCCCCGCTCCCGGCCCCGCTCCCAGCTCCGCTCCCGGCGGGGGCTGCGGTGCTCGGGGGGAAGGAAAGAATTTCCCAAAGCGCCCCATGTCGCCCTTTGCCCAGCCCGGCCGCAGCCCGCGCGAATGTGATTCTTCCATCGCTTTACTTTGCAAGGCGGTTTGGGCAGCCCTTGCTGCGGGGCTGAGCCCGCGCCCTAAGGGTTGTGAGGTTTGGCTTTGTCATCCAGAGCATCTCTTCTCTAACCACTCTACGAAATCCACAAACATCTTTTTGAGCAGACACCATACCTGGGAATGTCATCCCCAGTATGCCATTGGTGCTCTAAATGTGACCGTCACCTCCGCAGCCCTTGTGAGCGTCTCTGATTACAAGTGCTGGAGCTTTCACGCTCTGCTGGGATATGCAGTCCAGAGAGTGACAACTGAGCTCAGTCCCAAACTCTAGGGGCCCTTGATGCAGAATTGGTCGGAATAAGTCTTTTGCATGAAAATGATCAAATTTTAGAAAGAAAAACAGGTCATACAAAGAAAAGAAAACTCTTGAAAAGACTTAGTCATAAAAAAGGAGAAATTTATTTCTGCATCTGCCACTCAGAAAGCACCAGCTGCTTTATAGACAAAATCCACCCCAAAGAGCCTGTGATGTGAGACCCCAGACTCACAAACCAATAGGGAGCTCTTCCACCTGCACAGAAATCCATGAATTTCAGGGGAGCCTGCACAAACCATTTTGTGGGAGTAGACCTGAAGCCAGTCACACAGATGGGCAATGTGACATCGGTCTATCCATTGCCCGTCATTATATTCTTAGCCCCCCCTCCCCGTGCCTTAGCTAATCTTTATTTTCCATGTACAAAGAGGGAAAATGGCTACTCCAGATGTCTCTAAGCTCCTCTCAAAAGCCATTATCTGGCAGGTCTCTCTGGAGGACTGTGCTAACTGTGGGAGTGTTGCTTAGTGGATAATAGTACCTATCCTCTATTTTCATGCTTCTAATAGTGAACGATCTGGAGTTGTCTAATACATTTTCAAGCAAATCACCAAGGCAAGCAATAGCAGGGATGATGGGGAAGGGGGAAAAAGCAAATGTTGGAAGGACCTGAGCATTTTTGTGGAGGATTATGACTAATCAAGCTTTGATCTGCAGTGCTTTTTTTCTTCTTCTTTCATTTCCTGACAAGCCCCAAACATTCCCTGCCCTGTGAATGTTTCCTGCTCCCTACTTTTGTGCTCCCTCTGTCTTTCTCTGACCTCTCTAAGACTTGGCTTGAAGCTACCAAGGCTTCCCTCTATCCAGGCTGTGAGTCTGTGGGTTGTTCCACTCCCAAACTGTCCTCTACTGCATCTTCTGAATTTGGAGGGAGGAGACACTCAAAGGGAGGTAAAAGAATGGTCTCTGGCTTGCAGAAGTCCATGTGTTTAGTGAGATGGCAATACCTTCTAACACAGTGATTTCTTCTGCTACTTCTCATTTCTGAGTGCAGTCCCATCAGAAGAAAGTAGAGGGATCCATGTGAAGGGGAAAGGCAGAAGCTTGTGCTATTCCTCTCCTGTGCACTCTCAGAAACCTGAGGCTCTTTGGAGGCTGACACAAGGCAGACCTGGAACAGGCTCATCCTGGAGGAGTCTGTGTTTGCCAGTACAGATTGTCCATCTTCTCATACTCCCCTGGTGGGGCCAAAGCATTTCATACCCTCAGCCAGGAGCCCCTGGTGGTCCCAGCTGCATTCACTCCATGCTGTGGTCATGTGGGGCCAGCAACACAAGGGGAGTTGCAGCAGTGATGGAGACTTGTTCCACTGAGCTGTATACATATTAATCTCCTGTCCAAATCCACCAGAAAGGCATAAAGATGTATGCTAGGATTGCTGTGCTAAAGCTGGAGGGTGGAAAAAAACCCTTTGAGGCTAAGTCAAATCCATATTATTCTTCAGAGTTTGCAGTAGACAGGGCTGTATCAGGACACAAGGTGGGCAAACGCTCAGAGCTCCAGGGCAGCGGGGCTGCTGGGGTCAAGGCTGGGATACAGGAGCAGGCATCAGGGAAGAGCCTTGCAGAGGGAGGCAGCACTGTGTGCTTCTGGAATTGTCCCTCTTCCCATCAGAGAGCAGAGTGTGTCAACGTGTTTGTGCAGTGTCCATGGAGCAGCAAAAAGCTGTCCTGCCTGCACCGACCAAGATCTTCCAGCTGGCTCTGCCCATAGACTATTGGTTAACTCAGGTAAGACAGTGAACCACAGAAAATCAGATACTGAAACAGCCACACACACATGAAGGCATAAATAGATACCATCTACTCAGCAAACACAGAAAAAAATAACCTCCTCTTCAATATATGTTTGAGCACTTCTGCTTTGGTTATTATCCCAACTAATACCTTTGGATGAAAATATCTCAGCCTTTTTATCTTTTTACTAGAGAAGACATAGATTTACCTGTGCCTATGCTTCCAAATAATACATGTCAGATTTACCTTACTCTCTCCTAAAGATCCCATGACTTAATAAGATGTAGAAATTTGTCATTCTCCTTGCAATGTCTTCAAGACATTGTTGTAGGCTATAGTATTACTGCCTTACCTAAGAAATGGGTCTACAGCAGCTCAGGCAGGCTTTTCTTGTTGCTGTTAAAGGTCTTTTTAGTCCTTTCATTGATATGTGACAAAAATTATGCTCATGGCTGCAGCACTCTGATCTGTGTTTGATACCAGGTTTGGAAGTGGCTGTGGCTAGTACACCAATCCCAAGGGTAGCCAGAGGAGCCAAGCCATTGCCTTCAATCAGGTGGCCCACTTGGATAGAGGTGATGCTGCTTTGCTCAATAACCTTTGTATCTTTTTTCTAATCATCACATGCTTTTCCTTGCCTTTTACAACCCTAAATTCGTATTTTCTGTCTCCCTAAGGAATGAAACTCAACCTTAACCACTAACAAATAAATTTGGGGGACCACAAAATATTAATATGAGGCAAATACAAGGCAAAGATGCAAAATTAGCCTGTGTGCCACCCGTGTGATGAGGATCTATCCAGCTGTGGAGGGCTCTTGTTTTACAGACAGTGGCATCCGCTGTGCTTAAAATACACCTCGAGGGCACAGCAGGGACTGTAACGTGTTAGAACCCTGTGCTGAATCGAGAGCCAGACCTTGCAAAAAGGGATGGTTGCTGCTCAGAGCTTCAAGTGCAGCGCAGAAAGGACCTAAGAAAGAGGGGGAAAAAAGCAGGAAAGAGCTTATGCTTGGATGTCTAGGGCCATCTGCCACCACAGAAGTACAATACTGGATTCTTGAAATGTAAAAATAGATCTCAAAAGAGACATGTTTTAATGAACTGAACACAAAGAAACATGGTCGAAATAAACTGAAAACAGAAGCAAGGTTCAAGGATCTGTTTGTTAAATGAACACCCAAAGCCAGAATATGTTTTTAGTGCTGGAGAATGCTGGCTGTCTGGTTTCTGCTAAAGCCTCCGGTCTCTCTTTGGGATGCATGTGGGAGAAGGAGGGAGTGAATGGCAGCCCTTGTTTGTCCTCTCTTGAGGAATCTAATTATGTATCAATTGATTTCAAAGCCTAGAATAGTAACTCTCTAGAAAACACTCGCTCGGAGACATTGTTCCAATTTTCGCCTGTTCATAATTTATTCACCTCCGGTTTCAATGAGAAGGGTGCCCCCTCAAAATGATTCGCTCCCCACAAGCCGCACAGAAAATCACAAGTTTTCGGAGTTTTTTTAAAAAAATAACAAAACAAAACATGCGCGCACAGAGCAGCGCTGTGAGGCGAGGGGAAGGCGTCTGGGCAAGCGGGAGGGAACAAAACGCAGCTCCTGCAACGCGGGCTCACTCAGCACTCCGGTGGGCAGCCCCCGCCGTGCCCAGCTGGGAGCACAGCTCCTGCCCTTGCCCCTTGCTGCCAGCACAGCCTGGAATCACCCTTGGGGGCGAGGCGAGCTGTGAACCCCAAGGCAGCATCGCCGCGCACAGCCCTGCGGTGCCCTGAGCATCGGGGGGAGCGGTGCAGGCTGCTGCTTGTCTCCCGTCGCTCAATGTGCAGAAAAATCAAAAAATACTTTGGCAGCTCTCCCTGCAGCCCTGGTGCCACCCTGCCTGCTCTGGCCAGCCGGCTCACGGCCATCCTGGGGGTTTCCCCCTGCCCTGCGGCTCTGCGGGACCCCAGGAGCCTCCAGCCACCCTGGAAGACCCCATACCCGGGTACCCACGCGTCACCCCGGGGTCACCCACGGCACAGGGTGTGGGGGGGGTGACCAACCAGGCCCACAGGCCGTGTGTGTGTGTGTATGTCTGTCTGTGTTTGGGGTGGGGGGGTCCCCCGAAGCCACAGCTGTTTGCTGGCAGCGGAAGGCATCCGGTGCCCAGCGCCGCTGCCTTGTGCCCACCCAAGGCAGGACTACGACCCCCAGCCGGGCAAGCCCTCCCCCGGGGGGCTGGGTCCCCCCAAAACCCCGCGAGGGCAGCGGGCTGGGCGGCTGGAATCCATCCCTCCCCCCTCCCCAAAGCAGCCGAGCCACGAGTCTCCTGTCATTCAGCCTTCTGCCCGGCTG
>VWYP01020742.1:282209-329995 GCA_013400435.1 Pycnonotus jocosus
GCTCCGGCGCTGGCCCGGCCCCGGAGGGCGGCCGCCGCGCTCCCCGCCCGCTGCCGGCCCCGCTCCCTTTGTCTGCCACCGCCCGCAGCTCCGCCGCCGCTTCCAAGCCGGCGACTTTCGGGGTTGTTTTTTCCCCCCGCTTCGTGTTGCCTTTTCCGCATGAAGGGCCTGTTTTTACAGGGAGTGGGAGTGGTTTTACTGTTGTTTTTACTATTATTTTTTCTATTATTTTGTTTGATTTTTTTTTTTCTCCTCGAGGAGTGTNCAGCATCCGTGGAGCGCGGGGGCTTGGGGCGGGGGAGGTGATGCGTGTGGAGGAAAACGGGATCGTTTTCTGGCTCGGGAATTTTTATTAGAGTGCTGCAAAACAAAGCGAGAGGCTTGCAGATTTCAAAACAAGCTGAAGGCTATTTTTAAAAATAGGGCTTCTCAGCTGCATGGAAGTAATAACTTGCAGCCTTAGTGAATAGAAGTACATGAAAACCACAGCATTTTCCTCTCCTGACTTTAAAACCCACATAATACGTGTTTGTTCACTGCAGATGAACTAATCTCGCTATTGTGTTGCCAGGGATCAGCTGGCTTGTGCTTTACATTTTCTGCAGGTCACTGCAATCATTGCCTTTTGTTGTTTTGGGATGGAGGAGTATGAAAGGAAAAGAAGGGGGAGCATAATTGACACCACGCTAAGATTGGTCCCAGAACATCATCAGAGTGTTGATGCGTGTCTCAGAGGGTCATCATGGCAATGATTTTTTTCATCTGCAGACAGCAAGGGGAAAGATGAACCTCCTGCAGCGTGTTTGGGGACATCCTCACTCCTCATGTCCCTATGGCTCTTGCCTTTGGGAAGTTCAAACCCTTGAGCAAAGACACCTTAGATGGTTTTATTCCTTAGAGGGAATAAAATTAATATTAATTCCAAGGATGTGCTGGCTCTGCAGAGACTGCCCCAGATGTTGCCTTGCTGCTGGGCTGGAGGGGTTGCAGCTTTAGGCCTCTTAGGGCAACAGTGCCCACAGGTAGATCTGCTTCAAGAAGAGGGGCATTTGTCTTTGCATCCATGGAACGGCCTTGCCAGGTGCACCAAAGTCTGTGGTGTTTCCACATTCATCCCACCTCTGTGACAGAGCAGCCCTCCAGCACTGCTGGGGACCCTCACTCCCACACTTGCCATGCCAGTGAGGAGCTTGTGGTAACTGGGACAGCCCCTGCCACCTCCCAGGAACTGCATCTTCAGTGGTGCTTCCAAAGTCTGCCCGCACCAGGAGGCACCAGCAGTGCCCGTGGGTTTGGACCCATGGACCCAGGGTTGGCTGCTGCTGGCAGAGAGAATGTTGGAGCCTGGCTCACTGCACAGGAAGGATCTATCCATGCTGAGGCTGCTGAGCAGTGAGATGCCATGACAGCTTTGATCACCTGAAGTAATTTCATGATGTTTGTGAGGACAGGTGGGGTGCTCAGTGGGAAGTGTATGTAGCTTGGTGATTGAGAGAAGATGTAGCAAGTGCCTTCAGGGTGCAGATCCCCACTTGCTCCCTGGGCAGGCATGGAGTCACACCTGGCAGAAGATTTTGCTGACCAGTGGTGCAGACAGACCGCTTTCATTTCACTAATGGTGATAGCACTGGTGTTTTAAGAAATGCAGACTTTTTTCTTTTAAAGATGCCTGCTCAGATGTTATGTCCATAACAGCCATTCTCAGTTTTCCAGGTGAGCTGGACAACCTACCTATATGGCTGCTTTAGGTGAATATTACCCCACTGTCCTTTCCATCCCAAAATGGCCCTTGATGATGGCCATATGGAGGTCTTGGCCCCATGGATATAATTTAGGGAGCAGGTAATGGAAAGTTCCTCATCACTAAGAGCACATCATCTTAAAAAGCAGGAAGTGCACATCACTTAGGCACGGGTTCAGCCAGGAGAGAAGGTGTGGGCCTTGCAAGCTGGGATGGTTGGAGAACATGGTGAACATGGCACAGTGTTCACCTGGGTACTTCTCTCAGCAACATCAAATGCATCTCTCAGGATGTAGGTTGGGGTGGTTTTAGGAATAAATGTGCTATGCAGGGAAAATACTTTGAGTTCCCCAAGAAACCTGCTGGAAAAGTGCCCTCTATTCAAGGCTGGAGCTAAAAGGCAATGGCCAGGTCCCTGCAGACAGGGGCTCTTTGTGAGGAGCCCTCGCAAACCTGCTGCCGTCCTCCCCCCCGTGCCGGCGAGGCCAGTGACCGCCTTTCCTGTGTTCTGCCTCCTCGATTTTAGACATTCTGGCCATGAAAGCTGAACCAGCAAGATCCCCCGCTATTTGCAAGATGTGGGCGTGCCCTCTGCAAAATCCACATCGTTGTCCTTCCAAACCCTTTCCAGAGGTTAGTCAATATTTACGCAGTGCTTGAGGGACGCAAGGAACGACGGTTTCAACGTTCAGGAGTTGCCTTGTGTTTGAGGCCACTTCACCTTCCAGCTCACCTGGGAGGTAAAGCAGCTCAGGTTTGAGATTACCACCCCTGGTTTTTAAGTTCAGCTTCCTCACTGTTAATGCTCCCCAATGCTTTGGCTGGATTTTTTTTTGTCCTGCTATACATTTAGGTTTTAAGGTGGTGGTGACAGTTCTGGCCACTTTCTGCTCACAAGTTGCCAGTTCTAGCACTGTCTATTTTTCTTTTTTGTGTGGAGATAGAAAGCATCCAGCCCATTTGAGGAGGAAGTACTGTATGCACAGAGAGAGGTTTTTAATTCAGTGGATCTGTGAACTCTCAGGCCAGAGGGGTAGGTTATGATCCTCTAAACCAATAGTTTGCCTAAAATGAGCCACAAATTCTTGCCCAAGAGCTCCTACCACCAAGCCTATTAACGTCTTCAGAGATTCCTGCTCCAGAACACTGAGCAGAGTAATTACTGCCATGGTTAGAACAATGCCCCATAAGAATGAAATATTTTTGCTCAAAATATCCAAGTCATATCTGCTTATGTTAGGAAAAATAATGACTTTAACTAGTGTGTATTCCTGCTGGCTGCTCTGTTTCAAAAGGGTGAGGGGAGGGAAAAGCAAACTCCTTTATGGCCTGTGCATCATTGCAAAGGGATTGCAATTGCAGGAGGTTTATTGCATTTGACTATTTCCATTTGGAAAGGGTCCAGGTTGACTGTCAGAGCCAGGGCTGATTCTAATGGCTTGGCAGATAGGGGAAGAGAGGTCTTTGCACTGCAAACTGAGCAAGGAGTAACCAAGGAGATTTGATAAGAAGTTATGGAGGTAACAAAAGAGAGATTCTCAGTGCTGTCATTCTGATGAGGCTGGCTGTTGTGCAGCTCCAGGTTGACTTATTCAGAAGAGAGGGTTTAGTGAGATGCTTATGTATAGAGGCAAACAGTCCCCATGATGTGGTGCCATGGAGGAGCACTCACATCTCAAAGAGATGTGTCTTTTGGCACATCTTGGAGTGAACTTCTCCTGCAGGGATTGTCCTCAGCATGCTGCCAGATGAGCAGACCTGTTGTTGGGTCCCTGAGGCTGGAAGGTTTGTGCTATGCTCTCTTCTCATTTTCTTTAGTACACGGTTGTCATCTACACTCAGCAATGTTTAACTCAAGATTCTTCAAATGTTGTGTGATCCACATGTCATTGCTTCATTTCAGAACATGTTATATCCCATAACTGCTTTAGCAGAGGCACAGACCAATAGACATTGGTACTTTATCTCCTTTGCACTTCTCTTGCACTATGAATGTGATCATAAGCAATTTGCATTTATACCAGTGGCAATTTTGCTTGGTACTTTGGAATCCTGCTTAAGTAAACTGATTACAAATAAGGTTCAAGTTACAACAGGCTGCTCAAACTCCTCATCGAGGCTTTTCTACCACCAAAGTGACAATTAAAATTATTCAAACTGGTATAGACTCAGAATTTTCTGCTTCTTGACAAGGTCATAAAATGTCAAATTATTAGATTTGATAGCTGGGTGAAACCACACTAGTTCAGGGGTTAAAATGGGAAAAGGAAATCTGAGCAGAACTCTGGAAAAATTCTGGCAGTTTTAATTCAGTTTGAATAGCTTTTTGTTGTGTTCTCAAAAAAAATTGCATAAGCTAATATCTCAGAAAAAAATTGCTTCAGTTAATTTAATTTCCTTTTTTTAAAAATTATTTTATTCTATTTTATTATTATTCCTTCTGTTCTTGGTTGTTAAAAGAAGAGCCAGCTTTGCCGTCCAGCTGCTGTGCATCATTAGGGTAGCACAAAGGTAGCAGTGAATTTAGCCTAATCTATTGATGGACCTGCCAGTGCACCAGGGGCCATTGCATTCTCTCTTCACACTCCTCTTTTGCTCTTGCCATCATGTCGTTTTTACTAGATGAACTCCACTCGCCATCTGGCCCTTCATCCTGACTGAGAGGCTGGCTCGTTTGCAGGATGCTGTGCTAGTAACTGGGAAAGAAGGCTGGGAATGGCAGGAGCATTTTGAGCGTGCAGTACGTACCTGTAGAGGGTGGCTCTTTTTTGCTTGCTGTCTGTGTAGTTATATTTGAGCAGTAGTTAAATGCTCCATTTATTTGTATTCCCTGCTTTTCTGTTGGTGTAATTGCTGTCAAAGTTATGCTCTATGCTCACAGGTCCTGCTCATTGCCACTCTTCGCATTAAACGAGAGGTTTGCCTTTTGCTTGTTTTGACATTCCCCTCGCCTTTCATCTTGATCCATGGTAATATTATTTTTGGAGTAGCTTTTCATAGGTTATTTCTACTTTATATAGGGGGAGGTAGTGGTGAAGGGGCCATTACACAGGTTTTATTTTTGGTTTCATATTTCTTAAGTAGACAGTGTTTTTACTGCTGGTAGTCTAGCACAGTCCTGAAGGGGATCGTTCATGGCCTGGACTGTTGCAGAGGGGAGGTGCCTGGTCCCAAAGCAAGCCCAAGAGCAGCGGTAAATGCACCAGCAGCATCTTCACGTGGATCTCATGCCTAGAAGGAACAAAACCTAAAGAGTATGAAAAAACTCCCCAAAAGCACCAGAAAAGTCTTGAAATCTGATGGTGAAAGCAACGCATACTCTGGAAATGGAGGTTGTCCAAAGAATCCTGACAATGAAGACCTTTAAAACAGTGTGAAGGGAGAATAACGAACCCAGGTTTTACTCGCCCCAGTCCGTGCGGCGCTGGCCGAAAGCTCACCGGGGCGAGCCGCGCTTGCTCTCGGGCCGCGCCGCCGCCGGGTCCGTCCCCGTTCCGCAGGTCTCTGTCCGTCTGTCCGGCCGCGGCCCGGCGCCGGGAGGCGGCGATGCGCGGGGCAATGGTGCCCTCTAATGGTGCGCTCGCCTGCCCCGCGGAACCCGGCCGCAGCCCCACCTTCCCCGCCTTGGCAGCCCTGTCTGCCCCACCCCAGAGCCCCCCTGACTCGTCGGCGCCTTCTCCTGCCATCCAGCCCCGGGGTGTCTGCGGGACCCGGGGACTGGAGATGCTCTTCACCGCCTAAGGGAGCTCCGCGCTGGGCTGTAGCTGGAAACAGGATCTCTGATTTCCCACAAGAATCTCTCAGGGCGTGGTTTGCTGGGGACACTGCTCTCCAGGCCTGCAGACAGCCCTGGGCAGCCCAAGGGAGAGCAGGTTATGGAAAAGTGCAGATTTTAATTCCATACGGTATGCACCGTGCTTCCAGAGTAAGGAAATACATTGTGGCTGTAATAACCATCCTAGAGACTTCTCAAGTTGCTCCAAGTTTGTAGGATTCTTTAGCAAGATTTATGACTGGAAGAATACACTCACTTTATTTTGCGAAAAATTAGGGTTGGGGTGTAACTTGGCTATCATAGAATCATAGAATGGCTAGCACTGCAAGGGACATTAAAGGGTACCTTGTTCCAATCCCCCTGCTGTGGGCAGGGACACCTTCCACTAGAACAGGTTGCTCAGAGCGCCATCCAACCTGACCTTGAACATTTCTAGGCATGGGGCATCCCCAGCTTCTCTGGGCAAACTGGACCAGTGTCTCACCACCCTCACAGCAAAGAATTTCTTCCTAATATCTGTTCTAATTTTTTTGGTTTAAAACCATTAGCCCTTGTTCTGTCATTGCCACTTCTCAGATATGACAGATAGTGACTCAGCTCAATGGCAGCTCTAACCCTGGCAGGCCAAGAGAAGCAGATAAAATTGTAGAGGATGCAGACCTTGAGACATTTGTCTGGCTTCATGGAGGCCTGGCATGTCTCAAGCAGCCCCAGGTGTTCTGTTTCTTTTACGTTTTCCTGCGGCGGGTTCCCTCTTTATGAGTGGTTGGCAAAGTAATACAGTGCTGTGGGATCTGGCTGTTCCTTCTCTTGCACTCCAAGCTGGATTCCCTTCTTATCTGCCTCTCCCTCAGGGCTTGCTCCCTCCATCCCCTGCAGTGGGGTGTTGAGATATCCTGCAATGACGCAGCATGATGAGATAATCTTTCCTCCCTCCTCACCCCCCAGCTTCTTGTTTGTATTCTTTGGTTAATTTATCTTCTCGCCTACGGCTTTAAATTTGCTTTCTGAAGACACAGCACTAAAATTTTATTTTTTTCTTAATCTTGGAAAGCAATCACTTTATAATCTCTCTGCTAGGATCATAGCATTCATTTTGCTGCAGGCATTGAATGTGGACCAAACATCACCCAGTCAGTGGTGAACCTGCAGAGGGAGTGGTTCAAAGAACTCTCTTGGGGGAGTCCACCTTTTACAGCAGTTTAACCATAATAGGGCTGCCATGCCCACAATCAGGTATGTATTCCTGCAGTGAGGAGTTAATTGCACCTGGATCCAGCAGCACACCACAAGCACATTTATACAATGCAGAACAATTAGTGCTGGGACTCCTTTCTGGGAGCTCAGCCTGTGTTATATATGGGGCAGCATTAGGGGACTTGTATGTGCCATCCACAACAGCACTCAGTACAAATCCCACTAGCCTTCAGCATCCTGCAGATCTGAAGAGAAAACAAGTGCCATGTCTCCTAACAGAGCAGAAGAGATGGGAGGCCACAGGTAACACTGGCCTAAAGGCTTTCTAATGGTTTGCATTACATCCACTGACACAGCTATTTCCTAATGAGCCTGTTCTTGAGTTTTGGACAGAGGCTGGAAGGACCTGTTTCCTGAGGTCATGGTTGGAAATGTTACTAAATACTCTGATTACATGTGATTGTAATGTCCCTTGATAGATCGTGGAGGCCAGGAGAAAGTCAAGTTTTTTCCTGTGCTGTGACCAGGTTGAAAAATCATCAGGTTATGCTGTAGCCTTTTAAGTTTCCCCTTAGCAGCTGCTCTGAAGCTTCTTTCAGTGTGTAGGACAATGAGCTCCAGGTGCCCAGCTCTCAGTTCCAAGTAGGATGACTTTTGGACTTAGGACAGGAGAATCAGGCATGAAGAGATGAATTTGTACCTGAATCTCAATTAGACTTTAATTCCATGAAGGTGCAATTAAAGACACACCCTGGTGTGTGCAAGGTAGCAGATATCTCACTGGTCCTCAGTGAGTGTGCACATGAAGGCATTTCAAAATGACATGGTACAAATTCTTCTTGTGTGAACCATGAGACACAGTCTCCAATGTAGTCATGACCAAATGGGTCTGAAACAAATGTTTTCCTAGCAGTAAAAGCAGAAGAGGAGCTGGATGAAAGACTTGAAAGTTAAATTCTGGCAGTATGGAAATCAGAGGCAAAATTCCCAGTGAATTGGGGTCATGGTTTCAGTCTAAAGCCAAGTAATCCAAATCCTGTACTTCTCAAAGTAAAAATGAGTCAGCTGGTCATCATTGGTATTCAAAGAGAAAATAGAAACCAGGTGAAATCATTTAAGCTGACAGTGGCCAAAAGGTTGTGAGTTTGCTCTGGAAGGAAAGAAATACATCTGGAGGTGTGATGTTTACAGAATCTCATTGCTTTCTAGATCAAATGCACTTGCTTTGCAGATGGAAGTATGTCTTTTTTTTTTTTTTTTCCCTTTTTTAACCACCAGGCTGCAAATTTAATCTAGCCTTTTCTTTTCATGTACCATAGCCATTAAACAAGATTTGTCTCTGACCTGCCCTGGAAGTCCTGCAGCTTCTGAGAGCACCTCCAGTGGGATTTGTGGTGGTTGTTGCTTCACCTGCACAGAGATGGCTGAATTTGGCAATTTGATTGATGAGGCTTAGAAGGAATATAACCCACTACTCCCCTGGCAGTACTGGGCAATAAATAAAAGGAATAAATCCTTACTGTTTTGTTTTGAAGGTAGTGAGGAGAGAGGCTGAGCAGATCTGCTGAGTAGATTGGTGTTGGTTTTAACAGCAGCCTTCAGAACCCAGTCAAGTTTGGAAGTTGGGGAATTACTTCCCAGCACCTTCCCTGAGGCAGTTTTACAGAGCTAGTCTAAAAAAAAATTGGCAGAACTTGCTTGATTTCTGCATTATCTTGGGGACAAGCTTTTAAAAGTATTTTGAAATATTTTTCTAAAAATAAGTAGCTCTTAGGAATTTTATCTCGGGAAAATTTGTGTATGCCACTCATATCCTGATGTGAAGGTTGGATCCTAACTGTGCAAAGTTTGCTCTGATTCTCTACAAAGAGAGATAAATTTAATTCACAGGTCCTAGTGTTGTTCCAAAATTATTCTGAAGAATTATTATCAGGAAGGAGCTTTCAAGAGAAACCAATTGAGCGGGTTTGGAGTTTTCCTGTGTCAGACATATCTGCAACATGTTAGAAACACATCCTCATTGTTTGCTCTGAGGGAAGGCCATGCCTATAGAGGTTGAAACTGGAAAGAAGAGAATCAAATGGTAACATGCAGGTTCTGGCTTCTCACAGCAAAATTTCAGATATATTTGAAGTGGGACTTAATTATATGATAGAGCAGGTTGAGTGCAGGGATGTGTCTTCTAAACTAGAGTTGTATTTGGTGTTCAGCATTGGTTTTGCTTGAAAATTTTCCCCAAATCACCGTGAGAATTCCTCATATCCCACTCAAGATATAGTGTGTTTCCTCTACAGTCTCAGTGCTAAGGAGTCCATGAGGAATTCCCACTTCTAGGAAAGGCGGTTTGATTTATTTTTGTCTCAGGTAAATTCAAGCAGAGCTTGTATGGGCTGGCCAGGAGGAAACAATGAAGCATCTTCAAAGCCTTCTGGTGATTTGAACAAAATCCCCAGCATTTGTAGGACTGTCATTGTTCTTGTATTTCCAACTAAAATCAAGATTGTAATCATTCTCCCCGAGTAGCCGTGGCTACAGCCTTTATTGCTGATGCAGGGGGTGCAGGCCTAGCTAGCAGAGAGGATACCTCCAAAGGCTCGTGTCTTCCAGATCTTTAAAAACTTTGGTTTTCCTGGGTGAATTGACTGATACTCAGGGGTATATGCTCTGCTCCAATTTGCAACAGTGTGAACTCCAGCATTTGTTCTGACTTTACAAGATCATTCAAGCCTTCATTGAAATAAGGTGTTTTACTTAGAGGGAGAAGAATAAGAACCTTGGATGAGACTTTGTAAGTCATTTAGAGCCCAGATAGATCAGGGGCTGTGAAGCCATGTTTGCACATTTCAACATTTTTGAGCTGCTGATAAATCCAGCCTGCATGACGCTGAATATCTTTGTCTCTTCCAGCCACAGGCAGCGAATATCTGCAACATAGTTTTAATCCCCACTCATGTAGGAGATGAAGCCATAGGGTCAGCTGTCCTCTTTCCACTCATGGCATGTTGGTTCTGTGCAAGACTAGGAGAGGAAATGTCTCCCCTGGTCCTGAAATAGTTAGGATTTGTCTCAGCATGCAGCACAGACCCCCTTCTGTGCAGGGAAGCTGTCCCTGAGATGTGCAAGGTTTTACAGACACGTGCCTTGCCCTTTTCTGCTTGCTCTGTACAGAAACGTGCACTAGCAGGAACACTGGATACACACCCGTGTTTTGTTTGTGCTGTGTACAGCTTTGTTGAAGGCTGAATGACAGAGAGATTCTCATTACATTGTGTTGCTGGTGGTCTCCTGAATGCTTGAGATTTATAAATCAGACAATTGTTCAATTCTGACATAGGAAAATGTTTTGGTAAAGGCAGAAGGCTTGAGACTAGTTGAAAATGTCTGGGACTCCCATTGTGTGCAGAATGTTATGTGTGTAGAGGAAATCTGCAGCATTCCTACGGCAAACCACAACAAGAAGCTCCATACAGCTCCAATCAGGCACAATTCTCATATAAATTATAATGGCCTAAATGTTATTTAAATGATAAACAGCTTTTGCATTCCAGACATTGCTGCGATTCCAGGAGGTGGCTGTGCAATACCAGCTGAATGAAATATTGCACATTGCAGGCAAAGCATGAGGCTCCATTTGTGTGTGTATCCGGATTTGTCACTTCTAGAATATTCTTTGGCTATGAACCTTGGACTCCCAATGCACTGTGTGTATCTTGGAGCCTAGGGCTCCATCCATTATCCAGCAGTGAGTTGTCTAAAGACTGGGCATGCCAACATGCCAGGAAGCTGAAGACACAACCACAGAGGCAGCACAAGCATCCATTGATTCTGGGCTGTCACCACGGCTTATTAGTGTGTGGAGTGTTGCCTGGACTCTGCTCAGCAGCTGATGGAATAACCAGTCCTTTAATCACATTTTCCTACAGAGATGGACAGGACAGGCTTGCTGGAAACAAGTGTGGCCCGTGGAAGGAGAATGTCAAGTCTAGGGGAGACCATTTGCCCAGCAGAGAGGTCATGCAGCAGATCTGGGCTTTCACTAAGGGTCATCTTTTGCTTGCTGATCCTTCAATGTTCTGGCATAACAGACTGGAGGCATTTGCTGGTTTTTGATGTCCCTGCTTGAAGGAGGAGCAGCCCAGCAGCCCTTGTGCACTGCATGGCAACAGCTCATTGAACCTTGAGGGGTTTCTGTTTGCTCGGGAGAGCTTCTGGGTGGGGAGAGCCACAGCCATGGCCACACCTGGGAGATGATCCAGAGCTGAGTCCTCAGGCTGAGCTGAAATCACCCCACACAAGGTGCCACTCAGTGTGAGCAGGCACAGGAGGCTCCTGCCCTGGTGAGGTCCTCCTGGAGCCCAGGAGACTGCATGGGTACAAAGAACTGAGTTTTTCTTCCTATTTGGTCATGTTATTTTTGGTGTAACTCTCCTGAATTCAGGCCACAGGATTTTTCCAAAACTCTTCTACAATTGACACAGTCTCTGTCTCATCTTCATGTTTTGTTGTCAAATTCCAGTATTCAGAAATGTTCTCTTTTATTTTAATTTTTCCAGAATATTAGAGAGAAGAAACTGCCCTGTGGTTAAACAAGGCAACCGGCATCCAAAGGATGATTGAATGTGACTCCAGCCTCTTCCACAGACTTCCTCTGTTTTCAGGGAAGTCTGTCTGTTAGAGTCCCATCTGCAAGACAAGGAGGATTTAATGCTTTTCCCTCATCTGAGTCTCAACCTCTTTTTTGTGTTTACAGGGCACCAAATGAGGCTTCAGTATTAGTTGGAGTTTTGGGGGTTTACCAATAAAAAGTTAATAATAACCAGCCATATTTCATAGAATCATAGAATGCTTTGGGTTGGAAGGGACCTTTCAGATAAAATGTGATTTGCAGTTTAATATGCTAAGTAACAAAAACTTTACCAAGAGAATGAACAATAGCCTTTTCCATTTCACAAAATAATTTGCCAGGCAAAATAAGAGCACCAGCATTTTAATAAAAACAAATTATAAAGAATTGCTTTTTGCAATTTAATACACACATTGAAAAAGCCAAAAGAGTTCAGCAGCTACCAGGAATCTAATTTCATTGTCGATTTGGACTGTCTCTGTAGTTTTTATGAAAAATCCCTGAAGACTGAGCTATTTTGTAAACTAACATGGCTGCTTTTTTTTTTTTTTTTTTTTTTTTTTTGCTGGCCATGTGGAATCCTTTTCCATTCATTAGTGGGCTGCTTTTTCATGGACACAATTAGACAAAGGAATAAATCAGTCAACAAACTTGGGATATAATTTTGGCAATACCAGGCCATCTATGCTCTTATTTGCTTAACTGTATAAATCTTTCATCAGAATACAAATGAGGCCTGTTCCTTTAGTCTTGGGGTTGGGGAAAGGGAGGGATTAGGTCAGATCCTGCAGATTTGATGGCTCCCACCAACCATGGCTGGTGTTGAGCAGTTTCTCTCAGTACAGCCATTCAGCATTCCCACTGTTGAGGAACTGCTTTGAGATAATTCATGCATTTCCTTTCTCATATTACAGAGTTTAAGAAACAAGCCCAGGACAATGGCTCCCTGAGGACTGTGTCTCCATAAGGGTTGTTTTGTCCCCCCATGTCTGAATGCCTGCCTGCCTGCCTGCCTCGCCTATTTTGGTTAGTGGTCTCTCAGTGCTCTTCCAAAGAGAGGAAGGGCTCTCTCTGCTGCTTCTTGGGCAAGGGGATGAGGTATGTTCTTAATGATTCATATCACACTTCA
The DNA here is from genome assembly GCA_013400435.1 of Pycnonotus jocosus. NCBI lineage: Eukaryota > Metazoa > Chordata > Aves > Passeriformes > Pycnonotidae > Pycnonotus > Pycnonotus jocosus. The sequence goes on from VWYP01020742.1 coordinate 294,676, forward strand.
TGTCCCTCCTGGCACCCCCAGTACACAGCCCACAGAAATGCTGTTTCTCTTTGCAAGGAGGAATGAAACTTTTGTTGACAGCAAGAGGCAGTGATTCCCTCCCTGGCATTCCCAGCCAGTTGTCATGCTTGCCATGGGTATGGATGCACACCCACAAGGGCAAGGATTTGTGACCGATCTACATTGGAGCAGGATTTCCTTCATCCCATCTCTGATTTTTTTGTGTAGCTGAAGACACGGGCCAGTTCAAATTCATAGATGATTGAGGCTTGAGAGATGCCCTCCATTGCTGGGCGGTACATCTGCATTTTCATCTCTCTTCAAGGCTCCTTTGGGGCTGAAAACTTGTTTTGACTTCCTGCAGCCTCCCACACAGGGTGCCTCATGTTCCTCCAGATCATATGGAGCTTCCTCTGTGAAAAAATACAAGTTCAGAGAAGGATTTGAGATTTATTTCCCCCCAGTTTATTGTTTTCCAACCAACATTTTCAACCTCTGGTATTGACGTGGGTGGATTTCCCTTCCCTAGGCATGTGCTAGTCCTGCTTCCCATTCTAGCAATTTAAGAAAAAAAAATTCTGCCCAAATAACATAAACAGTGAGCCTTTATGATTTTTTTTTAAGATGTTTTCAGGTTTCCTGCTCTGTTTTTTTCAGAGATCACCAGATAAATAGGCCTCAGGAAAGATACACCAGGACGGCAACTATAAATACTCCAAAATTGCTGAGAATAAGTGTCAAGGCTTAATGCATAGCTAATGGACTAATCTACAATTTTACCACAAGATATTTATCTCCTTGCTCGTTTTCATGGTAGTCTCCCTGAAATATATGCCTATTCAGTGTTTATTTATCCTACCCAAGAAAACTCATTTCCTCTTCATAACCGGTTCCTCCCCAGTTTTAAAATTAAATTTGTTTTTCAAAGATGGCTTGTCAGTGACCGAGTGCTACCCGTGGTGCAGTCTATAATTGTGCCAGGAGCCTTTAGATAAAAGTGCAGTGCCAGCCTGTGCCATCTGTCATTAGTGGTGCATTATCACTACAGGTATAAATGAGCTGGCCCCGAGCTGTGTGGCTGCAAATGTGGTGTTCAGTGGAGCATAGCAGGGAAAGGGAGTAATCTCTACCATGCTTAGGCTCCTGCAGACATTTTCAGTCAGACTTCTCACTCAGAGGAGGAGGAGAGTTTGTCTTGTGTCCATCACACTGGCTGTGTTTCCATCAGTGCTCCTGCTGCTACATTTAGCCCTTAGGCCGATTCTAAAAATCAGGTAATGAAAGTCAGGAAAGTCCAAGCTCCTGTGCAGACGATCTTGCAAAAGGTACTGAAATGGTTTGAGGCTGCCAACATCTGGGCCAGGTTTGGAGAATGTAGCTCATCCCTGCATCCCTGGGGTCAGGGCAGCATGGACATGACCTGGCCATTGGCTTGTAAAGATGGCTTAAAACTGCCACCTTTTTGCCTTTGTCCTGTGCGGGTCAAAGTGCTGGGATGGGGAGAGGAATGATCCTGCCCAAGGACACTACTGCCAGAAGAGGATCACCAAGTTGGGCCCAGGGCACTTTCTTACCTGCAGCCTGATTTGAGATGCTAAGGATGCAGTCTTGGGTGCTAAACCATCCAGGGGTGTACAGCAAGTGATGATCACAGCTTATTCTCCATGGACACCTCCACCCCAGCTACCAAGTTTAGTTTCCTGCTTTTTAGAACTGTGTCTTCAGCCCCAGAAGCTGGAAATTAAACTCTGTGGTTTTTTACCCCACTTCCCTTGTCGATGCCAGTAGAAAGAAGCCAAATCCAAGGGAGAGCATGTGTCTGGCTAGCTGTCTGCACTGCATGCCTGCCAGGACAAGGCTCCTATCTGGTGGGGAATGGCTGCATCTGCAACTCTTTGCTGCCCTGGTCACCTTGCTGGGATCTGTTTTCAGTTGCTGCTGAGACAAACTCACCAGTCAAATTATGGATTATTTCAAGTCCAAGGCAGCAAGGTTTCCTGTAAGCACTGTTGTACATCGCGTTTGCATGAGTCACTTTTTTGGTTGTCTCAAAACCCCCATAAACAGAATTCTGTCATTAATTTTACTCTTCTATTCAATGGTAATTTGTACATTGTGCCTATCCAGCACAAGCCAGGGAGTGATGATGTCGGTACTGTGCTGAAGGACATTCAAAGTGCAGGCAAATCCATTGTTTAGCTCTGAGATGAACCAAATGTCGAGCGTTGATCCTTTGCTAAGTTGGGATATGTGCTGGGTAATCGTCCTTCCTCAGTAACAAATACAGATTCTGGGGTCTTGCTGGATCTGCTTGAGTGCCAATATTGCTGTAGGAAAGTCATTTTTAAAGGTGCTTTTTTCACTCATGCTCTAAGTTCCTGAAGGGTTGTTTCTGTGCAATCTCCACTGATATGGTACCCAGCCCTGGTGAAAGATTTAACCTTTGGACTTCACCCTCCTTTGCCAGGAGGTAGAGCCTGGCAGCCTTCAGCAAATCCTGGGGCTCAGTGGTGACATGTTGAACAAAAAGGTGTGCCCAGAGATCTTACAGGTCACCCTCCCTAGGCTTGGATAGAATCCTAGAGCTCTGACGACCACTCCAGACCCAAGGCAGCAGACATCTGTGTGTGTCTCTGTGTTGATGTGTCTGTGTCAGTCTTCATGGTGAGTCAAGACTGTTTCTAAGCTGAGGTGTTTCTAAATTAGAGGGACTGGATGACATGGTCAAGCTGCAGCACAAGAAATTCAGATTGGACAGTAGGAAAAACTTCTTTGCCAGATACTTAGAGAAGGGGTCAATCTCTTTTCTTTGAGATTTTCAAAGCTTGCCTAGAAAAAGCCACAGCTGAACCCAATGTGTTCAAGCAGCAGAGTGGATGAGATCTCCAGTTCCCTTCCTTCCAAAAGTCCTATAATTCTACAAAGTCAGAGCATTGGAATCTCTGCCTTCTTTTTCTCTTCAAAATAAAGATAATCGTAACCAATCTCCCAGGCTTCAACGGGTTAGAAAACAAACAAATAAACCCCCAAGCAAATAAGCAAGCAGACAAACAAATAAAACCCTAAGTAAACAAGCAAGCAAACAACAAAACCCCCAAAGGCCAAATGAGTCTTATTTATTTCATTCCCCAGTTGGCAGTCAGCATCATGATTTGTGAGGATTTAATACTTTTTTTAAAAAGTTTTTTTGACCTTGGGTGGTAATCTGCAGCTTGAGTGGAGTCATATGCGAACATTTCCTAGCTCAGAATTACTATAAATTTGAAGCACCTGGAAAGGAGGGAAAATGGCTCAGGTAAAGGTGATGAGAGGGGCTCTAACTACGTGCAAAACCTGTGTTTGTTCCAAGATCTGTATAAACCTACTGGAATTGGAAATAGCTGTTCTGCTGTAAGCTTTACTTATAACCTCCAAAAATAAAGGCAAAGTGCCTTTCATGAAGAATTAAAACAATCATCTCTCCTGAGCCACCAGGAGCAGTAAAAGTGACGGAAGTGAAAGTGTTAAAAGAGTTGCCGAGGTTATCACGTGCTTTTGTCGGGGCAGTGTTCGCTTTCACTTTGCTGGGACACTCCAGCTGATCTTTGTTGTGATGACACCTGGGGCAGCGAGCCCACCTGGGACAAGGCTGAGGAACCAGATCCGTGGTTTGATGCGTGGTTACGTTTGATCCTGCCTAGCAAGTAAGCAAGGGAAGAGGAAAAAAGAAGGAAAGAAACATTAAACCCGTGGCATGCTGTCTCAGCACCTTTGGCACCGTAAGCTTTGGACTGTGCACACAACCGGTGCTCCTTATCTACGCTTCACATTCACAGCTAGCAAGCGCCTTCGTGTCATTGTCCAGCCTGTCCTGCCACGAGTCATTCTGTGAGCACTATGAATGCAAAAACCAGCTCCAGAGGGGAGGAAAAAGCCTCAGGAACGAAGAATGAGACCCTGGGAGAGAGTGGCTGCTTGGGAGAGGCCAAAAGGGGACAAGTGATCCGTGTTGCCTACGTGATTGCAGCCCTAGACCTGACCTTTATCTTCATGCAGCTGGGAGTCATGCCTGTGAGTATGGGTTCTCTTGCTCCACAGCACATTGCCTTCAATGCCAAGCTCTGTCGTTTTCCAGGAAAGAGGAAAGGTACCCTTGAAACTGAAAGGAATACTTGGTATTCTTACTGAACAGGCAGGCTGTATCTCAGTCCAGGGTACACCCAGGCCATGATAGCTGCTTTATTGCTTGGGCTGCAGTAGCACCTGGAGCCCTCTCCTGGCCTCAGCTGATGTAGTTTGTGTCCTCTTGCATGGAGTGTGAGAGTGACCCATCCAGCAGATATCAGGAAGCAGGAGTTTCAAATCAAAGGTGGGTTTTTCTGAGTGTGTAATTAACCAGCTCAGTGGGATTAATTGCTTCTCACTTACTGGACTCTTCTGTCTGGGTTTATAGAATCAGTGAGGACTTTTGGTTGGAAAAGACCCTTAAGGTCATTGAGTCCAATCAGAAACCTAACACTACCAACTCCACCACCAAAACATGTTCCTGAGTGCCACATCTACACATTTTTAAGATACCTTTAGTGATCGTGATTCCACCACTTCCCTGGGCACTCTGTTCCTGTGCCTGACAATCCTCTCAGTGTGGAAATATTTTGCAATATCCAATCTGAACCATCCCTGGCACAACTTGAGGTCATTTCCTCTTGTCATATCGCTAGTTACTCGTGAGAAGAGACTGACCCCACCTGCCTACCAATCCCTTTCAGGCAGTTGTAGGGAGAGATGTGGTCTCCCTGCAGCTCCAGACTAAATGAAAACATGACACAACAAAAACATGAATCAGAAATAACTGCCCCTTGGCTCTTCAAGGTGTGCATCTGTCTTTTTGCAAGCTCGGGCTCTGGGTGTACCATCCAGTAAAGGCAATATTTGCTCATGTTGTACATGCATCAATTCTGGCTTGCTTGATTAAACAACAGCTCCAAGACTTTTCCACAGTCCAGGTGCAGGATCTGAAAGCAGGAAGGCATTTAAAACTTCCCTTGTCCTCCTTAGCAGCTGCTGAATATGTTCAGCTGTGCTGAACTGCAAAGGTAAATGGTGATATAAACTTGTCACTCGGTGCAAAATTGATGGTTTTGATCACATCTCCCTGCCCTTCAGGATGTGGGACAGAGACATTTGGTTTTTATTAAGCTGCCAGTGTCTGGCCCAATGCAGATTTCCTCTATAGGTGTGGGGAACTGAAGGAAGTGGTTGTTTGGTGCAGTGGTACTCTCCACACAGATATTAAAGTGTTTATTCATAAATATAGTGTGAGTATTTTCTATTTATTTGTTGGGTTTGGTCTTTCTGATTTGTTTTGTTTTCCTTTTTAGTACATGGCAAAGAGCCTAGGTTTGGATTCAGTGGGGTTTGGCTATCTCCAGACCGTCTTTGGTGTCCTCCAGCTCGTGGGAGGTTACATTTTTGGAAGGTAAGGGAGAATGATTCTCATGACCCTTTACATAGCTGAAAAAGGCCAGGCATTTTTACACTTTCATAAAAATCATTTAGTTCTGGTTTATGGACCTGTTGAAATGTTTGAGGATTTCATAATGAGCAAGGGAAAAAGAAATGCTATTATTAGAAATACTGCAGCATAGAAGCAGCCTTTATATTAACTGAGCTACCTTTTAATGACACACATTTAAGTGTAACAATATCCTGGGAATGGGCTTAAACCACCAGAGTCCTCAGAGCCCAGGTCCTAACAGCTTAATCCTGCAAAAGTTTTATAGCCATGTGTAACCTTAGAAATGTCTTGTGACTGGGAAACAACAAAAAAAGGAGGATATTTATTGATGGTAAATAGAGCTGTCAATTACAATAATTAAATGTTGTGTTATTTCATCAGCTGAATCTGCATCCATGTTGAATGCAAATTTAGACTTGCATGGACCTTTAAGAACTTTTAAGAATCTCTTAAGAATATCTATAAACTCAGCTATCAAAATAACAAAAGAGTGGAAAAGACTTGGGTTTTCTGCCTCTTTACCCTAAGGAACAGCCTTTCCTCTTCCTAATGAAATGTAAATAACCTTAAAAATTTGAATGGTAGGAGAATACATTCCTAAAGACCAGGAAAAAGAAAACCTTGAAAGATATGTGTAATTCAATGATAGAAAACTAAAATGAGACTGAGAAAATCTAACTTCTCTTCTTGTTCCTGCTACTGATCAACCAATTAATATATGGATAGGGAGCTGGTGTGTGCTTCAGTTTACCTGCAGGGAATTTACTTTTCTGGCTGATGTAGACTGGGAGCTCTACAGGATCCTCTGGTACATGGAGTGTGGCACTTCAAGGATTGGGTCTCAGCCCTTGGACACATTTTCAAATAAATAACAGCAATGTTTGATTCTACACTGCTGCTTGGCAGGAGATGCATTTCTAAGAATGGAGGTGGTACAAAGGGCCCTCTTGTAATGCTTTTCCTATTAATACACAAACCTAGAGTATTTCTGTCCTGTAGCGGGTGCCATCTGAAATCTGGTTCTCCTCCATGCATGTCATTAACTAATATCCAGAATCCCTGGGGAAGGAAAATGGCAAACCAGCATCTGTCTGGGATTGAAGGTGTCCTTTGCCAGATTGAAGCCAAAATTTGCAATATAGGTTTGAGATAAAAAGGATTTTTCTAAACATGAGACTGCTTTGATGTCACATAGGGACAGATTAAATAGAAAATGGGAAGAAAGAGTATAAGAGAGAATGTGTTTCTTAGCTCAGTTTTTCGTGTTCTTGCTTGATGCTCTTAAACAGACATGAAAAGATAAAACACTGTCTTTACTTTTAAGTAACAAAACAAAAAGTCCCCACACCAACAATGTAATGATTTGTCATTTTTAGGTTACAAACAGCAAATGTAAACTGCCTTGGCTTACATGTAAACAGCAAAGTTTTGACCTGTACCTCTCCCTCAACACAAAACCTTTAATTACTTAAGCTTAGCTCTGTTTGTAGACCAACCCTGGCATTTTTTAGGGAGTTGTTCCTCTTAGTGTAAGCATAACTAATTGCTATGCAAGGTAACGTTCATCCGCTAACTGTAATATGCAGCTTCAATAAAGTGAAGAAAGGAGGAATTGCAATGAGAAACTCTATCTAAGGCCTGGTTTATGGTCATCTTAGCCCCTGTAGTTTAGCCCCCTTTTTGTGGTACTCTCAGACTTTGTCCAACTCAAGCTTTTCAAGCTTTTTGGAGTTGAATTACAGCTAAGAGTTGGAGCTGGGTCAAAACCTGATCTGACTGCGGGTTTTGCCTGTTTGTGTTTTGGGGCTTGGGGGGGTTTGTGGTTGTTTGTTAGTGTGTTTAGTTGTGGTGTTGTTTTTTCCCCTTTAACAGGAGCAAAATTGATTTACTATTGAAAAGTCTTTCTCTCCCTCTCTTTCTCTCCCTCTCTTTCTCTTTACCTAAATAGAAAACTGACAGCCTTGTGCCATTTCTGTACCAGGTTTGCAGATCAGTTTGGTGCCCGAGCAGCCTTGATTCTCTCCTGTGTATCTGGAAGCCTCCTCTTCCTGCTTTTGTCCCTCTCCACCAGCATCCCCATGCTTTTCCTCTCCAGGCTGCCAGCAGTGTTCATGCATGGGATGCCAGGTAAGGTCACTCAGGGATGAGTAGCTTTCCAAATTGCTTTTGCTGCCTGGTTCCCCCCCCCCTTCTTGCTTGTTTTAGTGGAAGTCAACAGGTTCAACAGCATGAAGGAAGGCAGGAGGACCATGCAATGCTCCTCAGGGATGAAATGGTGGGAACAGAAAGCAGCAGGTGTACTGGCTGTGGAAAGCAGTGCTTATTAGTCTGAGTTCAGGCCCATCTTCCTGCATAATCTTGAGGAAGTTGTTTGGCCTTGGTCATCCAGACATGGGTGCAAGTTGCTTGCTGGCAGCAGTGTTATCCCAGACTTTTCAGCTGCCTTCTTGCAACCAGGATATTTTACACAAAAGCTTTTCCCTTTCTCCTGGTAAAATGCTCATCCTGGTAAAAACTAAACATTATTACAAAAATACCTTCCATTGCCCACCAAGCTGTTCTGTTTTGGCTGATGTTTCCTATATTTTTCATGTAAAAGACATAAACTTCAGCTAGTAGAAGTCCATGTAACTCATGCAAGAGGAATCAAGTTGATAATGCTTCCTGTCACTTGTGGTTTCTTTGAGTGGTTTGAATGGTTCTGTTTCTCATGACGGGTGGGCTGTTGTGTTTGAAACTGATGGACTATGAGGCTCCCAGAGGAGACAGACAGTGATTATTTGGAGGCCCTCTTTCATGCAAAGTATGAAAATTAAAAGCTGGGGAAGTTGCCTTTAACAAGAAACCAGCCCAGAAAAATTTTATTTGGAAAAAAACCTCAACAAAACATAGCAAACAACAACAACAACAACATTAACTCAAAAGGCTCTTAATAGCTTAGCAATAAAATCATGGGAACTGCTGGCACATCTGCTCAAACCCTGTGGCAAGGTTCTTTTAAGGGATATTTTTCCCCCCTGCAGGTGCTCAGAAGGTTATTACAGATGTGACGACTCCTTCCCAACGTGCTGGTGCCTTGGGGAAGCTGGGCTTTTGCTTTGGAGTAGGCATCATTGCTGGCTCTGTCCTGGGAGGTGTTCTGTCCACCAAATTCAGGTAAGTGGCCCACTTGTTTGGTATTGCTTTTGTTGCAATCACTGAGGGAGCTGCTACGGGATATTTTGCTGCCCTACAGCTTTGGATGCTATCTTACTCCTGGTGGCAGCAGAGGACCGTATCAGAACTCAAAATTTTGCTTTCCATGCTGCTACAGCAAATACTCCCACTGTTTTCAAGGAGATCTTGTTGCAAATCTCACCTTCTGTCTACTTAAATACATTTAAAAACAAGCTGGATTGAGAAGTGGATTCTGTCTTTCTCCTGATTGTCTTGTTTTTGGAGCTGAGTGTGCTGAAAAGCAGCTTTTAAGAAATTATGTTGAACAACTGAGAAATGGAAATCAGGAGCACTGTGAAACTGGTGGAGAAAATGGTCTTTGAGGGATGCTCAGTATAGGGCAAGACTATGGGAAAGGGGAAGGCAAGGTTGGGATAGCAGAGGAAGAGAGTGAGGAGGTCTAACCATGTCACAGCATGATGAAGCACACACCTGACAATTCCATGTTGATTTTCCACAGCCTGGCACATCACAGCAGGCTGCCACCTTCCCTTACATTCTGCAGTAGGAAAGAAATGCTCAAAAGGTATTGTTTGTCAGAGAATTTTGCAGGCGGTGAAGTGCATGTGGCTGTAATCTCCTTGGAACATTCTCCAGCATTGCTCTGGTGGGGGAAAAAAAAATCCTTTGGGAACTTCCAGGCTTTTGTTTTGCTCTACTTCTATTTACTATGAATACTTGCTTCTGTAGACTCAGGTTAAAATAACTCTACAGCATAGGATAGAGGATAAAATCACTCTCATCCTTGTCTTAGTGCCATAAGCTCTGTGGACTGTGTATGGTCATACATCTCCTGGGTGTTTTGCATGGGGCACAGTGGATTATGATGTGGGGTGTCATGTGCTGCTCTCTGATCCCCATTGTGCATCCACAGGCATTCAGGTGCTGCAGTGATGCGATTTTGTGTGTGAAATCCTTTCATAAGTTGAGTACAACACTTTAACCTTGTAACCTTAGAGAGCAGCCCTAAAACCTGTTGGCTGCTGTACCTTGGCAGTGTTGGCCAAGTGATTCAAAACTGACCAGGAGGATTAATTTTGTAGTTATTGCATGTTTACATAAAATTGGAGACATACATAATAGTGACTGATCAGCATTTAAAAGTGTTTATAGATACTGCTGGCTGAGTGCTGGTTTTAATAAGTATTATTTTTAATCAAATACAGTGATTGCAGACCTTTATATGTTAACTGAAAGTTACCTCAGTTCTCAGCTTTGGTTATATGCCCGTATTTAAACATCAGCATAGAAGCAGCATTGTTATCTAGCAAAAATTTATGGAGGGGTTTCACTTCCCAGCATGTGCATCAGTCACAGGTTTATAGACAAGCAGCAGTGGGAGGGAATCTCCTGTTTCATTTAATTAGTCAGGGACTTTGACTTGAAGGCAGTCTAGGTTTTGGATGTTAGGGCTTGGCTTCCAGGCTCCTCGCTCACTCTGACAGTCTCTGGACCTTAAACTTTGTGTCTGCAGCACAGCGCTGAGAAAAGCGAACCTTGTGCTTAATTACGGGCGAGTAAAGCGGCTGCCCGTGGAAAAGGGCCCGTCTCCTGCCTTTCCCGTGCAGGGGTTGTTTCCCTTGGCTCCTGCGGAGGGCGGCGGCGGCCCGCTGTTCCTGCAGTGCCTGCATCCCTAGGGCAGCGGAAAGCATCTGTGCGTCCCTCTGCAAGGACGATAGGAATTTGTTAGCGAGGGACGAGCTCTGCCGTGCTGGCAGCGTCCTCCTGAGCCCCCTGATGTGCGGAGAGGGTTGATGCGATTCGATAAACAGCAGCGTCAGGCTGAGAGAGCCGCTCTGGGTGTTTGGTAGCCGCGTTTGCTGCAGCCAAACCCCACCATGCTTATCTCCTCTGCCAGATCTCAGTGCAAAGATCAGAGAAACGATCCAGCGGGCTTTAGTGTTTTGGCTGATATCGGTGGGGAGCAGGAATGGAGCTGGCAACAGCTCTGTGCCACGGAATGTCCCCCGGAGCATCGCCATCCCCTGTGGCTGTGTCTGCCTGCAGGAAAGGGCTGCGTGCTGCATTATGGACATGCCCAGGCTCCCTGGCCTTGTTGCTGTGTCCCACAGCCTGGCTGCTAAGCCTCCCTCTCTGTTTCCCACATTGGTACAGGAAAGCTCCAGCTGTACTTGGAGCTGCATAATCACTTCCAGGTTTTTTTCCCCCGAAGAATGACCCAATCATTTTCCTTTGAAAAGAAACATTTCTGCTGTGTCATGGAAGAGCAAAGCTGGAGATTTCTGTCCACTCTGTGTTCTTTGCTTTCCCTCACCACAAAGCTGGCCAGCATTCCCCATGTGTTGTTGACTGCATTATTCATATGTTAGCAGTGCTTTGTACACAAGACTGGGAGTAGAAATCAGTCTCAGTTCCTCAGCTGATGTCATTTTGCTATTATTCTTCTGTATTGTATTTACCATTGATGTGTTTGACCTAAAGAACTGGTCTGTAATTGTTTTCATTGTTAGAATAATATTTGTCAACCCTTATTTATTGAGGGAGCCCTGGGGAAATTGAATGTCTTGTTCTGATTTGCATAGAATTTTTTGGATGTTAGATCCTGACCTCCACTGTTAAGCTGTAACTGCCAGCTCCAGACCTTCCTCTTCTCTTTAAAGTACTACATTTTCCTCACATGTTTTCCAAAACTTTGCTGGTCAGGCAAGTTTCACTACCTGAGGATGAAGTATAAGCCAATTTATTAACCCAAGCAGTCATAATCTTAACTATTTGAGAAGTGTTTTCATTTTTGTATGCCTTTTTTTTTTTTTTTCCTTAATTGTTGTTTTCTGGTAATTGATTGCTTGGGTCAGGATTGTGTATAAAAAACACTTAGCTTGAAAATAACTCCTGTAGTTTGGCTGAGGGCTACACAGGTTCTTGGAGAGTGCAAACTCCCTAACAGTTCATCCACAAAAGGTGGCTAAGGAAAGGAAAGGAGTTCTGTTTGCACTCTGCAGAGGTTCTCCCTCCCTGTACACTTTCTGCAAAGCTGTTGTGGGAGCACCTGCTGCAGGTAAGTGCACCCTAAAGATTTGGTATTTGCAGCAGACTTCTGTGGCAGCCCTGTGGGTGAAAGGTGAAAGCAGGCAGCTGGATTAGTTTCCATAAGTGGAAAGATGAGTCTAGGTAGTTAATTGCAGAGATTTCATCCTTTCTTCTGGGACTATGATTAATTACTTTTGGCTGTTTTATTCTTTCCTTCTAACAAGGCCATAGACAATCTCTGCTGCATGACCCAAGAATTGTTTGCTTTCTATGGACACAGAGACATTTCTTCACTTTAGTGACTCGGCTGTAGGCTTTAAATCTTTTGGAGAAATTGTTCTTTTGATTACAGCAGGCTTTGGGGATAGTTGTTGGGTTTTATTTTTTTCCCCTGGCTTTGCTATTATCCTTCTTCCTCATAGGGAAAAGAAGGAGCTTGTTTGCCTGGAGTAGGGAATTGCACTCTTTTTTTTTTTTTTTTTTTTTTTTTTTTTTTTTTCTCTTTCTCCCCAAAACCCCATTTCAACGAAGTCCTCTGGCAGGGAATTTCTCATGGCTTTGTGGCAGAGTGGAAAAACTGTGGGTGTTGAAAGGATTGAAGGTTGGGAGCTGGGAAGGCGGGTGGGAGCATGGCAAAGGGTGAAAGGGTTGTGCTCCATTTCAGGACAAAGCAGGGCATTCTACTCCTGGGAGCTGCTCCTGCTCCCTTCCAGCAAAAACTATGATGTTTCTCTGCCTGGGATGATGCTGATCAGCCAAGCATCAAGGACTGGTGACGCTTGTACAGGCATTGCTTTGTCCTTTGTGTCAAGGCACTTGGGAGAAAGGGAGGTGGAGTCTGCTTGCCAGCAAGCAAGTCAACCGTGATCTGCAACATGGTCTGTCACTGCTGGCTGAGCTCTGTGGTGCCCTGGGAGGGAGTGGGGACAGAAGAGGAAATGGGCTGTTTGTCAAGGAGCTGATGGCTTGGGGAAGGTGCAGACACCTTCAGCCGTGGCCTTCTCTGAAAAAATAAAACAGAATCTAAAGGTTTTTTTCTTATCACTTACTCTGCATGGCAGCTATCTTAATTTGGAAGCCACAGCCCTGAAGTTTATCTGTAAATTCTGTGATAGAGGATCATGGATATTATCCTTCAACAACTTGTTGGTTCAGAAGTCAGATCTAGGGCACTTCTGTCCTCTATTCCCAGCACCAGAGTTTTCTAATTCTGATTCCTTGTTTAACCTATTCTTGAACCTAAGAAATGCCTCAGTGCACTTGGGTGGAATTCATCTAATCTGAGATATCTGCAGGGGAGACAACTGCACCTAAATTTGTTGTTCAGTCTCTGGGTGACAGAGAGGCACAGGTGGTTCTACAGCATCCTTCACCTTCTCCTGAAGCAGCTCAGGGAACAGTCTGCTTCTCAAGCTTTTCACACTTGACCCCTAAGTCCCAGAACACATTTCTAGGCATCAGCACACTGTACCTGTGGTCAGGCTCCTGGGGTTTAATGCTGGATTGTGAACTTACCAGAAGTCACCAGGATGCAGGTCCTGAGTAGTTTTCTGTCCATGCTGCATTCATACAACAGATAGGCATGCACTAAGCTCTTCCCCAGCTCTTCCTTCCTGCAAATTTCTAACCTGCCTACCACATCCAGGCCACCAGTTTCCAGGTTTGGGTCCCCTGGCTTTCTGCTCTGTACCCGCTGGAGGATGGCACCATCACTGCAAAGGTGCCCTTGTTCTCCTTTAGCCAGCCCATCTTCAGGGAGCCTGGCTCTTCCCTACAGCCCCTGGTCTGAGCTCAGTGGAGCCAGGAGCTCCTCCCTGGTCCTTCACCCGTAGGTGGGGCCCTTTCCCAAGGGAGGAAGAGTGGGGTTGAGCACAGGAGCCAGCAGCTCGTGGGAGGGAGAGCCCGTGCCTGGTGGCTGTCCTCAGGGATATGGGGTATGGCTTAGGAGGGCTGGGCTTGGGTTGAGCTACTGGGGGGCCTGTTGGCAGCCCCCTCCTCAGCCTTATCAGGTGTGCTCTCCATTTTCCTTCAAAACCCTCATTCCCACTTAGCCTTCTGCAGGGATTTGGTGGGAGGGCTGTGAGTAAGGCTGTGCCAGCTCACAGGGAATGGCCACCTGCACCTTTTCCCCACAGCACCCTCCTGCCTCCTGGGGATCTCTGCCTTTAGGGTTTAGCTGCTTCATTTTCCCCAAGTAACCATGGTAAAAATGTGTTTTAGGGAAAAAAAGTATCCAGACCTTCCTCCTGTGACTGGCTTGTGCTGCTCTCAGAGAGCTGAAGTTTGAGGGCTGCTGGAAATTGCCTTGGACCAGAGCCCTGGGAAGAGGGACTCCTGGCAGGACTCCTGTCCCTCCATGAGCTTACAGCAGTTATGCAAACAAACAGGCAGACGGAAAATAAAAAGCACAGGGGGAAGGATATCTCCAGGGGAGCTGAGGAAATTTCCCCTCTGCCCTTTCCAGCTTTCATCATGCCTGTGCACTGGGGGAGGCTGCCCTGCCTCGCCACCCCATGCCGGGAGTCAGAAAGTGAGGGGGCGGCAGGCGAGCGAAACCCTGGTTTGTGTTCATGGTCGCCAGATTGCAATCAAAAGCGTGTGTGTTTGTGGAGTCAGCTCTGCTGAAAAATTATGGATGTTCCAACACTGCTCCCCTCTCCTGGTGCCTTGAAAGCCCTGGGTTCCTGTGCAGCCTGGGGCCCTGCCTGGTTTGTTGTTAACTGTGCTCCTGCAAGGCTGTGCAGAGGTGGTGGTTGATTTTTCTTGTTAAGCTTGGCTTAACAGCTCCAAGAAATAAGTAAAAAGTGGGGGCAAAACCCCCACAATGGAGCCAAAACTGGAATTTTATAAAAAGGCACAAGGTATTTTGGGTCTGGCCTTGCCAGCAGAGGTCGAGTTGGAGGGCTGAACATGACCCTCACAGCCCAGGTTGCACAATGAGGCAGTGTCTGCTCATGACTCATTAGAGCTTCATCTGCTCTTCCCACTCCTGGAATATTTCACGACTGGGCAGCAAATCCAGCAGTATCACTGGGGATTGAAATCCAGGAAAATACTGTTTTCTTTGTTAACAGAAAATAGAAAGTACAGAATAGCCTGTGGTTAAGTCCCTGAATTGGGATTTGGGACTTGGCTCTGCTGTGATTTTCCCGTGATACGAGTAAGTTATCCCACCCCTCTGCACTGCTGTTTCTCATGCATAATACAGGGCAATGAGATAGTGTTTCTTTCCCTCATCCAATACATTTACAATATTGCTATTTAGATCATACAGCCTTTGGGATGCAGACTTTCTCTGTCATGAGGTATGCTCATGCAAATATCTACTGCCTTGAGAGAATACATCCTGCTTTTCCTGGATGTATTCTCTTTTTCATCCCCTGGTGCCCTGGGCAGGCAGAGTCTTTGTAAGCCCAATTATCATCCCATTCTGGGGGGCTTGTTTTCTCCTTTCCCCCCGCTTTTTATTTCCTTAGTTGTTTTTTAGTTGTTTGTAAAGAGTCAGTGCCAGGTTGGGTTTTTTTGGTCATGGAAGAGTCCCAGAGGCTGTGGGCTCAAGTGCAGGGCTGAGCTCAGCAAGATGTAGCAGAGAGACCTCCAGGGCAACCTGAGGTGGCCCTACCTTCCTCCCTTTGTGTTTGTACATATTCAAATGGGCAGCTCTCTCCTTTACTTCTCCTAATCCTTTTGATTCATTCTTATGTTTCCTTCTGATCCGCTTCAGTGAACAAACCCAGCTTTGTGGCGAGGCCGGGGCAGGAAGGATGTGGTGCCTGTGTGGGAAGGACTATCAGACAAGGGAGGGAGGGAAGGTCAGGATGAACGGAAATGTGCGGATGTGGCATGTGAAGGGTGGACCAGGAGGAGTTAAGGCTCCTGGAGTTAGGGAGATGAGGAGTGAAGCTCTGCAGGAGACAGACTTAGTGATTTTAGATGTATTGTGTCACCTGGGGCTGTAAGATTAGAGCACCAAGGGCTTTGGGCTGCAAGGAAAGAGTGTTCCCGAAATAGACCTTCATTTGCCACAGGGCGAGAAGTGACAGCACTACAGCTCCTGCTGCTTTCCTGGTTTCCTCCTGCCTGAAATGCAACTGCTGTAAAGGATGGGTGGAAAAGCAGCCTTTTTGTAAGGCTTTGGTCTTGACTTTTAAGCCATTCCCAGTGCTCTTCGTGCCCATTGCTACTGGATTGGTGGGACAATCAGGAGGCTGCTGCGTGGCTGCAGAGATGCAACACCCGATTGTCACTAGCTGCCAGTTCACTTGTGGGCCAGGCTGAAGGCCAGACTGCTTGAATGGGGTGTTTAGAAGGAAGTGAAGTGGGTGTGACCTTCTCATGAACTACACCAGCTTCCACAGCCTGACCCAGGGTTTTTGTTTCCTCACAGTCTTCTTATGAAACCCTGCTCACAGGCACACCGCCAGAGCCAAACGTGTGTGAAGCATTTGGGCAGTGGACAGGGCCAGAGGGCAAAGGAGTTTCTGAATGGCCCTCTCCAGGCTACCCTGGCACTTGCTGGGGCTTGTCTTTTCCACCTGACAAACCATGGCATAGTGCAGCCAAGAGAGAAGGCATTTCCAGCATCAGAAACTTCTTGGTGCTCCTCAGAGTCTTGTCAGTAAGCAGCTGGAGTGCATGGAGCCACTGCATGGAGCTCTGCCTGGGGCTGGATGAAGGGATGACCAAGGATTTACAGGTCAGGATCAAAGGGAGGACAGGACAAGTGACATTATAGTCTGGGTCTGCTGCAGGCCATCCAACCAGGGTAACATCAAATGACATCCTCTATTCAGACAGAAGTGGCCTCATGTTCACAAGCTCTGGTCCTGGGAGGGACAACAAAACTGGGCATAAGCAATGCGGGAGGAGAGAGAACCTCCTGCTCCAAGTCATACAGGAGCCAATGAGGAGAGATGTTAAGCTGGACCTTGTTCTCAGCAAGAAGGAAAGGCTGGTGGGGAAGGCGAAGCTCAGGGACAGCCTTGGCTACAGTGACCATGGAATAGTGGAGTTTGAGAACCTTAGTGCAGCAAGGAGAGTGCAGAGCAAGCTTCCTGCCCAGGATTTCAGGAGAACAGACTTTGGTCATTTCAGGGATCTACTTGGTAAAGTATCATGGGATAAAGCATGGTAAAAGTATCATGGGAAGGAAGAGGGGTCTGAGCAAGCTGGTTGGTATTCAAGGATCACCTCCTCCAAGCTTAGGAGAGATGTATCCCAACACAGTTGTCAGGCAAAAACGCATGGATGAACAAGCAGCTCCTGGAGAAACTCAAACAGAGGATGTCTGCAGGAAGCCTTCCAAGGGTGGAAGCAAAGACAGTTAACGTGGGGGGAATACAGAAAGATTATCTAAGAGTAGCCAGGGATCAGGTTAGGAAAACGAAAGCCCTGACAGGATTAAATCTGACTAATTGTTGGAACCCTGGAAACTTAGATTTTAAGATTTAAGTTTATGGTGATATATGTGAAGCAATATGGAGGATTTGGGGCCTAGGCTGGGTTCTTCTTCTTTCACCTTCTTTTTCATGGGTTTGGGTGGTTTTTTTGTGATTGGATGAAAATGTTCGTGTTGCTGATCTTGGGTGGTCGGTTATTGGGTTAAAAGTATAAATAATATAACTGTCATCTCATTATTGGATAGTTAGTGCTTAAAAGACCGTGGAAAGAGTTAGAGACAAACCCATTTTCTACCTTGTTAGCTAGGGCTCACAACTTGTGAAACTGTACTTTAGATAAGAATTAATAAACATCTGAGTCCGAACACAAGAAAACTGCATCACCCGTGCCTTAATACCGGCTCTAACAAGAAGAAAAGAAAATAAAAACCTTGCAACTGATGGTATCAAGGGCAACAAGAAAAGCTTCTACAGGCATGTGGTTGATAACAGGATGATGGTGGAAAATGTGGACCCTCTCCAGAAGGAACTGGAGACCTGGTTATACAGGATATGGAGAAGGCTGAGGTATCAATGATGTTTTTGCCTGGGTCTTCATGGGCAAATGCCCCAGCCACACTGCCCAAGTCAGAGCCAAGAACGCAAAAGCAGGAATCGGGAGAAAGAACCTTCTGCTCTAGAAGAGGAAGCTCAACATGACTTGGTAATGTGCACCTGGAGCCCAAAAGGACAACTGTGTCCTGGGCTCCATCAAGAGCAGCATGACAAGCAGGTTGAGTGAGGGGATTCTGCCTCTCCACTCTCAGGACCATCTGGAGTGCTGCATCCAGCTCTGGAGGCCCAAGCATAAGAAGGATGTTGGCCTGTTGGAGGAATCCAGAGCAGGGCCACATGGGCTGTAGCACCTCTCCTATGAAGACAGCTGAGAGAGTTGGTGGTTTTCAGCCTAGAGAAGAGAAGACTCTGGGGAGACCTTAAAGCGCCTTCCAGTACATAAAGGGTGTGGTTGTCGAGATGGCCACTACACTCAGAATGCTACAGTAAAACATCAGAAAGCTTCAAGCATTAGCACCTCGTTATCTAGAAGTCTTTCATACCTTTTCTCTTCTGCAATCCCACGGGCAGCCCCACACAGCTCCGGCTCTTTCTCTGAAGTCTTCTCTCTTCTGGCTCACTCCTTCCTTTCCTAACCCTGTCTGTCCTATGTACAGCATCTCACCCTTTCTGTCCCTTGCATGACCTCCTGTCCCTTCCTCCTCAGAGCACGGCCAGCAGACTCCAATGACCAGCTAACTCACTCTTTTATCACACCCATAGCTGGGAGGGCAAGGCTGTTCCCACTCTTGGATATTTAACACAGCTGCAGTATATCAAGGGCAAGATTGCCTTCAGCACTATCTCTGTCTCCCCACAAAAGGGAGTCTGTAAGAAAGGTGGAGGGGGATTTTTTACTAGGGCATGTAGAGACAGGACAAGAGGTAATGGCCTTAAAGAGGGCAGACTTAGATTAGATATTAGAAATAAATTCTTTACTGTGAGAATGGTGAGACCCTGGCACAAGCATTGTGGGTGCTCCCTCCCTGGAGGTGTTCAGGGCAGGTTGGATGGAACTCTAAGCAACCTGATCTAGTAGGATGTGCCCCTGCCCATGGCAAGGGTTTGGAAATAGATGATCTTTAAGGCCTCTTAAAGCCCAAGTCATTCTGTGATTCTATCAAATGTTCTCCATAGCATTCAGATTACAAGCTCCTGATTGCTTGGGCTGAGCCCTGTGCTGTGGAAATTACCATAAGCACTGCTGTCAAGCAGAGATGCTGATCCAAGAGGAGGGAAATGCTCGTGGTGGGATCTGAGAGGCCAGACATGGTGGTGAGAGTCCATTAGTGCCCAGGGCTTAGCACTAATGTGTGTCTGTGCCATAGCACACGCTGAAACACGCCCACTCAGCATTTGCAGGGGGCAGGACAACATCTTATGGGGTTGTATCCCACCTGCGGGGATATGCAGCAGCAGCAGATTTGGAAGAGTAGCATGTCTTTTGCTTGGGAGATGGCTTGGATGGCCTGAGAGAGACTAAAGCCTTATATATTCATTCAATTTGCTTTGCTTTATCATCCCGTAAGGGGCTCGACGCTGCTCTCCAGCTGCCCTCTTATGCAGAAGCAGTTGTCAGCCTTTCCAGAAATGACTGTGATTTCCTTCTCCCACTTGGGGATGTTTAAAGTGGATTTTCAGCAGATTGGAATTTAGCAGGTTTGGATCCTTTAAAGTAGTTCAGGATCTGAAAACTGTGAGAGTTTTTGAGAATCAGAGGTTTCCTTGTTTAGCTCCTATTATAGCAACTGTTGCTTCCATTTTAGTTTATTTTTATTTGAGGAGGGGGGATTGCATATCCAATCCATTGTGGTCTTTATGCAGTATTAACTTTCTCAGTCTCACTAAATGTTCCTTTATTCCATTATATTATCAGCTAAAAGTTTTGGTCTAATTATATCTTTACAAAACTTAACTGTGAATCTCTTTGAAATCTGCACCATTTTTATTTTTATGGGATTTGGTTCAATTCTCTTTTACCTCAGGGTATGTGATCTAAGACATATTGAAGTCATTATAAGTGTTTCCTTTGAGTTTGGTTTTAAATCAAGCTCCGGGTAAAGAAATTTGTAGAGGAAGGAAGGAAAGCCCCAGAAACCTAAAAGATTCCTGCAGGATATTTCTTTAAAAGACCCTGAATAATTAGAAATCCCCTTGGAAAGGCCATCTGGGGAGCATCTGAGCAATGCTTATAGGAGGCCACAGTCTTAAATGCTGTTCTGAGGCTTTTAAAAAAAGGGGAGATGAAAGACAGTAATGGTTATTAAAGCTGAGGATGTTCATGCATCAGATGTTTAAACTTACTTCCTACAGAAGCTTGTAGAAGCTCTTTTCTGATATAAAGCTGTATAACAGATTCTGTCTTGTGTGTGATGGGGTTTTTTCCCCCTTCCCTTTCCAACAGTCTGGACACAGTTGGATATGAGACAGATGATAGATTAATTCTTCTGGCTAATGTTTTCCAGTGCAGTCCCGGTGGTTTCCCAGTCTTTCAGGAATTACTTTTCATGAGAGAAAGAGGCCTTCTTCTTCTGGATGGACCTACTGATGTTTAGAAAAGACATTTTTAAAGCATGTGTTGGATGACTCCTTTAGGATAACCGGAGGAGCCTGTGGTTGGTGACACCAGGCTCACACCTCGCACTACACCCACGTGTGTTCTCATTGCATGTGATTACACGGGCTGGGATGTGTAATTGCCTGATTGTAATCTGCACACCCTACCAGAAATTGCATCATTCTGATTTTGCCTGGGTGCTGTGTGGCAAGCACTTTGCAGACAGAGGCTCTTGGCCCTTGAAGGATTATATAATTTTTTTCCTGTACTTTTGTAAAAAGACAGATTAGTTGGTTTTTGGGGGTTTTTTGTGTTTTTTTTTTTTTTCTTTATTTCTTGGAGATGAAGCTTCATCTGTGGCTTGGATGAATTTGCAATAGCTTCAGGAGTACATCCAAGGTGCAAAACTGCTCTGAATAGCAGTGGAGCTGAATTGTTTCAAGGTTTTTCAGAACACAGACCTTCCTTGAATATTGCAGCATCCGGTGTGAGCAAATCCCATTTATTGTTCTCCAGCTATGCTGGTGAGAGGCCGGGTGCCCACTGGGAAAGCAATCCAGAGCCCTGTGCATTAGTCATTTACCTCAGCCTAAGAGGACCCAAGGTCAGATGATAGAAAAAGGAGTGACAAATACATACCAAGAATAATCCAACTGGGAGATACGGCCTCACCTCTCTACAAGGGATGTGCAGGGAGCTCAGTGGTGGCACCCAGTGAGGGGGAAAGCACAGGAATGCAAATGGCACACTGTGACAGGGCAGTGAAGACATCTGATGGCACACTCAGACACTCTTTTACTGTGAACTGGGGTCTATTTCTGGACTTTGGAAGTGAGCCATCCAAAAGTAAATGTTTAGTCAGCCTTGCAAGCTGTCTGAAATGCATGACGTGCCTGTGACAGGGTGATTTTATGGGGATCAGGCTGACCTTTCTTTGTCAAATATGACTCTGCTATAAAGAAAATCTATAGTCAAAAGAGTTGATAAGGTGTGGGAGAAGTTTAGTTGTCTGCTCTTGAGAACTGAGCTGCAGAGAGGGAAAGGGAGTCTGCTTCTTCTGCAAGCACTCATAAAGGGCATGGTGGAGGGGTGGGCTTTCCCTGACATGGAGGTTGTACTAAGCTCTAAATATGGAGATTTGGGGGTTGCTGCCAATATTTGTCTCACAGGCATGAGTGGAGCCACTTGGCTTTGAGTTGGAGCAGGTTCTTGCTTTGACCAGGAGCTGTTTCCTGTGAAGGAAGGGAGAAGGGAGTGCAGAGACAAGCTGGGCTTGGTCGCAGTGCTGAGGATGCCATGGCTGCTGCAGCAAACAGGGGTGCCAGGGAACAAGAGCCAGTTCTTGAGTGGAGCAGAGTGAGCCCACAGCAGGGCTCTGGGTGGTGTGGGATGGGAGGAACAGAGGGCCCCAGCAGCTGAGCACAATGACTTGGCCAAAACCAGGCTGAAAGTAGAAAGCCAAATCTCCAGCCTTTGGCTTTTGGAAACCTGTAGCTCAAACTGTGGGTTGGGTTTAGGGCTGGGTTTTACTTCGTTTGGGAGAGGAGAGAGTTATAAAATGTGGATCTGGGTTCAGGTTACCGTTCTGCTCCCTTGGGCTATTCCAGGTGTTCAAATATGAACTTCTGGCCCAGACCCATCTCTAATTAGGCGTATTCTTTAAAAGTATTTTCCTTCCTTGGCTCCTGTGCTCTTGGCTTGTCTCCACTAGCCCTCTTTGCTGTGCTAGAGCACGGTTTGCTGGGTATATTAATTGAACTGTTTACACACCTGGTTTCCTGCAAGAATAGACACCTAGCTCCTTCTTTTGAAAAGACAAGCCCAGAGGCTGTAAACAGGAATTGTGCTATGTCTGGAAAAGCTGAACTGCTGCTTATCTGTGCTCCCTGGGGCTGTGGGAGCAGCAGCTGCTGCAGACATGGGTCAGTTGAGCACGGAAACCAGCCTGTACACTCTTCCCACCAGTCCTGTCCTGCCACCCAGCTCAAGTCCTCTAGCAGCTGAGAAGTCACTTTCTTTGCAGGGTTATTCCCTTTTATTGTGGCAGTAGCAGGAGAGGCCCCACCTGGCATTTGGGTCAGCTCAGATGCATATTTTGTGTTGTTTGTGAAAGCTGGGGTGTCATCCTGCAGTTATGTCCTGTGCAGGATGGCTGAGGGGATATTTTTATGGCTTTGTCATCCAGGATTGGTTTCTATTGAAGCTCCCCAAAAGCAGTGGTGTGTTCATCACCCATTTTACTCTTCTAGTCATGGCCAAGGGACATCTTTCATAAAACATTGTGTGGCTCAAAGAATGACTGTGGAAAACAAGGTTGGTACGACTTGTGGTGCAGAGCAGATAGAATCGTCCCTCATGGCCTCTTTGGGTTTAAAAGGTATAAGCATAAACATGTGCCATGGCACAATTTTGCTTTCAAAGTATAGGAGGATTACCTTAAAATATGCTGATTTTTGTGGTTGTGCTCTCCACTCCTGAATCCTGCTTTGCAGCTGCTGTTTTAATGAGTGGCATTGGGTTTTGCTTTGCTGCTTCATCTCTTTGCTGAAGATGACTTGCACTTTTCCTGGAAGGTCCCAGCTCTCTGCTGTGTAAGGCCATGAGCTGGGAAGGTTGGTGTGCCGTGCTGCTGGTGTGGCACAGGCCACGGAGTGCACTGCTGATGAGCTGGGCCTTGGAATCTTTAACTCTCTGCACTGCTCAAGGTTTCCAAATCTGCTGAAGGCCTCTGGAGGAGTCCCCCCAGGGCAGGCTCTGGGGAAGGAGCATGCAGATCAATGGGCTGGGAATGGGGAACAGGAAATCAGACGCACCTTAGGGCAAAATTTGATATCCAAATTCCAGTCCAGCTAGGAATGGAAAGTGCTGCTGTTCCCAAACCACTGGGCTGGACTGATATTACTCCAACAACCTCCAAAGCGGACACAAAGTCATCCACTGGGGAATTCCAGAAGGCATGATAGTAGCTTTGTGCTGCTTGTGCTGTGGGAGAACACCAGCAGCTCTGCCCAGGAGCAGCACAGCTCCCAATCACCCGGCAAGCAGTGACTTTGTCGATGAACTTTATGTTGGCGTTGATCCCTGCTTGGCTGCTGAGTGTTGGTTACAGGCCATGAGTGTTACAAGCTGTAAGGGCTGGCAAGTGTCAGCTCTGGAAAAGGGGCCTGAAAGGACAAAGGTGACAGGTACTTTTGTCCAGGCTTGCGTCAAAACCCCTCACAGAGGAAGAGAAGGCTTATGCTATCGCCCTGCTCACCTTCCCTCCTGCGCAATCAGGCCCCTCTGCCAAAAGCTGGAGTCGGGGCTCTCGCTGGGACCCAGCGGCTGCCGCAGCCCGTGTGCAGCGGCACAGTCGCTCACGCTGCGCTCCGTGCTCCTGCTAATGGTATCAAATCAAGCAGGAAATTATTTTTGGAGCAGCGAAGCATGTTGAAACCCAGCAGAAGGCAGCTGTTTGCGTAACCGGAGTTGTGGGAGAGCTGCCTCCCTGGTTGCCAAGCACTCCACTTCCTATCGTGGTGAGAAACGGCTTCCCCGCTCCCGGCAGCGTGAGCGAATCCCCTCGGGCTTGGGAGGCTGGGCTTGGTCCAGCATCCATCCTTCCTGCAGCGCCTGCTTCACCGCTCTGAAAGTCCCCAGACACTTTTTTTGGGCCGAGGGATGTCTGAACTATCTGATTCTTATTCCTTAGATCACTGCTCAGCCCTCTCCTTAAAAACAAGCTACCCCCAAAACAAAGGGTTTTCTCCAGAATTTCAAATGTGTTTCGGTTATCTCTCAGCAGAGGTCCATGTCTGGCAAACAGCCCATGCTGGAAGTGAAACAATAGCTCTGCTTCAGTCTGATCATCTGCACCATGTGTTTACACCCTGGCTGCGTTTCCAGCACCAGTTTGGTGCCCTGGCAGCACACACAGTGCCTCCACAGGGATGTGCCCTGGCACGCAGCTCCTCTGGCTGCACTTCAGCACCTCCTTTTCAGTGTAGCTCTTTCAGCAGCTCACAAGTGTCTAACGGGGCTTGGGTTGTTTTCTNTGGTGTCCAGGCACTGGCCTCACCTGCACCTGTATGTTGATGTTTCTTTTACCCAAACAGGTCTCTGGGTGTCTCTGACACCCTGGGCTCTGCCTTCCTCTTATGCCCTCATACCAGAGCAGAAATAAATCCTTCAGCACTTTAGTGAAATGCTGTGCCAAATAAAATGGCATTGCTAATGTGAGTTGTAGGATTGCGTTAGGCAGAAAGAATGAGATAAAGCCATGGCTGCAGAGATGGGGCTTAAATTCCTGCCCCCAAAATGTGATGCTACTGTACAAAAGGGAAGGACTAAGTCAGTGCAGAGAGGTTTTGAAAGCCACCATGTGGGTATAAAGTCTTTTTTGTTTGTGGAATTATTATGTCATCCCTCGGTCATGCAAATGTCGCCCCAGAAGAAAGACTTTTTCACATTGCTGCCCTGTTCTGGAGAAATCCCTCCCTGATTATTCATGACTCCTTCAGCCATGTGCCCCTTTCCTAAGGGCTCTAGGGTGGAAAGAAATTCCCTGACGCAGTGAAAGGCAGGAAAAAATCCAGTGTACCCGAAATGACTCAGTCGGAAATACTTATGGCTTTTCAATAGGGTGATTAAAATCTCATGCAGCCCAATTATGGTCAGAAAAGGTGTCTGTCCTGTGCCAGGCTGGAGCTTGTAACAGTGACGTGAATGTGTATCAGCAATGGGAGCCCAGAGCTGGGATGATGGGCAGGGTGATTTCCATACTCTATCAAAGTCTTGGTGTGAAGCAGATTTAAAAATGATTCTTAAAGCCACTGTTACTTCACTTAATCATAACCTTTCAGCACAAGTGCTGGACAGTTTCTGTCTGGTTTGGTACTAGATGATGAAGCCTTTTGTTTCTGTCTGTTCCATCCATATACAGATTTGCAGCTATCAAATGTTTTGCTGTCTAGGACTATTTAGTGCATGTTTTTAGTCGAAAATCCAATTATTTTCCCCTTGCCACTTAATTGGTCCTTGTGGCATCATTATAGCTTGTGCCTTTGGTTTTGCTTCATTTTGTTTGTGAGGGACACAGCACAGAGTGGGAACACTCTTGGAGACCTCCCAGGGCCATCTTGAGTGTGCTTCCTGCCTTGTCTTTCAGCTCTCTCTCTTTTCTTTGTCCCTTCCATTGGCCTGAAGGAATGAAAGAAAAAGCTTTGCAAAATCTCCTGTTTGGTGGCTGCTTTAACTGGTCGCTCAGGCTTTGCCTGCTCCAAAGCCATCCTTGGTCTACAGTGCTTTAGCCTAAATTTCTCAGAACACAAACTCAAGCATTTATTAAGATATACCCCAAAAGGGAATCACATTTCCTGACATAAAATCCAGCCCATGAAATGAAGTTAGTATGGGCCTTAGAGGCAATGCAAAGAAAGGAACAGCTGCAGAGTGTGATGAGCAGTACATTAAATTGATCAGTTAAAACCTCTAAGGTCAGTCCTGTTTCCTCAGATGAATGCCATAACTATGTCTGAATGGTGCCTCTATTTCTCTGCTGATATTTTACCAAAGTGTTGCTGTAGGGAAGGGTTTAATTTTACTTTGTCACCTTATCTCTGGGAACCACTTCAGTTCCGTTTCCATGACGTTCCTGAGAAGCGTAAGACTAGAAAGGGATTTATTGTGTCTTTGAACTGCCTTTTGCTCTGAGGAATGAGGATATAATTGTACTGTAAGAAGGACAAACTGAACATGTTCAGGCTTGTCCTGCCTGATCTCTCCCTGTTGCTTTTTTTTTCCCTTTGGCCCTTGCAGCTAGCACTCATGACTGGGACTTTCCAGCCGATAAAGTCTTGGCTAGCCTCGGGGCTAATTTGCTCCTAGCAAAACCAGCTCTCTGGCCGGCTAGATGTGCGGTTTCTTTTGATGCCAACAGGACCGGGGTTTGCCACTTCTCTGCCACCAGAGCCTCCATCTCTTACTGTTCACATGTGTAGGATGAGTACAGGGGGAGTCTCGGTCAGATGGATTTCATGTTCCCTCTGGGATAATTTTTTCCACATGTTCACTGATCTTTGAACACTCTTCTCTTTTGGTTATGTTTGGATTTTACAAGAAGTAAGTCTGGGGAAGAAATTAAAGGCGTATATTAACCAGACTTAAAGCAACCCACAAAGAACGTCCCTAGAGCCTTCAAATTCTATGGTGCTTTGCTTTCAGGATATCATAGTATTAGTGTAGTTAAAATACAGGGTTTGTTGGCTATGTCTCTAAATACAATAAGTTGTGCTTAGTTTGTGTAATTTAATTTTTTAAAAATAGCCTTTGTTGAAGGCCACTACGAGACTTGATCTGAAGCAGGGATTAAAGGTAAAGATGTGGGTACCAAATTCACCACCTTCTTTACTCAGCTGCTGCTATCTGATAATTTACTGAAGAGCAGTGAATTTCAGGTCCTTTCCTACTGCTAGTCCCTCTCCCTGTGCTTTGGCTGAGCTCTTTGTATTGGGTGCTGCCATTTTCATGGGGACTAGCAGCCATCAGATCTATGCTGCTAATATTGGGCCTGATCTTAAACCATTTTCAGCTTTTACTGACTTATATCTTTTCCATGATGCCTGCAGTTGATTTTTTCCAGCCTCTTTTCCATGACAGCCCCTACTGCAGCCTGGATTGCAGCTTTTATTACTAATTCCTCAGGATCTGCATTGCTTGTTTTACTCGCACCCTGTGGTTTTTACTCAGTCCTTCCTCAGACAAGTTTCCACTGACTCAATTTCGTGCTTAAATTGAGTCAGGGCTCTAGGATGTGTCCCTGGGGCAAAGCTTCTTCCTAGGGCAGCTGGTTCCTGTGGAGCTGGGCCAGCTGACACCCGTGTGCAGTATCAAGGCTCCTGGGGAGGCATTCTTGAAACAGTAATAGGGATGTCACACATATCCAAAATCTACATGTGTGTGCATCTCCCATAAGTGATGTTGTAATATGTAGGTGCTGCTGTTGTGTTGTCAGGGTGCTGCGAGACACAGCAAGCTGTGGGTCTCCATTGCATCACTGTTATGGCTGGGGCAGAAAATGGCTTTTGGGGGATCCAGGGAAATGAAAGAAGAGAGGAAAATTGCGGTACTCTGGTCTGAGCACTAAACTTGCACGTGAGACACCTGATTTGTAAGGCTTTTTCTTTCCACCATGGTCTTTATGGGATCTTACTAGGACATCCAGGTTTTCTGTGCTTCATTTGCCTGTGAGTACATCCAGGGTGTTTGCAGCACCACTACCCACAGGGATATTATGAAGATAAATTGTTAGATTTAAAGCGTTATGTTTTTCAGCTGCCATTGTATTAGGTCTGTTTCCGTATGTAAGAAAGGAAAACTTGATATCAAGGCTCTTACAAGGACTGATGCAGACCCAGGTCTGGGGATTTGTGTACTTTGGGCACCCTAGTATTTCCCTGGTGCTGTACACATGTACAACCAGCGGGCTTGGCAGCACTCTGAAGTCCTTGTTTCCATGGTTTTGCCTTGCTGAAAATAAAATTGATGTGAAATGAAAATGTAATTGTTTTCCCTGTGCACTGGAAAGAAAAAAGCCAACAATCTCAAGGTAAATAATTTCCTAATCAATAAGTTAATCTGTTTAAGTGGACCTCTTTGGTGCACTGAAAGCAGCCAGCTTCTGCAAGGCTCCAGGATACCACAAACACCAGTTTAAAATCATTGGCACTGCTGGCCACTAAATTACACGGCCCCTTGCTGCCTGAAATATATAGCACCTGAAATACAGGTGTTCCCTAGGATGTCCTGCCAAAGAAGTGTGTGGCCTCTGGCTCTCGCACCACCAGATGGCTTGAAATGTAAATCTTGCAGCCACAGCAAACCCCAAGCGTGCAGCGGGCTGGCGCTTCACCCCACACAGCTACAGCAATGGGTAATCAGAGGTTTCCAAACTCCTCTGCAGACAGCTGGCAGCTCACACCTTGCTCACCCCTCCTTATTTCCAACTGCTAATTTGCAATTAAATGCAACTAAAAATACAGTAAACACTCTGCTCGCAGTGTTCCATACAGGTCCTTCAGGTAGCTTGCTGCTGCTGCACTTGGTGGTGAGCAGAGCAGGCCTGTGCCGTCAGCGAGTGGCTGGGTGGAGAGCTGCCCATGGGGCTGCCTAAGATGTGGTTCCCACTGAGTGCTCCCACAAATACCAGTTCAGCACAGTGCAGCTGATGCTAACTGGCATCCCTGTAGGTGGTCTCTGTAGTGGGGCCAAGATGAAACGTGGTGTGAAGAAAGAACCGAGCGCTTTCTCTCCCTGGGGGGAGTTCCTCCAACCACGAGCAATGGTGTGCGAGGCTGAGCTCAAGATGCAGCTGCTGCAGCAGCTCTGCACTTAAAGGATGTTCTTGTTCAGGGCTTTGGCAATGCTGGAATCCACCAAAATAACCAGGATGAATAGAAAACCTGGCAGTTACATTTGACTGGTACGCAGTGCATTCAATTTGCTTTCATTCATTGCTCCAAAATGTGCAGGCAACTTTAGTTAATATTGAATGTGCTTTTAAACCCAAATAATTTTCTACTATGCTAAACAAAGTAGTTGAGAATACCTCACTCAGTGAGAAGTTTCTTACCCATTCCTGGGCTAGTGTTTCTCCTACCAACTGTGTAAAGGAGAAAGCTACTGCAATTTGCAAATGTGAAACACAGAGCAACCTCCTTTCTGAATATATTTAACATGCAGAAACCATTGTCATTATGGATGAGGGAAACAAAGCACTTAATTGAAGGAGTTCAGTAAATACAGCAGTAGTGAGACCACTCCTGGTTAGGGCATAGGAAGCCTGCCCAAACAAGCAAATGGTGTGTCTTCAATTAATGGTTTCGCCCATTATTGAAATGGAGTGATTCACTCACCTCATGCAGATGCCTCCTTCTGGGGTCAAACTCTTCATGAAATCAAATCAGCTGCCCCAGAGCCCTCAGGCTCTGTCTTTGCTGGAGAAAGGACTAGTTTCAAAGAGCCTGTTGAGCAACCAGAGAGGTTGCAGTTGGATGCTGGAAAGTCTCTCACCTGACCCTTGAAATGCCTTATTTGTGACTTTCGGATATTAGCTTTTCAACACTGCTTCCCATACAAAATTAGTCCTAATGTGTCCTATTTTATTAAAAGGTCTTACTAGACAAACAATGCTGGAGCCCTTGATGAAGCATGGCAAGGTTTTTCACACCTTGAGGAGGGAGGTGTTGGCTGCCACTACTTGTTCCAAGGCGAGATCAGTCTGTGCCATACCTCTGGTAGGATGCTGCATTTACACGTACCTACCTCAAGGTAAAGAATTAACTTGTTTTGCCAGGGATTACGTAGCTTAAAAATGTCATTCACGTGAGCACAGTCCTGGTACAAGATGAATTTTAAGTGTCAGACTTGGCTAGCCAACAACTTCTCTATTTATTTACCTCAAAGCCCGTGGGTGTGGGGTGTGGAGGGAGTCCTTGCTTTTGTGTCGCTCTCAGGGATCACTGCAATAGCATTACCAGAGCCCTGCTTGCAAGGGCCTGACAGAGGGAGAAGCTGGAGTCCTTTGGTGGGCTGATGCTGGAACACATCCAAGACTGGCAAAATAGGTTGTTACCTGCAGCCTCAGACTATCTGCCCACAGTCCTGTTGTCTACTTGCCAGAGTGTCAAGAGGGCACAGTCTTTGCAGAAAGCTAGAGCATCTGATATCTGTGTTTGCTTTTGGAAGGTGAGAGAGGTCCTCTTGGAAGCACTAGTCATTGCCAAACTCCTTAGTGCCAGCAAAAAAAGGTCAGTGGCTTGCCAGAACTCTATTCATGCTTTCTTTGCCAGCCAAATCCTACCCCTTTCCCTTGCAGGAGCTACCCGGACCCCACCCCTCATCCTTGGGCAGCAAAATTCAGCTCTGCCCACACACTGCTTTGAGCCAGCTGTGAGTAAGTGAGTGAGTGCATCATGATGGGTGAGAGGTAACAACTCCAACCAATGCCAAGCTTGTAGATCTTCCAAAGCCACTGCTGTGAGTCGAGACTTGACATGCTGGGAGTGCAGCTCAGGTTACTACAGCAAATCCTCAACAGTTTCCTGCCTATCTGAGTCTCTTGGAGTCTGAAGCATTGTAACCTCATAAAAGCTGGAAAAAGCTTGAACTCATTCAAAGATTATTTCACACCACCTACAGCACTCTATGAAGTCAGACATGCTGTAACATATAATTAACAATGTGTTTGGTGGTGAGTCACTGAGTAGTCTAGCAAGCTCACCTTCAACCAGTCTGTGTGTGGGAGTCCTTACCCAGCAACACACCCAAACTGAGCATTTTAATAATTTACCACATTCTGAGCTTGGAAGAGTAGTTTTTGTTGCTTAATTAAGTAATTTTTAAAAAAATACTTAAAGGCTTTGGTACCTGTTAGGGAACAAAGCTCCAACATGAAGGAGAAGGTGGGGGAGAACCCTAAAAATCTGTTTGTAATATTACAAACTACTTTCTTGGGAGTATCCAAGAAAAAGATTAAAAGATAGGAGACTGCATCTTTGTGTTATATTAAACAGTCACTTGATAAGGTACATGAACGTTTATTGGACTGAAATGGGGCATTACCCTTTCCCAACTGCATGTCCTCTCAAACACAAAGTGAGAGTTGTACTTATTTATTCTCTAGAATGTTTTATGGTTGCGGGGAAGAAAGCAGCATTTTCCAGGGAATGAGCAAAGATGTGCTTGTCTGGCTTGTGACATGGTGGTGAGAGAAACGGTTTCAATTCCCAGTGTAGAGAAGGAAATTGCGCTTGCGTCTTGATGTGCTCTAGTATCCTTATCCTTTCTCTGACAAAAATCATAGTAAGAATCCTGGTGAGGAGCAAGAGTTGGACAAACTTGCATAATACTTCTCTGATTACTTTTCCAGCCTCCAACTATTTTCAGCTCAGGGGATTTCCTGACATGAATGAGTGAATATGATTTGTGATGCTTTACTAACCTTCAGTGCATCATTCTTCTAAATGCTTATCTAATCTCTCCTTGTACCTGTCCAAACATTTTTGTTCCACAACAACAGTAGCAACAAACTCCACTGACCATCAACCTGTTGCAAGAAGATTTAGGCCTTTCTCTTTCTTTTGAACCAGCCTCTGACAGCTTTACTTGGTGCTTCCCAGTTTTTGTGGTGGAAATGATCATGTTAGTCACTTCCTAACTGCCTGCTCCAGAAATAAGCAGTTCAGAAAGTGTAATTTCATGTGTGAATTTAAGGCTTGTTTAGGCTGCAAGCATCTAATCTAACTTTAAATCTAATCTGCGTTCACTTTCAGGTGCCGTGTTATTTCCCAATCTCTCAGCCCTGTGAGGACCATATGCAATTCCCCACTGGCCGTTCTTTTCCCCAGTACTCTTTTAGTTGTGTGTTCTCAGGAAATTTTCTTACTTTACTGCTGTGCCAGGTCGATCACAGATAGGTTGAAGAGCACATGTCCCAGCCTCACCAGTGGGGAGCCTCTGATGTGAGCACTGACCGCCAACACCTACTTTCTGATGCCTATCTCAACCTGTCCCAGCTCATCCAATATTAGTTAGCGCTGCTGGGATCAAAGCCAGGTGTTGCAAGCCCCCATTCAGGGAGTGCAGCTCATACCTGGTCCTTGTTTAGACTTCTCCATTTCTAGGCACACAGGGTGATGCTGTATAGAAGTGTGAGGCAAGCAATGCCTAGAATAACTAAAATCTTTTGGGGAACGCAGCTTATTCCCCCGTTTGTTATAAATTCATGTAGATGTGCAGGTGTTCAGGAATGCCAGTGGGACTGTCTGTGCTGTGCAAGAGGAAAAAGCAATCATCACACATAGGAGTGAAGCTTTGAATTAGGAGAGTGCAGCATTTGGAAATGGGGTGTTTTACCAGAAAAGAGCACACGAGACTGAATGATACTCGAGATGAGCGGCAGATTATGGGCAAGGCATGCAGATCCGC
Organism: Pycnonotus jocosus; assembly: GCA_013400435.1. NCBI lineage: Eukaryota > Metazoa > Chordata > Aves > Passeriformes > Pycnonotidae > Pycnonotus > Pycnonotus jocosus. The sequence continues at coordinate 326,894 of VWYP01020742.1, forward strand.
CCACATCTCCTTGAAGCGTGGCTGATATCCCTGTCCTGGCGATCAGCCGAGTTCCGCGGGACAGCGCCGCGCTGCATCGGGCAGCACACCAGGCTGGCGGGAATGAGCATCCTGCCACAGGGATCTGCCGTGCCTGAGCCGGGGCTGGGGCAAGGGCTGGCTCCTTCCACCTGCTTTTCGTTGCTGGGATTTTCTCTGCAGCAGGCGCTCGGTGGCGATAAATCACGTTCATGCTGCAGAGCTCCTGATGGACAGCCAGCCTTATTCATTCATACAAAACACTCTTTACCTAGGGAGTTCTGCCAGAGGAGGATTTTCCCAATAGAAGGAGCCCAACTCTTTTTATGCAGTGCTCTGCATTGCCATAGTGGGTTTTTTCCCAAGGCTGAGTATCAAGACCCCCTTGCAACCCTCCTTGTGCTGGGTGAATGGTCACACACACAGGAGTGAATGTCCCTTAAGGGAAGTTAATCCACAGGTGGCTCCAATGGCTGGTGGTGGCTGTCCGGTCCTGTCCCACATCTGGTGGCCCCAGAACACAGCAGCTCTGATGTACCTCTGTGGTTCCACTCCTGGCTCTTTGCCCTGCTAATGCACCAGTACCAATCTTTATCATCCCTCCCTCACCCAGTTCTGATGGAAACAGATCATGGAGGCTGCCCATAGCCCTACTCATATTTTTTTCCTTCCACACCACACGGATTTTCCAGATGTGGCTGCCACTAGAAATAAGCAGTTGAATGAGCACTTGTCTGCGGGTGACTCATTCTCAGCCTGTGAGGGGCTCTCTGGAGGGTGTGGATGTGAAGTCTCACTCCCTCCTTGGACAGCCTGCAATGATGTCAAGCTCACCATAGTGAAAAAAAGCCTCCCACTCTGCTCAAAGCAGCAGCAGCCTGCTTGCTGCTCCTCATCTAAAGCATATGTGGCAAAAAGGACAACCTGAAAATGGTTTCCAGTCGCATCAGGACAGTGAACTCCCCCCTTTTCCTGCTGATGCATGGGAGGGGGTGGCTGTCCACTCAAGTTTTGTGTTCTGTGTCAAGAGACAGGGAACACACTTCTTCATGTCTCTGTGGGTTTTTTTCCATGAGGACAGGAGTAGGAACTGCAGAAATAAAGGCTTGGGGTTGTTTTATTTTCCTCTCAAAGGCATGGATAATGTGATGGGTGGTCCTCCTCTGGTAGTGCTGCCTTGAAGTCTGCTGAGTATTGGGTTGTCTGAGTTTGTGTGGGTTTTTGTGCTGTTTCCTCCCCTGGGCTGTGGAAGCCGGACTAGCTCTGTACAATGGCATGAACATCCTAGGAAATGTGGGAAAATTCTGTAGGCTCAATAAGTCTTTTTTTGGTTGAGGCTTTTGTGGGTTTGTTTTTTTAAGAAGGCTTGGTGAAATTTTGTGCTTGGGTTTTGGGGGGTTTTTTGTTAGTTGGTTTTTGGTGTTTTGTTGGGGTTTTGTTGGGGTTTTTTTCTTATTATTTAGGCAGAATCTCAACAATATAGATCAGACCACAATGGCGCAGAGAAGAAATGCATTCAGCAAGGCAGTAAAACAGTTCCTTGAACAAAACCATCACTAATTTACAATAAGTTATGCAGTAATTCATGTATCACTAAGTTATCAGGAACACAGTGGCCACTGCTCACTTTCTTACAGACCTAAAGGTGGTTACCAGAGCCCACGGTTTGCTGTCATGATTTCACCTGAACTTTCTTTTTTTTCACCTCAGTTTTTTGCTTTGCTTTTCTTCTTAACTCACCAGCTTTTTTTCACCCATATCTGCCCCTCTAAAGGTATGAGGGTATAGTGTGGCCAGACTGCAATCAGAGAAATATTTTGAGAGTCCTCTCGGAGCTGTTTAAGGAATGTGGGCCGGCTATGAATGCCGGCTTTATGCAGCACAGTTTTGAAGTAGGAGTGAGTCACTAAAAAACAATCTGCGCTGTCTCCATGTTCAACTTTGACTTTATTAAGAAAAAGAGAAAGAAAACAAACACAATCCCATTCACTGCCGAAATGCACATTGATCCTTTAATCCTCGGGGAATCGTTGGGAGCTGCTGCTTCCTCCTGGAAAGAATCGCGGAATTGACACAAGGTTTAATTGTGCAATTACACGCGTGCGTTCCTCTCCCGGGCCCTGCCGAGCGGGGCTCTGTGGCTGGAATGCTAATGGGAAAGCCACTGATACCATCTCGTGGCACACGCAGCCTGAATGCAGCCTCCCTCCCGCCTGCCAGCAACCCCTCGGTACCTGCCCCCATGGTCTGTCCCAGGCTTTTCAGGCAGGAAATCAAACATGGGAATTGCAGCTGAGCAAGGACTGGAATTTGGGCTGGAGCCCAAAACTCCGGCCCCTGTTGGTTTGTTGTAGCTGTCCTTACTGGAAGCTGGATGTTCCGATCCCAATCCCTGCTTGGCACTGCTTGGGGGCTGTGGCTGGTAGGTACCAGCTGGGATTCTGCTCAGGCTCCCTGCCTGTGAGCTGAAAATATGCCTGGAAATGTGCCTGGAAATGCCTGGCCAGTGGCCTCTCTCCTGCTCCTGGTGCTCTGCCTGATGCCCGAATGCTGCACATGCCTTTGCAGGATTGAGTTTTTCATGGAAGTTTTGCTGAAAGCATTGTTTCAAAGCTCCTGGGAAATGCTGTGCACATGTGTTTGTACATATGGATGTACCTATATACACCCACACCTACTTGTCTGGCCAGGCCCTGCTTTCCAAGAGCTGCATTGGCTCTAAAGATTGCCAGGTTTTTGGATGCTTCACATGTGCCACCTCTGACTTCAGGAGCAGGTGACAGGGGCTGGAGAGCCTCTGTGAGCCCTTGCTCACAGAGTGAGCAGTGAACAGTAACAGTGTTATTGTTCTTCTTAATTCAGAAACTGAACTCTGATTGCATTCATTGAGCTCATACTAACTGACCCTATTGGGAGCAGGTTGTGAAGGAACACGGAGTAGCTCCTCACTTTGCTGCCCTTGGGAGGTGTGGTGAAGGTTGGGATTTACCTGCCAGTAAATACAGGGGCTGGTTAAGTGCTAGATGGGAAGAAATGCAACCCTCCTCCAGCGGGCTTTGGATCCTAGGATTTGGGGGGGGGCGG
>VWYP01020742.1:330009-360033 GCA_013400435.1 Pycnonotus jocosus
GTGCGGGTGTGGGGGGGGGGGGGGGGGGGTGGGGGGGGGGGTCAATCTGTTTACCAGTACACTGCTATTAATGGTTTCATCATCAGTTCTGCTTTCCCACCAGCATTAAGGATGGAGTTTCCAGATGGGCAATCCTAGCTGCCAGCCACTTGTCCATTCTCCATGGCCACAGGCTACCAAGCAAGCCTTGCACTGGGACACACCATGGGTCCTGTGGCAAGTGGCAATCCCACTCTTTGAAACCCTTTAAAACTCTTTAAAAGAATGATTTAAATGCATCCACCACATTTTCCCTATTGGCTTCAGGAAAGTGAAAAGGAGAGCCTTTGTTAGGTTGTTAAGCAGTGCTTGGCTGATGTTATGGGCTTCTGGCCTCCAGGTCCCTCTGCTCATGTTCTCTTCCTGTTTCTCTGAAAGTTTTAAGTTGGGACAAGCTGCAGCTAGTCATGTTGGCAAAAACTAGTCCTCCTTGACCCTATTTCCTCCTAGTCCTAGAATGAAGTGTTTGCTCCCTGCAGCCAAAATCTTTGCATCCTCCTGAAAGCAGGAGTTTGGGATACATCAGTCCCATGCAGGATAGGAAATTGCCCTTTATTCCTCTGCTTCATGGCAAGGCTGAAAAAAAAAAAAAAAAAAAGAATAGCAAGGTGTGATCTTAGCTGACAGCTGAAAGGGGCTTTGCTAGCAGAAGTCCCCAGGGAAGACCAAGGAGGCTGCTGACAAAAGTCAGGAAGGGACTCTATACAGATTAAAAAGCAGAGGAATTATAAATAGCATGCTGAAGTCCAGAGATAAAGTTACCCAAGTCATTTTGACCACAAAGCTCAGGACAGTAAAGGCCCTTAATCTCTCATTAATCACCAAGAAGCTGGAAGAGGCCATACAATGAGCTCAGCTGCCAAAGCTGCTGTGCCCTTTTGCTCCATTTAATTTAATTGTATTAGTGCTGCCCGCAGCCTTTGTTCTTCCTCCCTGCTCAGGAAATCTGCTGCTGGGTTTGGCAGGGCTCACTCTGGTTCCACATGGCTGGTTTGTGGACAGCCAGGAGGGATGAGAGGGAGAGCAGGAAGGGGAAGAGGATGGGAAAAGGTCCCACGGGAGCAACCTCCTTGATGTACTTCATTTATCTTAATAGTGCCACTGTGTCCCTTCCTGGTGTGGCTTCCTCCTGATAAGCCAAACACACAAAACTGAATGCAAAAGGACTCTGGCTGATATCAGCAGACATGGGAGTTCATGTTTAAATTTTAAAATAAAAAAACAGATGAGGGACCACGAGCCAGCTCTTGTTCAGCAGGTGCTGCCAACCCAGCAAAGCATTCCTACCTCCACCTCATCTCTCTTAAATGAGCCAACAAACAAATGCAAAAGGTGGTTTCCAGGACACAGGTGAGTTATGTCAAATTTCAGCATTTATCCCTGCTGAAGGATGAGGCAGCAGAGCAGCTAACTGGAGGGTGTACCTTCCTCATCTTTCCATCAAGGAATGACAGTGCTTAATGTGTGGAAAAAGATGGAGCACTTACAGAAAGGTGTGCTTAGGAAAAGGGATTTTCAGATGACTGAATGCTTCAGGCTTGCCTGGGAAACACAGTTCTGAGCTCCATATTTTACTGGATTTCTCTGATTTCAGCAACCAGCCCTATAAAATTGCACAAATTTCTTGCATCAAGCCCAAGATTTCCCAAACATGTAAATTGTCAAGGTTCTCCTCTCCCTTTCACAGCAGTGAATTAACAGTCCAAGCTTGCAGTGAAGTAAGCACAGGGCATTGTTTGCTTATAGTTTTACAGAGAGATCCTTCTGTCATTGCTTACTGTAACTCTCCTTGGATGTGAAGAGTAAAACATATTTACATTGGTATGTGGGATTCTGGGCAACCTCAGGAAAAGGTAGGACTGTAAAGGAAGTTTTTCTGGCTAATAAAATTAATTTGAGATATGTTTTTTACATATCAGAATGAAAGCTTGAAATATAGAAACTCCCAGAAAAAAAACTAACCAACCAAAAAGAAAAAATAAACCACGAAACCCCACACACATTTAGCCAGCTGCAGCTATTTCTTTTGGTTACTCTATCCTTTTTATTTTCTTGGTAAATTTACTTTATGTTGCTGTGCAAAGTAGAAATTCTGGATGTCTTGGATAAAAACTTTTGTCCACAAATTTGATTTTGGTAGTTTGGGAACTGCTTGGCATATAATTCTAATTTGGAAAGTGGCAATCTGCTGCAGTAAAAATGAAAAGTAATGATCCAGTAAATGACTAATTTTGTGGTCTGAGTTAATTAGTGAAGCAGCTTGGCGGATAGAAGGCAGCAGGTCTAAATTACTGTGCTAAGTCCTTTTGCAGAAAGATATTATCTGGTTTTGTTGTTTTAATAATAATTAATGAGAATTAAAATATTCAGCTGGGATTTTTGCTGTTGCTATTAGCAGGAATATGTGTGTGTGTATATATACATGTATTTATATTTGCTCTTTGATGCTTTTCTTGCTTGTTTGCATCTCAATCCTTGACTGTCTTGCTCTGTGACTTAAGTAATACTCCAATAATTATTCAGACTGTGCCTTTGTCTAGCGTGGAGGAAACTTGAGGCTTTTACAATTAGTGCTGCTGGTTATTCCTTGAAAAACATACACCACAGTCAAGGAAATGGGCAGTAAAAAGCCAGGCAATAAGCTGTCTCTCATCAGCAGGCTCACAGGGAGCATCAGCTCACTTTTATATCTTATTTTTGGCAGCACAGATTGCTGGGAGTGCAGGGATGGCACACTCACCTCCAAGTATGCATGGATCTGCAAAACTTCAAAGCCTTCTCTGGTAAAATCCAGGCATTACTTTGCTGAAGTCCAAAATGCTTAAATTTTGATGCCTCCAAGGCATCAGGTGGTCATTTCATCTTGTGCCCTACGTGACACCAGCCTTTGGTGTTTCTGCTGGGCATTCCCACCCCAAACCTGCTTCCTGTGGTTGGTTTTAAGCATATATTTTAGGAAACCCTACAACTAACTGGGTTCTCATGATGAGGGAGACTTTTAATGAGCTGGTTTAGTGGATAATTGCTCTCACTGTTAAAACAAGCTTCTCTCTTTGTTTTCAGCTCGACTTCCCTCAGTTTGAGTCTTCCAGCCCTGGACTTTGCTCTACTGTGTTTGTCAAAATCAAAGCCCTTTAGAGTGTGGAATCTTCCCACATACTCTTAAAGACTAGGAGGAGTCATTTCCTAATCTTCTCTTTTAAGAGGACAGTGATAATTGAGGACTAATTACTGGCTCTATTGACTTTTTCATGTTTGTGTTTTTTAGATAAGTTGTAACTGTTCCTTTTTATCATTGTATAACTATAGTTAATAATTGCTGTTCACTGTGCCTACATTCAAGGATGTGGCCCTACTTCTGTTAAAGATTCAGTGTTTGAGGCTCTCAGGGATAGTTGAAGTTGGTTTGGTAGTTGATAGTGGTAGTTGGTATTGGTTTGGTTTTGGGCACCTTTGGAGAAAAGTAAATGCATCAGTCAAAATGCTGTTTACCTTCTCAGAGGTTTTGTGATCGTGTTTTTATTTTTAATGCCTCCTTTTCAAATGGTATCATCTCTCTGGTGGGTTTAGTTCTGCTTGTAGGCCATATTCTACCATCCTTAATCATCTTGAGTACTTTCCTTAACTTCATTTTATTTCACTGAGAAATTTCAAGGAGCGAGATGATGAAATTGGGTTAGATTAATGAAATTGGGGATTAGATGGGGATTAGACGGATTCTAACAAGCAGATGCTGTGCTTTCTGTGGGAAGATTTCTAAGCTTCATTAAACCAAGACAAGCTCTTTTTCCCAGACACTTGGAGATTTAAAAGTATTTAAGAGCAAACAGGCATCCTTATTATTAATAAAATTATAAACTATCTTGATAGCAATAGCCATCTCTTGGTGAAATTTCAAACTCTGGTCATATTCAAACCCCACATGAAAGGATGTGAGTTCTTTCAATGCCTTGTGTACTGTGACTTCAAGAGGAATTGTTCGTCCTCCAAATGCCCAAGCCTTTGCAGGATGGAGGTATAAATATCTTGTTCATGGTATTTATCCAGTTGCCTCTATTTTTTCTGTTTGCAGCGTTTATGCTCCTACGTATGTTGGGCTGGTGGGAAGTGTCATCAACACCCTGATAACAGTGGTTTGCATCCCTGCACAGACTAAACCAGAGTCAGACCATCACAGGACAGAGCACAGTGAGTATTCTGTGTTTCTGATAAATAGTACATGAAAAGGGGCAGGGGACTGATGTGCTGCAAGAACTGCTGAAGGACCTTGGAATTGTATTTAAGGGAGAAAAGGTCCCAGTCTTGAGGTGCTGCCTCTTCAATGTCTAAGCTGTGCTTACGGAAGAGTATTATTCCAAATATATTGATCACTGTCCCATGTAGAATTGCAGTCATCCAGCCCAGACTTGTGTCTCAGAAAAGGGGATTGTGGACCCCTTGCTGGGGGTTAGTTTGGTCTGGCAGGGGAGGAAGCCCCACTGTCCCAGAGGGTTCCTCTGCATGCAGACCTGGCAGCAGCTCCCAACCTCCTGCCATCGGCACAAAGCTGGGGCAGCAGAGATGTGGGGTTTGGGTGGTGAAGCTGAGCAGAGTCCCAGAGTCTCCTGCTGTCTACCCTTAACCTGTATAAACAGAGTATTAACCCATATATCGTCTTCTGCAGGCACATCACAGTCTGGCAGCTTGTTTAGCATCAGAGAAATCGTGCGCCTGATGAAGTTTCCAGGAGTAATGGAAGTTTTCATAGTCAAGGTCTTTGCTGGACTTCCCATAGGTAAATCTCACCCATTACCCATGATTACTGATGTACTTTCAGCAGGATGACACACACTGAAGGCCAGGCTTGTCTCAAGTTACTGAAAGCACGTTTCCTTTGATCACAGAGCAGTGATGTTGGATGCTTTCAGGTATTCTCAGCTACCCAGGGTCAAAACCCCTGAACTCAGTGTCAAACACACTGCTTGTCATGGGCTGCATCTGGGAGTTTGGGCATATCACCTAATCTCTCCATCCCCCTCACTGCAAATGTTTTTTCCTTTTGTCTGTCATTTCTCTTTGGGTTGTAAGCTCTTCAGAGCAGAAGAAAATTGTTTGTCCTCTTCCAGAAAAACTGAGGTCCTTCCTGATTTTACTTAATGTTTTTAAGGTGTATGTGTATCCTAAACTTTTTCACAACAATCAAAAATTATTGATGGATGAGAGGCTCGGGCTGTACACAGGGGACCCACAGCATGTTTCTTCCCTTGCACATTGATGAGGGTGGTTGTTCTTCTCTTCCTTATTTATTCTGCTGGGGAATTTTTGTGTCATGGTAGGAACTCACTGATACCTCAAACCTTTCCCAAACCTACCTGTTTCCCTCCCTCCTCTGAGTCAGTTGCTGTCCTGGCATGGTTCATATCTCCCTATTTGCCTGACTAGGTATCCCTGGCCACAATTTAATAATCTTCAGTTTTGCCTATCCTCTGGCTTTTTTTCCCACACACTTGACTAGAGACAAGCTGCATGTCATCCTCATCAGTGATGTGTAAGGACAGGGTGATGTTCTCTGCCCTTCCACACACAAAGCCTTCACAGCTCTTTTCTTCCCAGTCAACCCAAGACGTGCAGTTTCTCTTGATGATAATTTCAAGAACTGAGTTTTGTGCACATCAGAGCATGTGCATCATGCACCTGAACAAACTAAGGCACTTCCCTTCCAAACAGGGATCATAAGAGGGATCCTAGCTTTTAGACATTGCATCTTTTTCCAATTAATTTTTGTCTGGAGAAGCCTTTTTTCACATTGAAGTTTAAAGAACATGAAGCATGATTTACAAAATAAATGCTAATTTGTAAACAGTAAATTCAGTTTACAAATGAAAGTAAAATTGGCTGTGGAGTGTGGCAGAATTAGAAAGGGATGGCTTTCCTGGGCTTGGTCAGGCTCATCTGTTATTCCTTGCTATATCTCTGGGGAACAAGTCCAACTGGAGTTGTAGAATAACATGCAGGGAAGTAAAGGATTTCTGGGGTTCTTTTCCTTTCCGTGTGTAGCTGGCACTGGCTGAGATCAGTAATGCCAGTTTGTCCTACCCCTGCCACTAGAGACAGGATACAGCCTCAAACCACTGCTGGCTTGACCTAACAGTGCAATCTTTTTGGTTCTAAAGACAATAAATTTCCAAAACTGTACTCTTGAAAGTGTATAAAATGACAGCATTTCACAGAATGAGACAGATGTTTTAAGAGGGGAGCAACCTGTGAGTTCTCTTTTGTCCAAAGGCCAGGCAAAATGCACTTTGCTTTAGACATTCCTGCCAAAATGCAAATTCCTGCCTGTTACAGAATCCATTCCTTTCCCTATGCAAAGAAAAAATCCTCACTGAACCAAAATAAACATCTCCTGCCCAAAACTGCAAGCAATTTCTAGGCAAAGAGGCTGGAGACAGTGAAGCTGGGATTTAAGGCAGGCTAATAGTCTGTCAGTGAATACCTGGGAGTATTTCTGTAGGGCTAGGAGAAGGTTCACCTGAGGCATTCCTGCTGTAGCACTCACAGCACAGTGAGGAGTGATTGAATTCCTAGTGACTTCTCTTTGCAGGTCACTCTTCACTTCAGGTCACTGACCAAGCTGATGGCAGCTGAAAGGGGATCTGGCCATTGCTAATTCTCTGCAGCTCACAGCTGGAGGCTGAGCTCCTCATGAGCTCATTTACCTTTCATCTCCAGGCTGCAACTGTATAATTAATTAGATTGCCCAAATTACAGACCTTCTCTATTTACTTTGTAAACAAGCTTGTGATATACAGCAAAGAAAATCTTTTGTTCCTTATGGATCTCATTGTTGTCTAAAATTAGCTTGTTTGAGACCGAAAGAACCTCCCCGGGAGGGCTGCAGGGCTGGGAACCTCCTCCCCGAGTTGCATAAAAGCAGAGAGGTGGGCTCTGTGCCTCTTGCAGGAAAGGAGCTGCCAGGGGTTGGACAGGCAGCAGAGAGCTCCAGCACAGCCAAGGTACCTTCTCAGCTGACCTGGGAAAAGAGAGCCTCACTGCACTGTGGTAGATAAGAGAAAGGAAAACAAGAGGATAAAAATATCAAACGTAACTCTCATTGACAAGAAATCACCAGGGCCTGGAAAATACTGATAAATAGCTGCTTGTATGAATCTTTGGCTGCCTAATCCCTTTGAAAAATCTGGTTTCAGCATGACTGCTTTAGCACCTGCATCCTGTTTTTTAGGTTTGCTTTTTTTTTTTTTTTCTTTTTTTCTTTTTTTCACGTGTGGAACTTTTTTTTGCAGTGAGCCTTAGGGCTCTGCATCCCATCACGTTTCCAGTCCAGCGTAGGAGGGCTGTGATGAGCTCCCAGAGGCTATGCTTGCCTTCTCACACCACAGCCTGCTTTCAGACATGTCACATCCTTCCCTTCCCTTTTTTTTTTTTAATAGGGTTTGCACTCCTGATTTTCCTTGGTGCTTTTTGTCATCATTTCTGCCTCTCACAAACCATTTCCCCTGCTTTCTGCTGCATAACCCTTGTTACTCACCCCACTGATGCCAGGTTTTCTAAGGAGTTCAGCCTTTTCTTAGACATCCTCAAAAAAGGCAAAGTTTCTGAGGATATTTTATGCCATTTTCCATTTTTTTCACACTGAGCCTGTCAGCATGGACTGAAGCTTATCATTATTTATGTGGCTGCACTCAGCTGACCTGCAGCCTACCCAGCTGGGAACCTGCTGAGATCTTTGCTTGTTCCAATGACTATAACATCTTTTTTAGTTCAATCTGAGGCTCACGTTGTGAGTTTTATCAAGAAATGTGTGATTACCAGTGGGAGAGACCACCTCAGTTGTGAAAGAAGAGAGGCAAGGGGGTCTCCCTCCTCCAGGTAGTTTTAAGGGACCGTGCAGGCACAGGGGGTGACACCCATCTGGAAATGAGACCTTTGCATCTCCAGGGAAGCTGTGCAATGTATAATTCTAATTAAAGAGCACAGCCGATTCCCCTGCTCCGAAAGAAAGCAGCTTGTTTGGAGGAGAAAGATCCAAATCTGTCTTAACTTGATGAGGGACTTCAAAGGGGAGAGGAGCTAGAGGGAAGCACCAGGAAGAAGCATCAGGCATGTAGGAAGGCCGAGCCCCTCCTAGGTGGTACCTGCAGTGGGGTGCGGGATGAAGGGCGAGCGCCTGCTCCAATCTAATCTTCCTGCAAGTGAAACCAAGTGTGGTTTTTCTTTCATTTCGTCACGTGTGCCTTTTATAAACATGTGCAACCCTGTTGCCTGATTTGGGTGTTGTGAGTAAATACTGGTATTTGCATGTTACCTTAAGCTGGCTTGAGCTGAGAGTGATTTCAAAGTAACTGGATAACAATGGGGTGCTCTCCGTGGAGGGGTGTGGCAAAGCCATAGATCTTCATGAGCCCCAGCTCCCAGGCACCTTCTCCACATAGCTGGAGAGCAGAAGAGCAGGGCTCCCTTCCTGCCCCCCCTCCCTCTCTCCCAACTCCATGGAGCCAGCTGGGGTGCAGCTACTCCTGTTAAGGGGGAGGACTTGTCTCTGGTGGGGTTGAGGAAGGCTTTGTGGCAGGTCCTGGGATGGGAGGGTGGTGCTCCCTCCAGGAAAGGCTTGGGATGCCTGGAGGGAGGTCCTCGTTGCTGCAGGTGCTGCACTGGTAGCACTGGGGTTGGGATGCTGCATGCAGTGGAGTTGTTCCTTAAGAAGCCAGTCCTGCACAGTGTTTTAACCAGCAATCTGGAATCACTCTCTTCATCCTTCCAGGAAAAGCTGGCAAATCCTCCCCATGCCGTGTCACTTTGCCAGGCCATCAGCTGTCTTCTCAGTCCTCACACATTGCTTCCTGGATTCAGCTTTTTTCAGGAAGGAGAGGAACACAGCTCCTTTTTTACCCAGTCTTTATAACTCAGAGGTTCTTACAAGAAAAGGCAGGACTGCTAAAAGTCATCTGATCTCTCCCAGAAGGATCAGTGGTCTCTGGCAGGCGCATTGTGGGGTTCTTCACATGCAGAGAGCCCCAGTTTCCTACTGTCCTGCTCCATCTCAGGTGCACAAGACACTAGGGGAAGCAGCAGACTCTTACCCCACACCACACTTGAAGTGCAGTGTTTTGACACAGTATTTTTAATTTGATGGCTCTCCCTGTAGGATGGGAGCATGTGCAAGCACGCCTGTATATGTGTATGTTTGGCACTGAGGGAAACACACACTATTGTATTTTCATTTGAGATTGAGTGGATGTGCTCTGTTACACTTCCCAGAAATTGCCTCAGTTGAAAAGCAGACCTGGTCTGTGCTCTTTCTGTCTGTACTTTCCCAACTGATCATGTTGGATCGCTGTCAGTCCACAAAGAGATTTTTCACGTGCCCCAGACATCATTGTTGAGGTGTGCAGTGAAACCACTGCATTTTGGCTGATGTCACTGGGCTGTTCCCCTCAGTGAATAACTGAAGTCAGGCAAAGGGGGTGAGGGATCCAATCAGATTATTTTTAAGGTTACAGTCTTGTCTGAACAAATGTTTTCTTGCTGTCTTAATGGTTAGCCTGGCTTCAGTGATACAAATATTTACCAGTTTATAATTAACAGCTGAAACTGCAGCCTACATAGTCACATTATTTAAAGATGAAAGTAAGGGGGATAAAAAGGTTGACATTTAAAGATTAAATTACTACAATGACTTTGAATAGGATTCTACTCATGTTTATACCCAATGCTGGCAAACCCAGGGAGAGCTACTGACTTGGACTGGTGGTGACTGGGAGCAGGGTTTGGGCTGTTACATGCAGTGCAAGTGTATTGATGTATTCTTTGCATTAACCCTCCCTCCAGGTTTGTTCATGATTATGTTTTCCATCATCTCTATGGATTTCTTTGGCCTGGAAGCAGTGGAGTCTGGATATCTGATGTCATATTTTGGTGTCCTTCAAATGGTAAGTGAAGTGCAAGGCCCCCTCTCAGACAGATTATCTTGCCACACTGCTACCTAATTCACTACCTTCTGGACACATGCTCTTCCAAATACAGGTGCATTATTGATAGGCAAATCCTAGCTCTGCCATACAGCATTTAGCTTCAAAAAGAAAAGTGACTCCAAATTTATTCTGTTCTTTGGAATGGGATAAAATTGGAGCAAGGAATGTCTAGAAAGCTTTCTTGCCCTTGTCCCTCTTTGTGGATCTTTAAGCTGTAGAGCTAAAATTTCCTTGGACTGGTATGTCCTGGGTTTTGTAACAAAACTTACATTGAAGCTAAAGTGCCTTGGCTGAGGTTTTTCCTGGTGCAGGTTAGTTGATTTACATTTATATGGTAGCACCCTGTACACTCAGGAAAGCAGACAATCTTACTGGTGTTTTCACTGAAGATCCCTTCAGTGTAGAAGAACTTGTTTCTGCTGCATGGAAACAAGCACAGCAAGCTTGTGATTACTAAAAAAGGAAAAAAAAAAAAACAAGAAAAAAACCCAAAAAACCAAACAAAAACAAACAAACAAACAAACAAAAACCAAAACAAAGCACAGAAAGGTGGATGATGGAACATGGTTAGGAGACTACCAAAATGGGTAAAAGGGAAAAGTCAGCTGAATTAGGCAGTAGCAGAATCAAAAATGTGCAGTGTTGTGTTATAGCAGAGTGTTCCTTTTGGAGGAAGAGGCTTAATGATTTTGCAGAAAGAGCAGCAGATGGTTATAACCAAGCCCCAAGGTAGGAGTACAAGTTGAGCAATATCCTGAAGGAGAGTGGTCTTGTTATTAAATCCTCTTCATTTCCTGGGCATTGCCACAGAGTTCCTGTGGGACCTGGAGAAGCTTCTCATTTGGGGAATGGCAGCTTAAGTTGCTTCCTTTGTGATTTGGATTTGGCATGGTGTTCCCAGTCACCTGGGCTCTGGCCTGGTCTCACCAAATCTGGGCATCTCAGCAGAGCAGCTGACAGGCATGGCTGTACATCAGCAGCTGGATTCTGCACAGTAAACTGGCTGGAGCTGGGGAGATGGTGCCTTTGCCATGTCCCTCCTGTGAGGCTGGCTTTGGGCTGTGAACATCTCCAACCAGCTGAATGCAGTCCCAGTCAGCCTCTTTGGAAAAAAGACCAGTTTGCTGTCCACAGTATGGAAACAGAGTGAAAAGTGGGGTGATCAGCAGCTGCTTTCCAAAGCAAGTTCCTGACCCAAACTCCACTGTTTTCAGAGGCTTTTCCTATGGTAGCCTTGTATACTGCTTCTTACACCAGGATCTGCAGGAATCACTCAGATACCTCAAGCTGATATCTCAAGTCACTCAGGCTGTAGAGAGACCAAGTCACTCTTCCATAGATTCTTCCCCCTTTGAATGCAGGACTCCCCACAGCTGGGTTTTTAACTTAAGACATACCAGCTAAACCCCTGTGACATACACAGAAATAAAACCTGGAGTTGCAGCATGGCTGTGGTGTGCTTGTTTGGAGTTGGGTAACGTGGGCTGGAATAGCTCTTGTAAGGAGTGGCTTTGTGTTCTAGATGGAGCCTGGACACTGCTGTTAGGTCCAGGATATCTGTCTTGAGGACACTGCTGTTATGTCTGGAATATCTGCCTGCCTTCCCTGCCATTGTTCCCCAGGTTAGTTTGGTTGAAACTGCTGCAGATAAGGTTACCTCCTCTGCCATCCTGGGCACCCCACACAGAGACACAGCCCTGGAAGATACGGGAATTACAGCATCCACTCTGCTTCCTAATGGATGATAGACGCCACTGCTAACCAGGGGCCTGACCCTTCCCAGAGTCACAGAGTTTCATCCCACAGAGGCCAGTTATTCCTATTGCCACAATCCAACCCAGCAGGGCCCTGCAGACTCAGGTGCAGCATCTGCTTTGCTAAGGAGTCTTTGCCTTGGGACATTTGACACAGAAACTGGCTTTTATCAGCCAGGCAGCTTTCTTTCATACATCCATGCAGTTTCTATCCCTATTGCTATGCCTGTTCCACAGTACATGGCTCTGGACATCAGAAATATAGGAGTGAATTGGTCATAGGGTACAAACTTTTCTTCATTGAGGTTCGATGTCAGAACACCAAAAGGGAAAGAGGAAAAAAACCCTATTTTTAAAAAAAAATCCAAGGACACCTGATCCTTGGTGACAGCAAAGCCATCTCACCTGAGAGCTTGCAATGCACTGCTTTTTTCTTTGTCACTTATTTCCACTTTATCAGGGGCAGTTCCAAACTCTGCTCTGGTTTATGCAGGGCAAGATCCTCAACTGGACCAAATTAAACTCTGGCTTTTAAATGATTTTAAAACATTAGAATTCATGTCTTTACTTCCAGGTATCTGTCTAGAACCACCCAAAATATCTCTTGCAGTGGTGAGTGGGTTAATATTTTATGGCTGCTTTCTGTTTAGGTTGCTCTAGCAGTGTGAAAAGCTGGCTCTGTCCTGCTGAGCCCCAGAGCTGCTTATGTTGCCTAAGCTGGCATTTCAGATGCATTTGTTTCTTCTGTAGAGGGAATTGATACTGCTGAGATACAAATGCAGATTAAGGTGCAGGTGAATTCCACCAATCTGGATAGGCAAATGATGATTAATATCTGCTGACTGGCTTCCCCACTTCACTGAGTAAATGATAGCTTTATTCATAAGGAATGTAATGTAATTTTCAGTGAATTTCATCAACCAGATACTCAGCTTTGCTTTTTTTTTTTTTTAATTCTTTCGTTTGCCCTTCTATAAATCATTGTGAAAGGATTTTCCTGTCCTCTTGGACTTGCTCTGAGCCCTCCTGTTAGAGAAATCCTGTCCCCCATGTTTGCATCTCTTCCTGGACTTGAAAAAGATAGTGTTTAAGGGCTTTTATAGCTGGAAGGGGACATCAAAGAAATTAAGGGGGAAAATATTTCTTTGTGTTATTGTAGTTTCTATTTTTTAAATTAAATATTCTCAAAACTTACATATTCCTCTTACAGAAGACAATGTTGCAGCTCCCTTTCCCAGCCTGATCAGCAATCCCACGATGACTCAAATAGTGATGGTGTCTTCCTGCCTTCCTCTCCCACCCCAAGGATATTATGCTCCAATTGCTTAATCTAGTTTTTCAGCTTCCCAACCTCATTTGACCTGCTGTGGTGAGAAGTGGCCAATGCACTGTAAGAATCTGTTTCTCCTCATTCCTCTCATTCCAGCCAGCTGCAGAGTACCTAGAGAGGAGATTTTGAGAGGCTTTGAGTCAGTCCACCTAATTTTAAGTAGGCAGCTTAAGGTTTTTGTCATTGCTGTCTCAAACAGCTCTTTGCATGGGGATCAGCACAGAAGCACAGACCCTGCAGGAGGTGAGGTGTTTGCCCTCTTTGCAGATGGAGGATGTTAGCTTAGACACTCCACTAATGCAGGCATCACCTGAGGGATCCTATCCAGAGCTCCTCAGCCTCACTTCAGCCTGTGCTGAGCATCACCTAACAGCAGGGGATGCAGCAGGGAGAGTGTGGGGCAGCAGGAAGTGCAGTGAGGGTGGGAAGGGGGCTCGTGCCTGGGTCAGGACACAGCCAGGCAAGGTCAGAAAAGGGGCTATGGGAAGGCAGGGAGACAGCATTGACACAAAGAACTGTCTGATGAGGAAACAGAGTTGTAGCTTAGAAAATGGAATATGTCCGAGGCTGGAATGGACTGATGGGGAAATGAAAGTAGCACATGGGGGTAATTCAAGCAATCCAGGTCTCTGCAGCGGTTCTTGAAGCACCCTGAAAGTGTGGGGCTGTCTGATGAGCTGAGGCTGTGCCAGGTGAAGAGAAGTCATGTGGGAGATAATGAAATGAGGAGACGAAGGCAGACAGCAGGGGAGCTGCCTCTGCACCAGGCAGCCTGCACTGCAGAGATTCCCTTGCTCATGATGTGCTTGAAGCACTTTTATCTGATCACTCCAGGCAAGAGTTATGAGAGCCCATCAGGGACACAGTCCCTCTGTCCTCCAGGGCTGAACTCCCAGAGTGTTCTCATCTGAGAAGCCATGGGAATGAAACTTCCCTCATAGTGAATGCCTGGCAGTGTGAAATGCCATTCAGTCTCCTTCCAGAGAATATTAATTTCATAATGGTTTCAAATAATTTAATTTTGAGTAATGGGCAGAAATGTGCCTAGACTCCTTTTTTATTTTTTTTTTTAATTGAGTTTGCAAGTGTGATAGCATGGAGACCCTCCAGGTGTAGAATGTGGCTTGGAAAATGCTGCTAGAGGATTAGGCAAGTGAAATATCTGGAGTCCCTGGTTGATATCTCAAGTCACATCTGATGCTTAGATTTCAAACCACGGGAGGGGGTGGGGGAAACTTTCTTTTAAGAATGTTTTCTCAAAAAAAAAAAACAAAAACAAAAAAACAAAAACAACAAAAAAACCAAAGCAAAATGCACCAAACAAAACTCTGGGTGGGACAAAGGGGTAGATATTTATAACCCTGAGGATCAAGAAATCATAAGACATCTGTTCTATTTACTGGATTTAAATTTGTATTGTTATACAAACTCCACCTCTAGCTGTGCAGCTTCTGGAGGGACAAGTTCGTACGGAGTGATCCTGAAAAGATGAGAGAGATTCCTGGAGGAGAGATTTACATTGTGTATCATCTTATCACCAGTCTGTCCCTCTCACTTTTTTTTTTTTCCCTGCACAGCAAAAGAGATGATTAAAGAGCCGGGGATTTAATTACAGCCAGGTATGCCTAGGGGGAAAACCCACTTTGTGAAAGGACCTTGCAACAACAAACAGAAAGTTCTCCAGTTTCCTCGCTTTGAAGGATTTATATCTGTGGAGGGGGGTGGGTTGGAGGGGGAAAGAAAGCGATTAGGTTGGAGTTTGCAAAACACGCCATCCTCTTCCCCCTGTTTGGCTAAGTGCTGCCTTCAGCAGTTTGGTCCTCTCCATCAGCCCTCCTTCCCGTCCCACCACCCTCCTGCTCCTCCACAAGACCTGGACTGCTCAAGCGATTTCAGGCATCGCTGTGTCGGTGGAGCAGCTCCCTTTCCCCGTAGCCAGGGCTCTGCCCCGCGTTCAGGCTGTGCAGAAAGCCCCAGCAGGGGTTTGTGCTGAGCCCCTGTCTGCCCCAGCAGGTCCCGGCCCGCTGGGAACTGCCAGCCGGCGCAGTTTCAAAGGCCAGATACGGGTGCAGGGCGTGGGAGGCTGCTTCTGATGTGATCACGCTTATCTGTGCTGGGATGGGGCCCTGCATCCTCTCCGGGAGGCTGCACCAGCTTATCTGGCCTGCTGTGTCTGCCTCTCCGACCTCCTCACAGCTTCTCATTCCCAAGCTGGCGGGTGAAAGGGAACTTACTTTGTTGCTGGGCTCTGTCAAGCTTTCAGTCCGTGCTGATGGAAGAATCTCTAGCAACAGTCCCATGTCCTCTGAGCACCGAGGACCAGCTGAGCACCTGCATAACTCCTCTGACCTCCACAGGTGGGGTCAGCTGCTTGCAGGTGCCAGTCAGCTCCAGCAGAAGCTCTGTGCAGCAGGGCTGGTACTTCAAAACTCTTCCAAAAACTGGCACCTTGGACTTTCAAATGCAAGCAATCTTTTCCATCCTGCAAGAGGTCCCTGAAATTTGTTAGAGGTTAACAGTCAAATGGGTAATTGGCCTTTCTGAGCAAATGGGAGCAGCTATTTTCCCAGAAACCAAATGCAGTGATAGAGGCAATGTTCCATGCGATTTGCTGGACTAGTGTAACAAATCCCCAGCTTGGTGAATCCAGAAAATGATGAACAGAGATTTGGCTGTTCTTATGCATTTATTGGGAGACTTATTTGCCTTTAAACAAGGAGAGGGGGGAGGAAAAAAAGATGAGTTGGTTTTTCCTGTGACATATGTACACAGCCACAGGCAGTGCCTGTTATTTCACTTGCAAACAATTTCCTCTCTCTTTTGTTTATTGATGGCAGAAGGCATTCCAGCCAGATACACTGGCTCTTCCCCGACTTCAAAGGAGGTCAGGTTACAAAGGCAAGCACTATCCAGGCAAAATTAAATGCAGGAGGGTAAGGCCCATGGCAGTCGAACTTCAAGGAGAGTTTATGTGCAAGGAAAAAGCCCAGAACACACCAGTAAGAATAAAAATAAGGATAAATTCCACTTTTCAGCTACCAGAGCTTGTCCATGGGAGTAGTGATGGCCAAGTCACCTGGGGTGTCCCCTCTACCTCCTGGTAAACGGGCAGCACATGTCCAAAATCTTACATGGGAGAGTGCTGATGAGCCACCTTTCACCCTCCCAGTTGTGCCTGCGCAGGCGGGGGCTGCTCATGCCAGCCCGGGAGCTCTGCTCTCAGGGGACATTGCAGACTGGAGGTAATGCGGTTTCAGGTCTAAATTCAGAGTGGAGGGTGAGGTCAGAGTTACTGGTGACTGGAAATATTATCTAGCGCCTAAATCAAGGCTCTGTGTCCAAAATCAGGATGATTTGATGATCCCAGGCCTTGCCTGCCTCGGACTAATGGCTGGATCAGCAGGGCCCGTGCTGGGGAGCAAGGCAGGCAGCCCAGATAGCCCATGGAGGAACTGCCATCTGTACAACCTAAGGATTGCTGCCCAGCCCCAAGGGGAAAGCAGGTGACTTGGGCTCATTCTTGCCCTTGGAAATAGTCCCCTTGCCAAGCTGGTTGATTCAGCAGTGATGTTCTACCTTGTGCTTTTATTGCCACAGCCCAAGTGGTGGGAAAGCCCACGGGGAATGCCAGCATTGGCATGAGGACCATCCCTCTGCTCTGCTGACTCTGAGGACAGCTCATTCTGAACATCTCCTGGTCCTGCCTGCTCAGAGCTGTCTCTGCTGCAGTGGTGCTTGCTGCCTTCACGCAGGGTGCAGTGATGGCAATATTTTTGGGAATGCCACTCCCATGGCCATCAGAGCAGGGATGTTGCTGATGATACCCTAATGACTCAAGGTAGGGCAGGGGCTGGGCTGTGCCTGCACGGTGCATCCCTATAAAATATGCCATTCAAGTCTGGGCAAATTGGGAAATGTTTCCTTTCCTCCAATGGCTCAGCAGAGCCGAACTGGGGTTTGGGTGATGCCACCCTTGAGTCAATCCGTGCCCTGTGACAAGGCTCAGCCCCCATCCCATGTGACTCAGCACAGCCCTGGCTGTAGGAGGGACTGGGAAGTTGCAAAAAGTTAATGACGATTCTCCCTTTTTGGAGCACTCAGCTTAATGGAGCGTCACTCAGTGGCTTCCCCACCCACCCCTGGAGTAGGAGCTGCTGGGGCTGGTATCAGCCTCCTCTCATGGCAGGGCTTTTGGTCAGGATGGCTCAGGTCACCCTAGGCATTGTCCAAGCCTCGAGCCATAGCAGATCCACCAGTGTCCCAGAGGCCTTGACAGGTGACATGACCCGGGAAGGACATGCAGAGGCTGTGCCAGTGTCACACGGCAGCGGGGCACACGTGAGCCGCGCTCTCGAGCCCTGGCCAAAGGCAGGGACAAGGACAAAAAGGAGGCAGGAGCCAGAATGTCTTCTTGGTGTCATGTGCCCTCATATCAAAAATCCTTTGTGCTCTGAAGCAAAGTGAAGGGTTGAATTTTGATGGTTTTCCATTCAGTTGTATGCTGTTGGATATATATAAATTTTGTAGCTATTGTTCTTTATGTCAACTTCGTTTTTACTCTACTGCTATTTGCTTTTTGCCTTTTTTTTTTTTTGACTGGTTATTATAGATTAACATTTCCTTTCTGTTTAATAACTAATTTTCTCATTTATTTTGCACTCATTTCCTTTCAGCTGACTTTGGGTTTCTGTCTCAAGACTAACACAACAAGGTTGAGTGTAGTGTAGTGTCATTCCTGGTCCAAGCAGACTATTGAAGTTTTCTCCAGGATGGACTGCCATGGAAACAAAGGCTGCCAAAGACACCAAACAAAGCATTTTGAAGTAGAGCTCTTATTTCAAGTCAGAAGGGTTTTAATTTGGATCAAACAAATCATTTCAAGGCAGGAAAACTCAGTAGTTTCCTATCTGTCTCTTACCTGTATTGCAGTCAGTCAGACTTTTTTACCATGATCTCTTTTAGCCTCTCTTCTCTTGTGTCCACCTGGGCCAGGATCACCTGAAGTGTGGGAGATGCTGAACAGATAAACAAAAGAGGGAATCCCTGCTCTGCAAAGTGCTGGAAAAGTCACATAATTTCTGCAATTTTAATATTTTGTTCTTCCTTCCCTCCCCCACCCACCTCCCCCCAGTTTTTGTTTAAAATCTGTAGAACCAGTTCTCCATCCTTTACATCTGCGTGTCCTGCTGAGACTGGATATTAGCATCTCCGTCATACCTGCTTCCTGCCTAAAATTTATGAACCACCCAATTTGTATATTTAGAGTTTAAAATAATGGCAAGAGAAAGTACAGACATTTTCCTCCTCTGCTTACAAGTGTACAGTTTTTCTTTGGGGAGGACTTGCCAAGAATGAAGACCGTAGTATTAACTGTATTTCACAAACACACCACAAGTTGTATCTGCAAGCGTTTTTAGAAAGTTTCAGTCACTGCTGCTGAGTAGGCAGTGATGGTAAACTCAGGCATACACCCTGAGTAAAACTTCCAGCTGATGGGATGGAGCTCTCCCTAGAAGGCAGAACACTTGAAATAATGGATCACGCCTTCCAGTCATTTACTGTGGCAGTGAGCTCCTCTTCTGTCAAAGAAACCCCGATGGAAGAACCTGTTTGCTTGAAGAAAGCAGCAATCCTCTTTTGAGTTTGTTTAAATTACTGTATTATATCAGACTTAATGGTGCTTATGTGTTTCTTTGCCAGGTTGTCCAGGGTTTGGTGGTTGGGAAACTCTCTGCTCACTGCACAGAGATGACCCTGCTCAGACTCAGCGTCTTCGTCTTTGCCGGCGTGGGCCTAGGCATGGTAAGGCGGGTGGGAAATCACCCACAGCGTCTTTAGTAACGTCACAAGGTGTGACACAAGGTCTGTGACACCTGGCTGCACGCTCTGCCCCCGGAAGTGCCACCTCTGGCTCTCTTGGGTGGTCTTCAGGGCAGGGAGAACCAGCTCTCCTGGGCCTCTGTGCAAACAGAGCCGCGCTCAACGTCAGCATTGCGCCAACCCGTGATAAAGAGCCCTGTGAGTAATAGGTATGGGGATTAAAAAATATATTAATCTTGCACAGAAACTCGCTAAGTCCCTCCTGAGTCACCGGATTTGCACAGGAATCCTGGCCTGGTCTTGTCAGCAACTGTGTTTCCTGGACTACCCAGAAAGTAAATGAAGATTACGGTGGGGAAAAATCATTGCAGTTGTATATTGCAGTGAGACAGCAGAGGTTGTGCACTCTCCTTTTGGGGTTTTATTTTTGTCTAATCCCCCAACATGAGAGCATTTGGGGAAGGAGGTAGTGAGGCAGTAATTTTGTTCCTCCATTTTGGGATAAGTGATGTTAGCTGTTGCTGGTTGTGCCTGCATGGGCGATGGTTGATGCCAGTCTCAAACAGTAATTGGAAAACTGAGTGGATGTAGGTAGCTCTGCTGGGAGCTGTGTTTGCTCAGATAAGCCATGTTCAGAGCACTGACAGCTCTGCCCAGGCCATGGAGATGGAGGAAAGGTGCTCACAGTCCCTGTCAGTGCGGTGGATCCAAAGGACAACTGAGCCGCATCAGCCTTCCAACATTCCCTGCAGGATTTGGCCTTGAGCCTTGCTGCCAGGACACTGCTGCAGGGAGGATGAGTGCCATTCCCACAACCATACCACAGCCATGGGGAGGTCAGGGCCAAGTCCTGGAGGGTGCTGAGATTTGTGGTTCCCAGCTACATGGCTGAGAGGAGGCACCTACACACCTTAGCTAATCTGAGGCTAAATCACGTCTGAGATGAGGCTGTGAAGGGAGGATGGGCGCAGCCCAAGGGTTGGCTCTGCAGATGGAGCATGGCCCCTCTCCCTGGGGTTTTTGAGGCTCCTGGGGATTCTGTCAGGTGTAGAATGTTTGAGAAGAGTCTCTTCCAATTGGTGTCATGCTCTTTTGGCTGAAATCAATATGCCCCCTTAACATGGGACATCTGCACAGAGCTTGATGCCCCTGAGCATGGCCTGGGAAGGACTTTGAAGGTCTCACCACTGTTTTTTGGTCATGGGTGGGAGCAATTAGGTGGGAGCAAGGTGGACCTGGCCCTTCTGGAGAGATAAGCATCCCCAGCCAGGTGCAGGGCAGGTGCTGCTGGGACTGAATCCCTGTGCTGAAGCCCGGTCCCATGGGAATCAGGCAGAGCAGGAACATGACTTATATGGGTTTTGTGCACTGAGGTGTCACTGACCTCCAGGCAAGGCTGGGGTCAGGTGGAGGTAGCAGAGAAAGCCTTGATGGCAGTGGAGGGGCACAAAGGCCAGCACAGATGTCTCAGTGCAGGAAGGCTCACATTGGCTGCACAGGGAGCAGAACCAGGAGCCAGGAAGGGAAATCATCTTAGAGTTGGTAATTATGCCAAGCCCAGAGGGCTGTGGACATCCTGACAGCACGGGCTGGGGACAAGGGTCAGCAGTGACTTCCCATGGGAGCTATTCATAGGCAAATGCAGCTGTGATCCTCTTTGCCTTGTTAAAAAGCGCTCTGTCCAAGCGGCTGCCAGGGAAACATCCGCTTTGGGGTGGCTTTCTGTCTCGGTGGGGATGAGTGCTCTCACAGCAGCAGCCCCAAGTACAGAAGTTATTGGGTGAAGCTTTTAATCCTTCACAGCTGCTGATGGAGGAGTGTCCCACCTGCTGTGGCCTCCAAAGGCAGCAGTTCCCCTCCCCGAAGGATGGAAGTGAGGAGAAAGGCTAGCTGTTAATAAAAGACACTCCAGAACCCATCCTAATATCTATCACAGGGAGGAGAGGTGGGCTGAAACCTTTTTGGAAGGCTGGCACAAGCTGCAGCTGGGAAGAGGCTGCAGGATGTTCCCAGCAACAGGCAGCTGGAGAAGGGAAGGAGTGGGCTGGGAGCTCGGCAATAACACCTGGATAAGAGAGGAGGGAAGAACCAGTGTCTGATCTGCAGATGTGAGCTGGGAGAGCGTGGGCAGGGCTGTAGGAGGGCTTGGCAGTTGTGATGGGGAAGTTTTTCCCTTTGTCTGAAGGCATGGCTGTGCCTCATCCTGCCTCACTGCCTGCATTTCCCAGGCATTTGTTTTTTGAGTTGTCTGCTGAGACTCCTGATTCTGCCTCCTCTCACCTAAAAAATGTTTTCAGATCTGCTCACCTCAGAAAAACTACTCAACACCCAGCAGCTGAGGAGTAGCAAGGACTGGGCTCTGCCTGGCTTGGTTCTTCCTCAGCCCCAGGGAAGTGAGAAGCCATTTCCCCTTGTTTTGCAGGAGACACAGATGTGCCTCTGTTCTTTTCTGCTCACTTGCTCCAGCCCATGAGGGAGGCTGTACAAAGCAGGAGGAATTAAAACTGATTTTTTCTATAAGCTCTGCAATGTTGTCCTGCAATGACATTTGCCCTAGCAAAGAATTACTGCCCTTCCTTTTGTTTATGTACCAAATACCTGTTCCTCTGTCTTTGTTCTCTGGTTCCTTAATCAGAAGTGCCTATATCTTAACCAAAATGTAGGCAAAGAGCCCCTTTGAGGAGAAAAACCTGGCTGTGTGTGACTCTAGAGGGGAACTAGGAATAAACCTCAACATTTCCAAGTCATTAGTGAGCAATGTCTCTGGGCTCCTCCATCTTCTGTAGCCAAGAGGCAGGGACCAGATCTTAGGACAGAGAACTCCAGAGAATGAAACTTCTGGCTAAACCAGTGACAGAAATATTCTCCAGCCACAATAACACACCTTGAGACATGGGTTAGGGCAGGAGACTTGCAATAGAGGGGGAATTTCCTTTCCATGCCCCAGAGAAATCCATTCATTTGACCAGCAGGGCTTGTGAATGAGCTGGGAGCTGCTCCAGCCCTACAGCTTAGGGAGCCTCACCGCTTTTGTTTCAGCATTAAACAGCTGGAGGGATGTCTCTGCTAAGAATATGTGCAATAACAAAATCATTACTCTCCCTAATTATGCTCGCTAATGTGCACTCATGGCCAGAAAACCTATTCCAGATTATTGAATTCGGTGAATTTATTAGCAGGGAAGCAGCAGAACAGGATTAGAAATCCCAAAGGTACAGTGTTACATAATGCACCGTGTTCATTTATTTTGACAGGCCCGGTTTAGTTTTAATTATTTATGATAATGAACCAAAAAGCCTTCTCTAGGCTGTTTTGTATAAGTAATGGAAGCTTCCTGAAGTACACCACATACATCTGCTGTTCAACATTTCCTCGGGAGTTGGACAGAAGACAGGGGGAAGGGTGCAGGGACGTCACTAATTCCCAGATGCTAAAAATACCCACAGCAGTGCCGGGGAACGTGCTGCCAGATTGTAGGGTATCGTTTGCTCTGCATGCCTGGAATAATTCACTGCAGGCAAATGGCAGGCTGTGAAAGACCCCACAGCGGCCAAAGCCGCACCACCACGTATCATTTGTGGCTCCCACCACTTCCCTAAGCCAGGGCTTTGACTCGTGATTTTCTTCCAGGTTGTTTCTTGCCACAAAGTCATCGTTTGTGCTCTTTAATGATCTGTGGTCTGTCATGTCCTGTCCCCTAGGCCCTGATGAGGACCGTGTGGCACTACTGCATCATCGCGGTGCCGCTGGTGTTTGCCTTCAGCATGCTGGCCACCATCACCGACAGCATCCTCACCAAGGCTGTGCCCTCCTCCGACACTGGTAAGACTCCTCAGAGAAGGTCAGACTGGTATTTACTCAGTGTTGAGTCCATTGGGCACTTCCCAGCTCCCATCACAGCTGTAGAGCACTGGGTGAACACCCAGATCTGGCCGGGCACGTGATGGGTGCTGGCAGAGCAGATGAATGGGACTGCTGGGGCTAATATAGGATGGACTTGAACAACCTTGAGCAGGCATCCCATGACTCAGTGCTCCCACTCCTGTGCTGCCTGCTGGCATCCATAGTGGTGGGCACAGAAGGGGAAGGCTTTCTCAAACTCTCTTTTGCGTGGAAAGCCAAGGTATGTTAAAAAACCCCCAAAAAATGTTGCTCTTCCACTGTGACAGTGTAGAGAGGGCTGCTTGTTCACACCTTTTAGCTTGGGGTGTCTCGGGAGGGGATTCTGGATTACTCTTTGCAAATATGTTTTGCCTGATGCAATAATTGTCCCCTCTCTGTTTTGGCCTTGTTTCAGTCAGAGTTCCTGTACTTCTCTGTGCAAGACAGCAGTGGTAGACACTTAAATCTTTATACCTGGGGCTTTAATTCTGTTGCTGAAGGAAATATGCCTACATTATTGTCATGGGAGCCTGGTTGAGTTTGTGTGGGGATGGAGCTGGCTTAACCCAGTTTGATGTCTTTTGCTCAAGCCCTTTCAGGCTTTGCTCCCAGAGCAGGTACCCAAGAGTGTCTCTGCTTTAGCTTTAGCTGAGGCTTTCTGGGATGCCAGTCTGCACCCTTCATCTTCCCCAGCAGCTGTCTGAGCAGATATCTCTGTGCAGACCCTACCAAGAATGGGCGCTGCAGTTTGCACATCCCGTTAGTGAAGTTTATAAAGCACTTTTGAGATGCTTCTGGGTGAAGAGCTTTTGTGAAAATCACTTCAGATAAACTATCTGTAGAACTGACCCTCTACATCTACAAATGCTGGGAGCCTGTGATTTCAAGTGGGATATTTCCACCTGTGAGGATCATTTATCCCCAGACTTCGCCTCCCTGGGAAGAGTCTCAGCCAGGAAGAAAATTTGCTGCTTCATGACTTGGAGCAATGTTCATGTGAGGAGAGCCAGGGGGGAAGGGCACCAAGCGGCTTTGGGACATACAACCAAGCTGGAATTCATCCAGGCTCTTCTCAAAGGGGTTTTGTGAGGAAAACCAGAGCAGTGCTTAGCTTTTGGAGCCCAGAGGCAAGCTTTGGTCAGAGAGGAAAATGGATTTAGTTGCCTCACTGTGCTCCCTGCTTGCACATGTTGTTGGACCAGCCTGTGCCTTGGCGGGATGGATGGTCTCCTCGTGGTGGAGCAGGACTGCAGGGCAGGATGGAGGCAGTCTGCAAAGCTGTGCAGATACTCAAGAACAGGTTGCAGGTCATCAGGGGATGCCATGGGCTACTGAGGGCTTTTCCCTGCCTGTCCATCCTGGGCTGATATTATGCCAAGGGCTACTGCAAACACAGAGTTACAGCTGCCTCAAAACTGGGCATGCCACAGAGGGACACTCTGGCATGGAGCGTTCTGGCACTGGGGAGAACCTTGTCTCTGCCACTCCTTCCTGGCCCTCACCTTTCAAACTGTGCTTTTTCCTTGCAGCATTTCTGGGGGAAGAGGTACTAATGGTCCTGCACTTGTTTTGTAGGTAGCGGGCAGGGGCCGGGGCGAAGGCAGGAATGCCTGACACAGCAGAGCTGCCAGGCTGCCTTTCCACAGCAGCTGCAGCAGTGACAGCGTGGGTGTCTCGCACAGAAATGCAGCCATTAAAATGCCTGGCCGTGGGTGGCACCCTGCAAAGGCTGCTCCACCCAGACAGCAGCCTAAAGGCTGCTCCTTCCTCCGCGAACCCCAGACCAGCTCCACAAAGAGAGGTTTTTTGGTGGCACATTAGAATCCCTTACTAGGAGCGTAGAAATCTGGTTTTATGGAAAAGCTTTGCTGTCTCTGTGTTGAAAACCTTAGCACTTACTTGCAACAACTGTTATCTAATGCAAGGAAATCACACATCAAGAATTTGCCTTTGGAAGCATCACTTTAGAGCCTCGCTGCTGTCTTTTCCTGATGTTTTTGGTCGGCTTCCAGCCCGTAGAGCCCATGGTGGTGTTTCTTTGGGTCAGGAAAAGGCTTTCTGAAGGAGCTGGAGTTTGGGCTGAGCTCAGGTGTCCATCTCAGCACTGGGCTGGGATGGATGGGGCGTTGCAGGAGTGTTGCCTGTCCGCCCTGGCTGCACACTGAGTCACCCATTCTTGCATTTTAAATAGGCATCTCAGAAAGGGAGCAGTGGGAGGAGGCACGGCACCATCCCTTGCACCCATCAGCCTGCTTTAGATCCGATCGAAGGTCACTTCCTTCCAAGGCTGATGAGTTTGGCTCTTGCTCTTTGCTTGCTCTCAAAGCTCCGGCTTTGCACAGAAGCAAAGGTAGCAGAAATGATTTAATTAGTTTCCCTTTGACTTTTTTTTTTTTCCCTTCATCTTCAAAGGCAGGAAGAGAAAATTCCGCCGCACACGCACATGCTGCTCAGCTGGACGCATGAGCTGGTGGGAGGGCAGCCCCGAGCCCAGGGGGACTTGCATTCACACAAGCACTCCTTGTCAACCCTGGTCCTTCCCCAAGAATGGAGGTCTTGTTCCTGCACAGATCCCCCCCCCGTTCCTGAGGGAGGGAGGCAGGAAGCCCAGCAGAGCCTCTGTGCGTAACGGGCCCAAGTGTCCTGACTTTATTTGCGCATCAGAACCTGAGGAGGAGAGTTTGCAGCCAGGCAGGGCTCGGGGCGCTGAGTCCCCCAGCTTTGCTTGAGCTTTGCGGGTTCAAAGGCGGCCGCTGGCGACAGTGACCTAATGGTTAAACCCGATTGCCCCATGGGCGTGTGGCTGATCGGGGCCAGCCCCATCATCTGAGCCAGGCAACAGGATGTGAGCTGGAAAGGAGTCGCCCGTCTTGGAGAGCCGCCAGCACCCAGCCCTGAAACCTGCGGGAGCAGAGGAGATCTGGGATGGGAGGGGAGGATGGGCTCCCAGCCGGCACAGGTCATGCCAGGTATGGGAAAAAGGAACGGAGAAAAGCCAGAGAGGGAGAAAAAAGAGCAGGGAAAGTGCAGAAGGTGGGATAGCTGTGACAAAGAAGATGAGCATGTGCATTGGCAGAGCTGCGCGAAGCAATGCGGGAAGTTTTCTGCTGATGCGGTGCCTTGTCTCAGTTAAAAGTCTTGCCTTAAATGAGATCTATCACATGTGCAGCTTTGCCACAGAGCTATGGCCACGCTGCAGAGCGGAGATTTACAGTGTCCCAAAGCCCGAGGGCGTCTGACACGAGGAATCTAATTTAAGCCCATTAAACAGAAATTATCTTTCTCAGCAACATGTTGGAGAAGTGCAGAGGGAGAGCCCAGCCTTTTAAGACGATGAATTTCTGCTCCAGAAAAAAAAAAAAAANNNNAAAAAAAAAAAAAGGAAAGGGGAAAAAAAGTGCCTCCTCAATCATAAGAGCCAGTTTGGCAATTGCACGTAGTAATTAGTTTAATTCAAATACCTAGAGGGGGAAAAAATAATTGCAAAACCTGCCCAGAGAGTTTGGTGGTTGTGAGATGGTTCCCATTGGCAAAGGGTCAAGGCAAGGTCCCACCCATCGCCTTTGTGTTCCCATGTGTGGGAGGAGCACTCGGCAGCGCTTCCCGGGAGATTTCCCTCTCCGCATGGTTACACCCTTGGCTGGGGCTCATTGCACAAGTATTTTAAGCACGCTGATAAAAGGCCGGCAGTAGCTGCCCGGCCTTACACGAACACCTGGCTGCCGCTTCTCTCTGGGAGCTGGGGATCATCTCCCCGTGGCTGCCCACGTTAAATATCACGCTCTTACTCCACTTCTCACATACAGGACAGCATTCTCCTCATCCTTCCCGGGTGTGTGGTCACAGCACCTCAGCATGTGTCTTAGTGGAAAACTGATGCCAGCAGCCCAAATAATCATACTGATAGTAAAAAAATAATTGCAAACATCATTTCAGAGCTGGGCACCAGTTTATTGAATACGCTGCAAGCTTGCTGTTCCTCCCAGTGTTGGGGGCTAATGATTTGCTGGCTGGCCAGGTATTTTCTGCTCCTCTGAACATGACAGCTGTCCTAAACAAAGACTGCAGGACAAAAGAGCATACTGGGTGTGTGGGGGACAGCCTTGTGTCCCAGGGGATGTCCTGGCCATCTGTCTGCATGTGGAAAAAAACCCTTTGCCTTTGCCAAA
Source organism: Pycnonotus jocosus (assembly GCA_013400435.1). Taxonomy (NCBI): domain Eukaryota; kingdom Metazoa; phylum Chordata; class Aves; order Passeriformes; family Pycnonotidae; genus Pycnonotus; species Pycnonotus jocosus. The sequence continues at coordinate 356,975 of VWYP01020742.1, forward strand.
CTGGAGGTGCTTCCCCATCCGCTGGGTTCCTGTTAAGGATGCAAATGTGAGGGCTGCTGGAGGGGGAACCGGCCCAGCCGGGCAAAGGGCTCGCATATCCATCCAAATGGAAATGCCCGCTCTTTCTGCAAAGGGGGGTGGGGGAGGATCTCAGGGGGGTTCTGCCTTTATCTTTGGTTTTATTTATTTATTCTTAAAGACCTCGTTAGGCCTAGCCCTCTCACTCCTGGTAGAGAGCTGTTTCTCTGTGTCAGACTAGAGAACAAATAGCAGTAGTATCTTGGGTGGAGCAGGGCACACTCAGGTAATTATGAGATTGGCAGAATCTGTGTGATTTGCTAGGAAGGCTCAAACATGACCGTAGAAATTAGCTCTCCATCCCTAATCCCATGCAGTAGTCACCAGCCCTGCCAGGTGTGATATTCAGCAGCAGTTTGTGGTGCTAAAGGCACCCCTGGACCCTGGTGATGGCAGTGGTGAGCACCCACCTTGCCTTTTGGGCAGTGCTGTGATTGCCCAGACCTCTCAGGGAAGAGCTGAGCTGGCTCGTGGTGGAAACTGGTCCCTGTGCCTGCAGGAGTCCCTAACCAGAACAAATCCTAATTGGACCACTATAAATTAATGCAAGAAATTATTTGAAGTGATTTGTTACTACTACAGGGGAGCAGCATCAGGGATGAGGGGGATCTTGTGTGCTCTTCTCTGCCTTTCCGTGCCAGGACTTGCTCTCACCCTGTGTGTCTCTGCTGTCTCTCCTAGGTGCCATGCTTGGGATTTGTGCCTCAGTGCAGCCCTTGACCCGGACGGTGGGTCCAACCATTGGTGGAGTTTTATATAAACAGTTTGGAGTCTCCTCCTTCGGCTATTTACAGCTAATGATCAATTTAGGTTTATTTGTTTACCTCTTGAAGAATAAAATCCCACTGGGAGAGACAAAAAGCCGATAAAACAGTCACAAGAAAGTAACCTCCTTATTTTTTCCATAGAAATAAATTCTCGAGTTTTATTTTTGATTCCGTAAACCTAAAATAAAACAATTTGAAACAATCCTTACATTTTGTCAACTTTTGCATCTAGAGTAAGAGGCAGATCAGTTTGCAAAGGGCTTGCAGCCATGCTGGAGCAACTGGGGGCCATGGGACCCCTGGAGCTATCGTGTTCCTCCCATTTCCCCCCCAGCAGCAGTGGCTGTCATGGCAGGCAACAGCCCCCAGCCCTCAGCTGTTGTCAGGCAGCATTCCTGCTTGGATTCACTGAAACTGAAGGGATTAGGAGCCAGTGCCTTTGCTCAGGTTTGACCTTTTATTTCAGTGCCCTGAAATGGTACCAAGGAAAATGGGGGGTTAAACGTATCTGCTTTTGAGTGGTGTTTTACTGCATTAAATGCATCTCCAGCATTCTCAGCTTAGAGGGGGCACTGAGGCCAAAGGCTTTCAAATGCTGTGGCCAGAGGTTTGCAACATCCACAGCTCAGTCACGTGCAACCCTGCCTGTGCAGGAGCTGCCAGCAACGAGCGCGGAGGATGCAAAGCCCCGACGTACCAGCCTGCAGTGCCAGAGCCTCCCTGCCACTTCCAGAATCTGGGCCAACCCTCCTTCCAGGTTTTTCCCCCCACCCCGCACTGAGTCTCTCTTGCTTTTACTACAGGCTTATGTAATTACATATTTTGCAACTTCCTCTAGTACAAAGTCTCCTGCAAGAATTGCTGATACTGGGAAGGGGAAATTACCTGCTGGAAATGACCAGCTTTGGAGCAAGTACTTTGTGTGCCACGCTCACGGTCCTGACTGCCAGATTTGAGTCGTGTGCTGCAGCACTGCTCTCGAGGAAGCCCAGGTTAGTGAGAATTGAGCCTCATAAAAGAAAACTTCAGCACTTCTATCAAAAAAATCAGCTGATTTTTTCTCCAAGCTTCTTGGTCTGGGTGCTATAGGAAAAGAGCCTGCCTCCATTCATCAGTTATCCTGGAGAAATTTAGCTCTGTCTAGAGGCTGCAGAGGTGAAGGAAGAGAGGAGAGCGAGTTCAGCTGGCTTTGCTACAAAGCTGAGGAATCCATGGAGCGTTGGTGCTCTTATTCTGAAACCAAGAATCCAGTTTCGTGCCTCAGCACAGCACTAAGCTATGGGGGCTGGGGGAGGATGCAGGGCATTCACAAAGAACAGCATTTTCCCGTGGCAGGGAGCTCCTGCGCCTTCTGCAGCTGCCCTTATTTGATTTTATGGGAAAGAGCTTCTAGAGGAGCACTTCTGCAAGCCATGGTTGGCTTCTCTATCTCCACCACTGACCAGAACTGAACCTCAACACGTTTTCCCTCCCTGGTTGAGAGACAAGGTCAAACACAAACAGGTTATCTGGGTTTTCTCCACCTCCCACTGCCCAGTCTGGGGCACCAAAAAACCAAGCCTTACCCACTCCTTTTAAGCCTCTTCACCACTGCCGTATCCACAGATATGCCTCAACAAAAGTCATTGCAGCCCAGAGTACAGTAATAAAAAGTGAACATTTCAAGTAATTTATTTGGAATGGACACATTAATGCAAAAGCAATATTAAGACCAGTAACTGCTGAAAGACATTCAACAAAATAAATACAAATATAGATACTACAAATAATTTAAACTGTGTTTTAACACCACCAGTCAGTGTTGAATCTTCCTTGCATCTCATAAATAGAAGATAATAGTTCACAAAGCTGTGCCACTTAAAACACGTGGACGCTTTGCTAGAAGTCCTGTACGAAAGTCTTTGGTTTTTCTTTATGCATCTCAGGCAAAGCTCAGGGCTCTTTGCTCAGCAGCCACAATGGGCTCGGAGAAAACCAAGCTGCTTCCAGCTCTCTTCTTTGCTTTCCTTCATTGGTACCCTGTCCCATTTCAGTCCAAGACACTCGATCTGGTTTATCATCCAGTGGTATGCTCTAAAAGGTAGCAACAGAAAGTGAGTTAGTTTAAGCAGCACAGCAAGCCACAGGGAAAAAAAAAAGGGGGGGGGGGCTTTAAAAGGACGGTAAGCATTGACCACTGATTTTCACAGATTTTTTTTTTTTTTTAGCAGTTTT
>VWYP01020742.1:361427-372547 GCA_013400435.1 Pycnonotus jocosus
AACGGGAGCGTCCTGGAGGCTGCCCCGGGTGGGCCGGGTGTGGGGAGGGGGTGCCTCCCCCACGGGCTGCCTCCCCGAGGGCTTCGGCTCTGCTGCTGCTGTGTGAGGGGACCGAAATCCTGTCTGCCCGCTCCCTTCCCCACTCATGTTTCCTCTGCCCGTCAAGGGTAGACCCCCCGCCCCGCGGTGAGGATGGGACCACTGTGATCTGAGACAGACCCCATCTTGCCCCTCTGAGCACTCCCTACCGCTTCTCAGATCCCTGGTAGGGTACAGGATGCTCCCAACACTCTGTTCCTGGGGCCTGGATCTGGGCATCTTCACACCGTTGGGTCAGCCCTGGCATCATCTCTGTCTGGGGCAGAGGGGTCTGAGCCAAGCCTGTGGTGGGTTTCTGCCCTCTCCCATGGACATCTGGTCTGAGTCCAGCCCCTGGTCACCCCAAGAGACTCAGCCAGGGCCTGACCAAGCCCACCAGCTTCATTTGAGGCCCTGCATCCCCGGCTAGCTCTGCACCATCACCATCAGCTGCTCCTCTGTCCTTTCCTGAGGGCAACCCACCTCTCCAGTTTTGCATTAACACTGTTCCCCCTTATTTTTATCCCCCGCAATCACTGGGTTTATCTCATTTTCTCCCCCTAGCCCATTCCCTCCTCCAGGGAAGGCACCACGGTTATAGCCTGGGCAGTGCCCAGAGACATGGGAGAGGCAGGAAAGGCTGTGGCAGCTGGAGGTGATATTTCAGAGGCACGTGTGAGCCTGCAGTCCTTTCCTCTCGGACACCTTTCATTCTGTCATTCCTCGTCGATAGTTGACACAGGGCTGCTCCAGCTTCCCAGCCATTGATGCTGCAGCCAAGGGCAGGGCTGTGCTTAATGAACTTGTTCACGCTGTTTCTCCAGCAGTATTTGCTCAGGTATGTACCATGTGCGGCATCACCCTTCGGACTTTGAGCCCTGTTCTCCATCGCCTTCCTTGAATGACCGGCGCCTCTAGAGGTGTTTGCAAGCCAAACCCCAGGGGTGAGCTTACCAAGCAGGGCCTGGCCCCTTTGAAGAGGCTGGCAGCGTTCCCAGGGATGTCGGCAGGGTCAGAAGCCCATTTCCCGGGAGCAAATCAGAGCTAGAGCCGAACCCATTTCCGCTGCAAATCACTCATCTGGCCAGAGTATAGGGCCACGCTTTGCTAATTCACTGCAGCCAGCACATCTGTGGGGAGAGTCAGAAAAAATGTGGCGGCTGTGTGATGCTTCTGGGGTTGATGAATGAACTTGACTGAGCTTTTCAGGAAGGGATGGGCTGGGAATGGCTCTGGAAAGACCCCGGTGGCCATCACTGCTTGTGGGGTAGGGCAGAGCCTGTAGAACATACGTGGAGCTGTGGCCTGGCATGTGAAGAGCTGCAAGCTTTTCTGAGATCCAACACTGTATCTCACTTTTCAGTGTGATTTATTTTGTTTCAGTAAGGGGAACAGCCCAGACTGATTTACAATTAGGCTGCATTTTCAGGGCAGATGCTGGTCTGCTCTGTAAAACCACTTTCTGACTAAAAGGCCCTGTAAAAATAAAGGAGCTGGGGCCAACCAGGAGCAGAGCTGGATATTAAGCAGAAATCATTAGGATATTTTCAATCTGGTCCCAAAATGAAACAGGGAATGATTTTTGTGCACAGGAAATGGGACATCAGTTCAAAAAGAGAAAAAAAAAAAAAAAAAAGGAAAAAAAAAAAAAAAAAAAAAGAAAAACCCAGGCAGCAAGTCAGGAGCATGCAAGAAACATCTGGAGGAAGGCTCCTGGTGTGGAAAGGCTGCAGGACTTGGCATGTTTGTGCACACCTTGCTTCAAAAGTTCCTGTAAAAGAACCTGAATTTCCTTTAAAATGAAACTTGTATCTGTTGATGCAGGGTCAGCAGACCACTTTGGTCTCCATCTTTCTGCTTTTGCTTTCATCTGGGTGATTTTTCTTGTGCATTTATCCATCATTTTGAAATATGCAAAGTCTCTCCCAGCTGTCACCTCAGTAAACTTGCCTTAATGCTGGCCAAATTAGAAAACTGCTAAAAAAACCCTGCTAAAAATTAAAAAAAAAAAAAAAAGTAAAGGAAAGAAAGTGAAAAAATTGCTTGCAGTGGAAAAAGGTAGGTTCTTGTTGAACAGGGGACTCTAGTTTTGAACATGTGTCCATTGAATGAAAACTTCACTTTTTTACCTAAGATGGGTTAGTTAAGTGAATAAAAAGAATAAAAAGAAAGTCCAGTACATTAAAGTACCATAGAGTCTCTGCCATTCTGACCATGTAGAAATTCTAAAAAGTAAGTTTTAAAATTAAATTACATTTACTGAGACAGAAAGCAAAGATGACTGTAACTGAATCCAAAATGGGCAGCAGAGCCAAATCACAAGTGATCTCCTACAGAAACATTTCTCAGCAAAGAATGGAGAGCTCCAAGGAGCTGGGAGCAATCTAGTCCAGGAAACATGGCAATTACAAGTAAGTAGCACAGCCCTAATCCTAGTGCATGCCTTGGTAGCTGGTCACTGCTGATACAAGTATATTGCGTTAGTTTTGCCTGAGGAAAGAAAAAAATTTATATTGCCCTATTTTTTAAGTAATAAGGGTCAATAACTTAGGTGAAGATCTGACAGCAGCACATTGGTTTCATCTCAGCGCCTGGGGAGAGGGGTAAGAGCTGTGATGCAGCCCTGCATCGTACCCTGGCACCAAAGCTTGGGCCAAGTGTCACAGGGTGGCGTGAGGACGTGTGGGCAGTGGATGGCTTTGATAATTAAGGGCCATGACCAAGCTGCAGCTAATGGGAGCTTTGGGTGATTGCAGCTCTGGTGCTGCTGCTGTCTCTGTCCAAGCTGGGGCTGGCAGCTGGGAGGAACCCGTCACTCCCTTTAGTTTGGGGTTAGTTGTGTAGCTGTGTTACTGGTGAGAGGAAGAGAAGGGATTTTCTTCTTGCAACCCAGCACAACACCGTGGCTGTGCCCTGAGAGTGTGTGAGCTCCCAAACACAACTACCACGGCTGCCTTTAGTATAAAGCCATCAGGCACTGGCCCACCTTTGCCCCCCCCTAAATACAGGAATCTCAAAATTTAGGAATTTGTCTCTGTTCTTAGAAAGAGGGGGGAAATAACACAGTGGGGAGTGTGAACCAGAGGAGGATGATGGAAAGCAGACTGACATTCAGTCACCGGAGCCTTGTCCCACACAGCCATCCCCCTCTTCCCACACTTGCCAGGCATGCTGGCACCACCCTCTGCTTTGCCCCAAAGCAATTGCTAATCTACTAGGGGCATTTTTAAAAGCCTAAATGGCCATTTGGCACGGAAGTGTGGCTTCATCCCTCTCCCAGGAGAAGGGAACAGCATTCAGCTTCTGAGGGAGGGGTTCTTGTACACGTGTTGTGTGTAGGGATTTTTTATGGGTGTGGGACGGGATGGCCACGCTGGGCCTGGATTGATGAGCTGGTGGCGCCAGCTCTGGCAGGCTGCATCGATGGCTGTGCCATGACACATGTCTCTGGAGTGAGTGCCCGCTCCAGAGGACGGGTTTGATCATCGTTTCCGGGTGTGAGGCGTCGTGTACCCTGCTGCTGGCAACATCGGGTTGCCTTGGCTACGTGAGTCATGGAAACAAAGCACAGCAGCCATGCAGGCACTGCCAGGAGCAGCCCGTGCTTTAAGGTCAAGGATGAGGATGGATAGGGATCACACGGAGGAAAAACACCAAAAAAATAGGGGTTTTCTCAAGTTAACTCCACAGACATCTCTCCCCATGCACCCATCAGTAGGACCTGCTACCCTTTTTGTGGGATTTAGCCATGCATTTATCCCACCAAGGTTTCCAGCTGGCCCAAACATTGTATCTCCCTCCCAAAAGATGCAGGAGCTCCTGCTGCAGCTATTAGCCATTGATGGGTACTGGCATTTCTGCAGCTGTCTTGGGTTTATTCCCACTGTCCCTCTGTAATCCTGGAGCCGTGCATCTCCTCTCCGAGGGGTCTGTCCCTGGAGAAGGACCTCTAATTTTGCCAGCATTAATGCAGGCTTCTCAGCAGCAGAGGGAAGTGGAGACCGAAGGCTGTAAGATTGCTTTTATTATAATGATTTCAACATGACATCTGTAGGGGAAAAAGCTGGTTCACAGGACTGACACTGTAATGCTGGCAGTTGAAGCTGATTAGTAACAGAGAAACACATGGTCTTGCACTGTAAATTGCTGTCCTCCATGTTTATGTCAGGGCGTAGCTGTATCCACTGACACTTTTAGCTGGAGCTCACTATACTGACCACTGGGTCTCCTAGGAAACTTGAACTCAAAAAAACCCTAAATAGCTGTAAACTAAAAGTGTGGGTTGTTACTGGGGAAAGTCTGTGATGAGCAGAGCTTTTTCATGTTTTTTCCATTTCGTATAACTTTTTTCACATCTTTATACTCCTTAAAATGTTTGGGTGGGTTTGTTTTTTTCCTAGACTGTTTTAGATTATCACTGGGAAGTTTTTTGGCTATAGCTCCTTATTATTCTCTTCCTTCAGAAATGTCCTGGGACAAGTTGATGCCATCGAGTGCCTCCAGACTCCACTGGTGAGTTGGTGGGTGCCAGTCCCCCTGTGGGCAGGCCCTCCTGGAGAGGTGTGGAGCTCATCAGGGCCAGCTGCCCACAATGGAGATGTCCTGGGAGGGGGCTCAGTCTCCTTCGGGGGTGTTCAGGTCTTTCCATGAACACAGAGGGAGCTCGGGTACATCGCTCCAAGATGGCCAAGCTCAGGGAGAGAAGCTCTTTCTTCTCTTAGGGGCAGTTCACTTGGAAAGGTCTCAGCCAGGGGGATAAAAGCCACCAAGGCTGTTTGTTAGGTGATTACAGTAAATAATACGCAGCAAGGCTGGAGCTTTTGGGTTAATTTAAACAAGGGTATCAGAGGAAGCATCTTTGTTCAATCTGTGAGATCCTTTTCTTGTACCGTACGCAAGCTATGGATTAATCAGCAATAGCACGTAACCGAGCTTGCTCAATTTACTAATATTTATCTGACTAAGACTCTTTTTTCCTGAGAAGCTCGAAATGTCTCATCCCACTGAGTCAGTGTGTTACCATTACATGTTGTAAACTGCTGCAGACAGTCATGGAGCAGTTGTGAGGGGCTGGGAAGAAAAGATGTCATTTCCCATCAGCCAGTCCTTGGTTGTGCTCTGCAGCAGACAGCCAAATAAGGGTGGGAATGTGCCAAATCAAACCTGCTTAGGAGGACTCTAGGCACTTAAGTTCCACACTGGGATTAAAAACTGTTTTGCTCTGTCTCTTCCCAGCAGCCTGGACAGGACTATTTGTGTAGTGTGTTCCCCACTCTTGAACCTCTGTGTAGGTGTTTAGTTTGGTTATTAAAATAAAAATGGAAAAAAAAGAAATGTTTTCTGGTCTTCTGAGCTCTTGGTGCCCTTCCTAATACACATACCTTTGAGCCTCTGGGCTAAATTTCAAGCCCATTTGGCAGAAACACAAGAGGTAAAAAGCTGCTGTGAGATCCCTGTGTAGCTTGACCCAGCTTGGAGGAGTCTGGATGCATCTTCATGCAGGTGAGGAAGGTGTTGACCCAACAGTTTGGGTAGACTTTGATACAGCCTGTTCTCACAATTATCTTCACAAAGCGGCTTGGTGAACATCATGGGGTGATCCATGAATGCCCTGAGATGTCAGTGGGGAGGACAGAACCCTATTGCAGGGCCGCCATGGGACCATGGTGACTCAGTACTTCCCTTCTGCCAAGGGAATGGAAAGCCCAGCCAGTGGCTTGCTAAGCATTGCCCTGAACTGTGAGGTTATTTACTGACCCCTCTGAGTGCTGTCAACATTTTCCCATGTCCAGTCAGCTCAGGAGATGGTTTAGGCTATAGCTCACAGTTTTAAAATGACGGGACATTCCCTCACTGAAGCATTCAACTTCTCATACTAAATCTGTTGGGACAAATATTTGGATATCTTTATTTTCAGCAGCAATAATAAATGTCTGAGACCTCAGCCTGGGCTGACACTGATGGGCTCCTTGCATAGGAAGTCCCTGGTGATTTCAGCTCATGCCATTCAGCCTGACATTGCCTGCCTGCTGCCAGCCAGCCTTTTATTACCCTTCTGTGCTTTACTAGAGATTGTGAAGGGCCAGGCTTTGCAGAAATATGCTGACATTGCATACTGAAGGTCACTGCTCCACATTACCTGTGCTTTCAATATCTGCCAAGATCCGGGAAGTGCCTTTTACGCGTCTTTGTCCCGTCTTCATCCGTGTGTGGAGGCTGTGCCGGGATGTCCTGTCACAGGGATGTCCTGTGTCACACCAGCGTCAGCGTGACCCGTGTCCTCACCTGGCTGTCCTGACAGCACAGCACTGAGCTCCCTCTTGGGAGCATCCTGCTTAGTGCATCCTCCTGCCCCCGCATTCTGAGTTTGGCCCCTTTTTTTTTAACAGTGTATAAACCTTGAGAGTAAACACTAAAAAGGATCGCAGGACTGCCTAACCGCAACATCAGCAAGCTTTAGGGAGTTGGGGGGAATATAAGGTCATGGTACTGTCCAGCTTTGGGATGTTTCCTGTCTCCAGGAGGGCTGGGAAGACATCAAAAAGAAACTCCTCCAGTGCATCATTCCCAGAAGTGGCCAGGGCCAGGCTGTGGGATGTAGCTGGAGGGGAAAGAGCATCCTTTTCCCTCTGGACACCTGGGGTGTGTGGCAGGCCAGGTGGTAGAGCTGATATTGTATTTCACATTGTGCTTTGGATGCCAGTTTTTCCTTCTGAAGCTGGGACACTGCACTGTGGCAGGTGTGAAGGGAAGCAGTTAAATGAGAGTTTAGGATTTTTTTCCTGTCTGCCCTCTCCTGAGTCTTTTACTTCCTTGCCAGTGTTTCCACTGCTGTGATCTTTACCTGCTACCATTACCCTGCTGCTCCCCCACTAAACCTGTGCCCATGGCCAGGTTTCCACTGGTGCAGCCAGCAGGAGCTGAGGATGCTCTTTTGCCTGGCTGGCAGTGCTCAGGAAGGCTGGAGGGAAACAGGTGTGTCATATAGTGGATTAAAATGCAGAAAATACTCTCTAGGCACCAGCTTCAGGTCCTTCAGTGACATCTGAAAGCCATGGGAGAGAAAAAAATCCTGCAAACATTGGATAAAATGAAGAATGGAAATCAGCAATGTGTATTCCAGTTCTGATTGGTTTTCCCAGATCTCACTTGTCAGTGATTTGTCTCCCCACTCCTACCACCAAATGAAGGGGTTTGGGGTGAGTTCAGTAGTCCTGAGCAGTGGATGTCAGTGTTTATAAACTCCGTGTGCCTCCCAATTTGTACCTGTCCTTTGCCTTGTGGCTCGTGTGGCGGGGGATAGAAAGAGTCCACTTGTTCCTCGAGTTAATATTTGCCAATGGGGCTAAAATATAAAAGTCAAATGTACTTCTTTCCTGCCAGTTACTCAGCCCATCTCATGCTCAAACACCTGGCCCCACCTGGGCAAATATTTGCAATGAGTAGCTCAGAGCATGTCCCACCAGGCTGAGAGCTGGGGCTGGGCAAGCACCAGTGATGCTGTTACTCTCCTCCTGGTGGTCCCTGTGTTGCTTGGCTGAGCCAGGAGGTGTGAAAGGGAAATCCTAAGCCATAAAAACATGTGGATTTTTTTTTTTTTCTGTTAGATAAACTACAATTTGGTGGCATGGAGAAATGGGCTTGAAGAAACCTCTGTGTGTTTTGTGGAGGGAGCAAAAAGCCAGTGTTTTAGGAGATGGGTTTGAGCCTGGCAGCCCAGTGGCCCTGGGCAGTGTGAGAGCCCAGTGACTGAGCCTTTACGAGTGGAAAAAAAGATGAAGTGAGAGAGTTTGTGATAAAGCAGGGAGGCAGTTAAGAGCAGGAAATGAGGGTGCCTGGCACGAAACCTTGGCCAGGCTCTGCTCCCCCAGGACGAGCCAAAAATAGATTTCCCTGGAGGCAGGGCAGCCCAGGTTAAAGCCCCGGAATGGTGAGCCAGGGGGATGCATTTATGGCACAGAGGATCAGAGGGGAGCAGAATAGAGATGTTACGCTCAGCCAAGGGCATCCTGCTGCTTTATTTGGGGCAGTTTTGCTCCCCCTTCCCAGGGGTTTCCCCTGGAACCTGGCTCCCATACTTTCCCCTTTGCACGTCCTCTGTCAGCTCGGTGGGGCTCCATCCCAGCCTCTGGTACAGCTGCAGGGGTGGGGAGGGAGGCATTTGCATTGATCTGAAAACTCAGGGCCTCTCTTAACACTGATAACAGCTAACTGATTTAAGCTAACACTGTAATAACTTAAAACACAGAAACCCCTTTCCTGTGGGGTGATCGCTGAGAGCTGGCTGGGACAAATATCACAAAATCTTAGCTATTAACCCCAATTTACTGGCGTCCTTTAGAAGAGGGGTCCTTCCTTTGGCCAAGGACAGATGGCAGTGACTCGCATCCAACACCCAGGCTTTATCTGAGCTTCTCTGGAGGTGTTGTAACCAGGGTTGCTACAGCAGGGACAAACTGCTTTAAATTCCTTGTTTCCTCAATCCATTTATTGGCTATCAGACATTTGAAGTGTGGAGTCCTGCTGGCCTTTGGAGCCCGGAAATAACCTCCAAAGGGAGCAAAACGAGTTAAATGGCTTGGCAGGCAGCCAGGATGACTAAGTAATTCTTCCAGCCTTACTGGAGCAGGCGTCAGGCATGGAACCGGACACATTTCCCATAATTGGAAACCCCTGGTCAGAAGTGTGGGATTCGTGGTTGCATAAAAGCCGTCGTGGGCTGTGAGCGGCTGGAGAGGCCGTGGGCAGGGCACTCCAGGAGGGAGATGCATGTTTGCAAGAGCAGTAACCGAAGCACACAAATAGCAAATCACACAGTTGACCAAAACACTGGAAAATGAAGCTGGAGCTTCCGACACAGACACTGCCAGCCCTCTTTCATTGCCAAGGCCTTTCTAAAAGCCTTTTTGGACTCCCACAGGCACATCTCCACCCTTAACTTTCCTCATGAGGCCTTGAAGTGAGAAGCTATATGAGAGCAGGAGGAAAAATGTTTCATTTCAGTAGGTACACCTCCTTTCTCCCTGCCATGAAGGACGGGATTTATCCGTGGGCACTCCAGCAATGCGTGGCAACAGCCAAGCACCCTGTGGGAGCCGTGTGAGTGCTCCAGCACCCACGGATCATTTGCCACCCATTCAGCCACTCTGCCGGCGCCACTTGGCCCAGGGCACCACTGAAACCCATCATCACCAGCGGATGCTGCTGGGAAATGGCCAATGGAAGAAGAAAACCAGCACCCCCTGGGCTGGTCCCCTGGGTGGAGGTGTCCGTGGCACTGAGATTTTTGGCTCTGGCTGGCCTCTGAGCACATTTCTTTGTACCCAGCCCAGCCCACAGCCTCTCCCATGGCTGATAACGAGCCTGACCTTTATCTTTGGTGACTCATGGCTGCTCCTGTTTCACTTGCCTGTCAAGGGCTGGTTGCCTCCTCCATGGGAAAACTCTCTGAGTGTTGACCAGGGGCAGGAGAAGCACAACCACACCTGCAGCCAGAAATCCCCTTTAGCCACAGCCATTCCACCACTTATTGTCCTTTGGTGCCTCACTTTGCTGCTCCTCTCAGGGTGTGAAGCCAGGCTGCAACAGTGATGGCTGCTCACAGATGAGGATGGGGATGAGGATGAAGATGGGGATGAGGATGGGGATGGAGGTGGAGATGGAAATGGGGATGAGGATGAAGGTGAGGATGGAGATGAGGATGAGAGTGTCCCAAGGGAAGGGCATGCTGTTCCCCAGCCTGAACTGCAGGAAGGCGGTTTTCATTCTCTGCAAGCAGTTGCTACATGTCATCTTGGATCAACTGATTTCTCATCCAGCAGTAATGAGGGAAGAAAGGAGGGAAAGGCCTTCATCTCGTGAGAAAGCTGGGTACTGGGATGGAGAAGCAGCTGTCCCTGTGGGAGCAGACTGCATTTCTCTGGGAGATAACAGGCTGTGGGTCACTGTAAAGCAGTCTCCCCCACAAACCATGATCGATGATTGCTGCAGGTAGCGAGGGCGATGAGCTTTTGTCGAGCATCTGGGGCCCCAGGGCAAAGGAAGTGGGAAGGCAGGGAGGAGGTTTGTGCTTGTAGGGGGCTGGCCGGGAGCCTGCAGCGGAATCTCAGCCCCGACCTTCAAAGAGAGGCGGCTGCTGGCTCAGTGCTGACTGTCCCAGCTCCCACCCGACTGTTTAAGAAGGCAGGTTTCACTTCTCCCTGGTTAAAGGCGACCTTGTTCTCCCATCTGGCGCGGGGCTGGGGCGGCTGGCCGGCAGCATGGGTGACTCAGCCTGCCCACACAGCAGCCGCCAACCAGCCCCAGATATATTTGACGAGCAGGTGAACTGATCGTTGCTCACAAGGACCTTAGACCTTGCCCTCCTTCCCTTTTCTTCCCTTTTCCCCCCTTTTCTTCCCTTTTCTTGCCCTCCCTGGAGCTGCTGCACTCTGCGAAGTGGCCCTGGCCACAGTGCAGCCCTGGCCACCTTCCTGCCTGTGGCCGCTGCTCTGTGGGCAGCGGTGGCCTTGGGCATCCCAGCCGTGCCCGGCCAGCAGCTCGGTACCCGGCCCTGCGAGCCAAGGGCAAGCCCGGCAGGGCAGCGGCGCCCGGGGCGGAGGGAACGCCGAGGGCGCAGTGCAGCCGCGGAGCCGCCAACTTTTTTCTTAATGATTTTTTATCTCTGTCGAGAGGAAGTCATAAAGCGATTACGTTTTATTGAAACACGATGAGGAAGGACATCCCAGCACATGAAACGAAGTCAAGGCCAAAGCTCCGGCTTTCTGGCTGCCAGGGAGAGCAATAAAACAGAGAGACTCAGCCCGCAGCTCGGGCCCTGCAATTATCACTGCTTCCCAAGGGAGACTTCTACCACATGCCTCCATTTTTCCCTCTCCAGTCATGCTTTAGCACAGCCAGACAAGGTGGTGTCTACAGGAAAAATGGGCACGTGAGCTGGGTGGGTCAGTCCCACCTTGGTGCTCACTGTGTGCGGTCACAGGGAAGGTGTTTCTATCACAGGGCAGCTGCCTAATGCATGGCAGAAAATAAAATAAAATAAA
>VWYP01020743.1:0-45773 GCA_013400435.1 Pycnonotus jocosus
CAAACCACAGAAACACCTGGTTGATAAAGATCAAAGATTATGGAGTCCAACGATTAACCCAGCACTGCCAAGGCCACCACTGAACCATGTCCCTGAGTGCCACATCTATGTGTATTGTCAATACATCCAGGGCAATGATTCTGACACTTCTCTGGGTGGCCTGTTCCATGGCTTGACAACCCTTTTGGTAAAGAAATTTTTCCTAACACCCAATCTAAAACTCCTCTGGTGCAATTTGAGGCTGTTTCTTCTTGTCCTATCACTCGTTACTTGGGAGAAGAAACCGATCCTCACATGGCTACGCTCTCCTTGCAGGGAGCTGTAGAGAGTGATAAAAGTCTCCCCTAAGTCTCCTTTGCTCTAGGCTGAACACCCCCCACTCCCTCAGACTTGTGCTCCAGACCCTTCTCCAGCTCCACTGCCCTTCTCTGGACTCTTTCCAGCACCTAAATGCTTTTCCTGTAGTGAGAGATACAGCCAGTGCCTAGGGTGACAATCATTGCCCTGGTCCTGATGGCCACACAGGCTGATACAGGCCAGGATGGCACTGGCCTTCTTGACTACCTGGACACACTTGGGTGTTTTTTTCCTAATGGACCACTAACGTAGCATTACTAAATCTTCAGTGAATTAATTAATGTAATTGCATCACACAAAAAAGAACCATGGTCTAGGACAAAGATTTTGTGTACACATCACTGCTTTCCAAGGCTCTGGCAATTGTTTGACACCTCAACTCTTAGACTTTCTAGCACACTTCTGGTAAAGTATTACACATTTTGTTTGTGCAGTCAATAACTCTCAATATGAAAAACCATTTTATTGCAAACTCCTAATAGGAAAAAATGATCCCAACTAAAGCAGGAATCTGGCACGCAGTGTGCTCAGAATTTTTTACAAAATAATTACAATCCAAGAAAAAATGCCTACATAAATCAGTACAAGTATCATAAAGTATAAAAGCTACAAGACAAGAAAATTATAGTTCTTTCAACACAAAATACGCTTCCAAGAGCTGTATCCTGTTCTCACACATTTCACGATGTAACTTTCGTTCGAGAAATTATTTCATTCACAAAACTGTTGTTCTTTGCCAGCACATCATTTCTCAGCTGTTTCAACTTGACTTTAATGTCTTCTTCTGACATATCTGTCAGGGGCAATGCTTTCACTTGACACAGAAAATCCTGAATTATCTTTTCACCTTCCTGAAATGGAGAGAAGAGAAGGAAAAGAAAACAGAAAAGATGTTTATATTGCGAGCAAGAATTTTCCAAATTTCTTATAGATACAAAGTATTGTTGATCAGCAGAAACTCAGTGCAGGCAAAAATCATGGTTATTTTTGTCTTTGCTATCAAGTTCTGAACATCAGAACAAACTACTTATGCTGGTACCAGAAGTTCTTTTTCAATGCATGAGCAAAGAGCACCAGTTGATCAGCACAAATACAGTATTTAACATTGTGATCTCCTATAAGTGTTACACATTTAATTCCAGTGTGCAGCCACACAAGGTGATGAATGCCAGCAGTAATAGCACCAGAATGGTCCCATTACCCAAACCAGTTACTTTTAGAAGGTACCGTCAATCAAAAGCAATGTTTCCATATGCAAAAGGAAAGGACAAATTGTAACCAAGCAACTGCAGAGTGGCCGTCACCAAGGAGAACAGATGATAATTAAGCTTTATGCATATGCTTTTACACAAACAGGCAAAGTGGAACTTCTACACAATCTGACTTGAACAGCAAGAACAAACACTGCAATGAACAGTATTCAGAATCCCTGTGTTGGAAACAATTGGTCCGGAATGCAGAAGTTTGTCTAGTCCTCTGCTGCACTGTAGAGTTCTACTGAAAAGTTTACTTAGTTTTCTTCTTATCATTTAAGACTCATGCAGTAGTTTTCAGTGCAGAAGTTTCCAAAAAGTAATAGCACCCTTTTCCCTCTACACAAGATGATAACCAAAGGAGACAAACCCTCTGGGTGAGACATCTAAAGCTCTGCCATTCTATTGCCTAGAGGGTGTATGGAATATTATGCTTTACTGAAACACCCAAGAATAACACATGATGCTGTATCTGTCACAAGTGTTTGCTATGTCAATTTAATTTACACCAACTTAGGATCATGCAGCCAGGTCCAACTAATCTAAAAATTCCTTCACCATGATACCTGACACAGGAAAGGTAATAGTGGAGCAGCAACTGAGGTAGCTGGAGGGAAAGCCTTCTGGCAGTAAAAAGCAGAACAAACCAGAGATTGCTCATCTAAATCATCAGACCCACTTACTGAGCCAGGAACAATAAATGCAGTTGACCTCTGAAACTGAAAATAAAGTAACAGGTAACAGCCTCTGTCTAGAGCAAAGGCTTTTTCAATGTAGGAAGTGTTTTGGATGTGGACTAACACTTCAAGGATTCCATACAGTGGAGTAGTACTGAGGTTGCCAGAAGGAGGTTAATGTGGTAAAGGCTGTGGAGTTTCAGGCTGACTGCTGGGACACGGAACGAAGCTCTGGAAGCTGGTTTGTGTGCATGCAGCAAGGAGGACCCAGCCACTGACAAAAACAATGCAAGCCACAAACAGCAGCACATGGATTTTCCAGGAGGCTGCCACAGATAGGACTCTTAACCCAGCAACAAGACAACACAGGATATTCTGTAAAAGCTTCCTGCAGCCTTTGTTTTCCTTTACACTAAAGACACTTCACTTTATGACACCTGTAAATCAGACATTCCAGGTGCTGATTGCCCTGTTCTTTGATATGATCAGCTCCTGAGGTGTGACAGTTCTGATGGGACACGGAAGGGCACAAGGGAGCAGGCTGGGTATTCAGCTTCTCTCTGGTGTGAACAAATCTGATCACACTGGGCTCTAAGAGCTCAGCACCAATGAATGCTCAGATAAGGGGGAGCAAATCCAGGTGTGACCCAGATGCAGAGCCAAGAATATTCCACACAATGGTAACAAAAGCTGTATCTTTAATCTACAATTATTTTTATCACAGGTATTAATCCTCAAACTTTGGGGGAATCTGAATCCTTAACAATTTTGCTTCAGCTATTCAAATTTTTTTAATGATTTCTGATAGCAAACCTCTCTTTCTCTGTATAATTTCTTGGCTGGTGGTTCTCCTTCAGATTCCTTGGACTTGCCAATATTTTGAAACTCCTCCAGCTCCAGTGCTTTCTCTCTTGCACTTTCTATCACATGTTTCGGAAAAGCTGCCAACTCTGCCACATGTATTCCAAAACTCTGGTCACAAACACCTGGATGCAGAGGAAAAAACCCAACAGTTAAGAATTCTCACAGAGATTATATGGACATGCTGGTAATAATTCTGTGTTCTGAAGAATTAAGTGCGTGACATTATTTGGCTCTCCTCAACACTTTCAGATTTACCTTTTCTACTTTAATTGGTAACACAGAATAAAGAATATGCTCTTATTTAATTAAGCTCTATTAGAGCAGTAATTGCAGAGCTCCAAAGTGCTTCAAGAATAAATGGAAAACTCTTCAGGCAGAGAGAATTTCCCTCTAGTACTTGAATGAAATTGAACAATGATTTTTATTAAAGTATTTTGGCATTGTCTGTAGAATATAATAATTTGCATGTTTTTAATAGGTATCTCTGACATTTACTCTATACCTTTATAAATACATGTATGTGTGTGTACAGACAAATATTAAAAATGCTGTATTTCTCAATCATCCCTCTCCTCCTTTGCACCACACAATTCCTCAGTCTCCAGGAGTCATCTTTAATTATATCAACATCTTTCAACTCTAACCTCACACTTACCTCAATTAATACACTGTTTATAACATGTTTGAGAAAAGTCTTCATAATTGCTCAGAACATATAAATTATACACAGTTACATAAAACAATTTTCACTTCAGTATCAAAAGCCCTCTGATAAAATCTATGAACTCTTATTTGTTTGCATTATCATAATTCCATCTGTCCTCCCACAGATATTACTACAGCCTTTTAATTCTGTTCTCCAGCAAGGAGTTAAGAATAAATTAATTACACTTGCAAAATGTATGTGTAAATTTTTTTTAACTAATCATCTATCTATTAAATACTGGGTAACCAAAGAATAGGTGAAGGAAAACTTGGCATTTAGGCCTTTTCTATTTTAATTACCCTGTAATCTCTCAGGTTTCTTAAAGGAAATTAACACATTTAAGCAGAAATTAGTCTTCCTGATTTTGTATTAAAACAACACAACTCCCCAGACCCAGACTCAGTTCTCAGCTCAGAGAATCCTGAGCAGAGGCCCAGAGAATAATAGTACTTCATGTGTCTCCTCTTCCAGTGATTTTGTCACTCTTGAAGCATGAAGATATGGTTGAAAACACTGTATAGAAGTTCCTTGTCATGCTTTTCAGGTTTAGTTACACATTTCAAATGACATGAAAACTGTTATTTGTTTCAAAACACAGCTGTATCCGAGCTGCCTACACACACATCCTTGATGGAGCTATATAACAATTCCAAAAGGGAAAGACCACAACACTAAATGCAAAAACTTAGGTGAAACATGGATATCTGATTGGAGACCAGGTATTTAAAGATGAAGATTTCATAGTGTTGCATCTCCTCTGACAGAGGTTTAAGTAGACAGATAAATAATATTGTGTCTCCATGCTCAATACCACTTCCAAGAAAATGGATGGAACGAAAAGACACTGCATGTACAAAGAAAAGATGTGTATGACTAAAAATGGCAAAACTGATTGAAGAAAAATATGAAACTGGGCTTCTACAGTTGCTACCACGACCAGAATGGCTGAATTAATGTAGGTTTTAAAAACTAAAGGAGTGGGTTGAAGAAACAGAACTCATCCAACTGTTTGGGGAATATTAGGGAGTTTTATTGTATCAACTGCTGTTCCAAAAAATGTAGAAGGTAGAAGGTTTTGATAGAGTGTGTATTGATTCCCTCCTCAACCAACATGCTCAAAATAAGGCACCTAAAGATGGCTTGTTTGCAGATTCTGTACATCACCGTGTCTTGATGCACCAAAACCACTTGGTTTCCATGTACACTTGCAGCAGTTTATGATTATTTTTCTTCAGTTCCAATGCCCCATTAAATCACCTTTTAAGCACCAGTTTGAGCAATGCCTTCAGAGGGCTATGAACCTTGACTTTGTGGAAGAAACTCAACATGTGCTGGAGAAGATGGGAAACAGCAAACTAGGAAAGAACCACGGACACCTCCTCTCCACTGGGACTGGCTGGGAACCAGGGCCACAGCAATTTGGAATAATATTCAAGTGAAAACTTGAAAATGCACCCACAGAACCCATTTCTAAAGAATAAAGATCCCAAAAGACAAGGACACAGAGTTTAGAAGTACAGGGCTGTGGCAGACAGAGCTAACCCACCCAGCTTTGAGTAGACTCTCAGCAAAACCAGAGTGCAGTACTTCTGCTCCTGCCGGGATTCCCTTTGCTCGGAGCAGCCTCCCAAGCTTTACAGAAAAGTACCCAAAACATAACTGCAAGATTATAGCCAGAGGGGAACACAAAATTAGAAGTGGTCACACTTCTAATCTAAGGCCAAGAAATGAAGTGATTTCATGGATTTTAAACCAGAAGAAATAAGTAAAAAATAGCCTAATTAGTAATGTCAAAGGAGTAAAACCAGCAAGGTATCAGATCCAGGATAGCCAGAGTGTTCTGCAGTAATCCTGTTCTACCCATTCCAATAATACCTAACTCACTCCTTCATTGTGGAACTCAGAAGAGAAAAATCAAGAGGTACACAGACTAAGAAGGAGTACTCTGCCCACATCTTAAATCAAAATCTCAGCCTAGAGGTTGCCAATTGGACTGAAATGCTCTAATGAGAACAATCCAAAATCGCCATAGAGTTCACAACCAAATTAGAATGCCATAAATGGCCACACCTTGCAAGCCACAGTTACAGCTCTGCTTTATTTAGCAATAAATACAGGCTCCAGATGAAGGGAGCAAAAACAAATGATGGGGGATATAGAGAAGCAGGAGGAATAGATGAAATTTATGCCTAATTAAAAATTGTTTAATTAAATACTAAAAGTAATAACTGGATCCACAAAAAGACTTTAATTAAATACATCTAACTGATCTTATACTAACAAAACACGCTAGTTGTTGTGTCACTATGATGCCATTTGCTAAAAATTACCCATATGATTTTTCCTACATCAAAACTACTGTATAAATTGGGCAATGTAAGACTAAGTTTTATTACAATGAAATAGACATTATTAAAACTGTCAGCACATAAAAGGTGCACTCATTTCTTTTAAAAGAACAGTTTAAGAAATGTCTCTTCCATCAGCAGGTTAAAATGGCTGTTTTAGGAAAACACAAAATAACCTTCTGGAACCCTTCTCTCTGTCTTTAAAAAAGAAAAAGAGAGGAACTCAAAACCATCAACTTGAGTGGCAGAAATAGCCTAGAAAGCTTAAGAAATAATCATCAATGTCATCACCTACTGTTCACATATGGACAGAGCTCCTGTCACACAGTCTATGGACAGAAAAGAATACATATATTATAAACCCATGGCTGGAGTATGACATGAATTTGGAGGTTGCATTTTTTTTTCCTTTAAGATTTTTCTCTCTCAGGGCAAAATGAAGTTGAGACACAGTCTTACCTTCCTTGACACGATAAAGCATGGTCAGTGTGTCATCGCTGGTCAGAGCAGTGACATGGAGGTTATTCACTGTTGGCACTTGGTCAGCAAGAGCTGTGAGCTCATGGAAGTGTGTAGCAAACATGGCAAACCCACAGATTTTGGTGGCAATGTATTCTGAGATAGCCCACGCTAAGCCAAAGCCATCGTAGGTAGAAGTTCCTCTTCCCAGCTCATCAATGATTATCAGGGAGTTTTCAGTTGCTGTCCTAAAAAGCACAAGAGCATTTGTTACAGTTTGATAGCAGCATGAACTCGAGGTATTGGAGTATCACAAGTTATGCTGTGGATACAGAGCATGGAAGAGGCAAAGACCCCTCTTATTTACAAATACAGTGCAGACACAGCATCACACAGATCATTCCAAATTAAGTTCTTTGACCCATTTAGACTTTGGCCTATTGGTAGCAACTCTGTATTGACCACTGGAATAAACAGAAAGCTACTTCAAGAATGTATGTACCAGCTAAAAAAACCTTGAGATGCCCCACTAAGATTCCCCACAAAAGAAAAATCTTAAAGGCATCTCTCTTAGAACGCCTCCTTTCCCATCAACCCCAACCAACACAACCAAACAAAAGCAGAAGACTTGCCTAAGGATTGAAGCAGTTTCCAGCATTTCAGCCATGAAAGTAGACACTCCTTTCAGCTGGCTGTCTCCTGCTCCCACCCGAGCCAGGATACAATCCACAATGGTTATTTCTGCTGACTCACACGGCACAAAACACCCAATTTGGGCCATAAGAACAATCACCCCTGTCTGTCGGATGTACGTTGATTTTCCCCCCATGTTAGGACCTAAAGAAGAAATTTTCCAAAAAATTAATTTAAAAAGCATCATCTTTTTGCAATTCAACAGTTCTTTTAAAGGAGAACAGGCTCTAAATGAAAACAAAAGAGGGCTTAAACTTATTACTCTCTTGCCAGGAAAGAGCAGCAAACTTGTCTAACAGGTGTAACAAGTGGCTCCAGGGCTAACAAAGCTTGCTTGTTTGTCTTACTGAATGCTCTTTTTTCAAAACAAAGGTGATCACAGAACACTAGGAGTCCTCATAAGTTTTGGGACTTTTCAAAAGTATATGCGTTCATCTAAAACCTGTGTTCATACCTAAAAGTAATAAGCTTTAAATTAAAAACCATCAGTATTTACTTCTGCTTAAGAATTGTAATAATTTGTTTTCACCTCAAACAAGTATTAAAATTTCTCTGTAAAAACAAAACAGCTTAGTTACAGACTGGGTACAAACTAATGGGTGACTCAGGATCAGCAAACCTAGATATTAAGTAGTTAATTGTAACTGAAATACAAATGAAATAAAATGTATTATCCAGAAAACTGATCATTAAAACCAATTTTACGCTTTTGCTAACCAGAAAAAGAAGCGTGTTACCATGCATTTATTCAGATTTTCCAGTTTTCTTTTTGATTATGTTAGAAGTGCTCATTAATCATTCTCTAATTTCAGATCTTTGCTACTCAGAACGTATGTTAAGGACATCTGGCTGGAAATTAAGATTCAATTAAGTCTATAAACACTAAAAATGTTTTCGCGTATAGTAAAATTATCCTAATTACACCAGAGAAGAGGGTAAAAAATGGTACAGTCATTGAAGCATGTTTTGCATTTTAAATCAACTTTAATACTCCACAAAGAAAACACTAACAAAGAGGCTGCTTAAAATCTTGCCTACCAAAATGTGGCTACAGTACAGTTGATGCCCAGTGGAATTTTCCCAATCGCTTTAGTAGGGTCAGGCTTTCCAGCTCCTGAGGTTGCCTGACTTGTGGAGTTACATTCACTAGGGCCTCACTTTAAGGAAGGACTAATTTTTAATTTTCTACTGTACCAGCAGTCTGTCTTTTCTTCACAAATGACTCTTTGTAAATTAGCGATCACCTTCTCCAAACAGGGCACTACAACTAAAATCACAATAACCAATTCCATTACTGTTAGTTTGGATAATGAAAATTATGACTGTATGTACAGAAACATGTAGAAAATCCACAGTCAAAGGTAACATTTCACATGAACATTGTGGATACTTTAAAATATATATATATAATCAATAACAGCAATAAATAAGAGCTTACAAATACGCTCCCTTCTTTTCCAGAGCTACATCTTATTCCCCATGCAGAAAGGTAACTCAGTAACTGCTTGCCCTTGATGAGAGAAATTGTTTTGACAGAATTTTATTAGGTTGCTGATTTTCTTTGCTTGTTGCAGGTTTGTTTTTTTCTTTTTAAAAAGACATCATTATTGGAAATACTCGAGACATTTATAAAGTAAATAACAAGTGAAAAAGAGAACAGAAATATTTACCCGTAATAATGTGGAACATCTGCTTGCCCTTCTCAAATGTAATGTCATTGGGGATGAAGGCCACCTCATCCTGCACCTCGATGCAGGGGTGCCTGGCACCTTTCAGCACGATCCTGCCTTGTCCCTTCTCCAGAATGACGGGCCGGACGTAGGGCACCGGGGCTCCGTTCGACACGTGGGCAAAGCTGACAATGGCGTCCAGCTGAGCTATCACATCATTCATCGTCTGGATGGGCTCTGCATAGCCTGGTTTGCATTGAGGAGATACAAATTCAACACCATCAGCTATTCCTGCTGAGAAGGTACCTTGCAGCCTACACTGAGTCCATCAAGTTAATTCATCTGCAGTAACAATTTTCTTCAAGATGAAAGGCACCTCCTGGGAGAGTCTATCTAGGACACAATCCTAAAGTTTCCATGCCTTGAATACCAAGAAGACTTCTCCAGACCAAGAAAAGGGGGAGGTGAGGCTATGATGATTATTTTCCTTAAGTTGGAAATCCAGTAAGTTTCCTTCCTGAATAATACACTGCATTCTGATGCTCATGCAAGCAAAAACACCAGAGACACAGCACAGACAGCTCAACACAGCAGCCATCTGTGTTTGTGTGAATGATGGGAGGGAGAGGTCTGTCAGACATAGTGCCTGTGACACCAGGCTACATGGCCCAGCATTCCTAGTACCAACTTTTAAAGTTTTGGTGTTTGGTTTTCTTCAATGAAATGAAGGATGAGGGACTGGAGTCTACAGCTCAAATTCCCCAGTGTCTCTTCTGCTTTTGGTAAGGATAGTAAAGAATGCACTGTAAGTAGGCAATCTTGGAGCAAAATATATGGAAATAACTTAGGAAACCAAGATTTTTTATTGCCATATAACCCATAACTCGATCTTACATGGCATATCCATGTTCTTAGACCTCAGGTCCCCACTCCTTCACTTCTCTGTTGTCCTTTATCTCTTCTGCTGTTTGGGTGAAGACGCCCAGAGTCAGGGAGGTAGGTGGAGGATAGATGTGGCCTTTATGTCCTTACTTCTGTTCCTATTATGGGATTAGCATTTGCACACATCTCATCACTGCACATCTGCAGCAATGCCAGGAAAGGGTCTGGCAACAGAAGACAATTCATATTTCAAACTTTCAACAGTTGTCTGAAAGCCACATCTCACTTTCCACACTAATTCTTTGGGCAATATTACAGTTTGTCTCTGTAAAAGACCCTCAAGGAAACAGCAAGTTCTCCCAGCACTCCAGACTGTGGCACACATCAACAGCGGATATTCACCTGAAGCAATGTTAATGATTTCCTTAACAATTGCATCCTGAGCCTCTTCATACTCTTCCCTGTTCTTTGTATATTCATCATTGATGGCACTCAGTTTGCTGTGAACAAAACAAGAGTGTTTAGAAGTTGTGATGTTCTGCCTTCACCTACAATGCCAAACTTTTGGCCTCCTCATCTGAGTCAATACTGTGTCCCCACCTGTTTTAACAGCAAGGTTCAGCACAAAGACCACAAAGCAACTGACCTACAATTCATCCACACCAAGACAGCCTCAAGATTAATTCCGAGTTTAAGATCACCCATAAGGGCCGAGCCAGAAATTGTAGCCTCAATACATGACTCTTAAAAAAATCTATATTTGTTATAGAGCTGCTATGTGATAAGGACTGACTCTTAAAACTGAATTTCTGGCTATTTTGCTACATTTTGCTGCTAAGCAACTGTGTAATTAGCCCAGAGTCCTACAACAGGCTTATCAGATCTGAAGGCATTGACTTCTTCCATTTAGTAGAAATCTAAGTTAATTACTGTCACTATGAACAGATTCTGGTCTTCAAACTAAGGTAAGCTGAAATAAAGACAAGAGTTTAAACAAGTTTTTATTCTTCTCAAGCTTGTCTCCTAAACAAAGAACAAGAGTCTGCAAGGCTGAATAAGAAACACACCCAACAGTGTACCCACACTAGAAGTCAGTCCTGTGCTTCTAGTACCACCTACAGAAGCAACTATAACTTAACTAAGCACAGAGAAGTCTTTTTTATTAGTGATGCATGGGCTGCTTCACTAAGGGAAAGTAACAGATGACACAGTACAGGTTCTAAGTACATCTTCTCAGTTACAGAAAAGCCTAACTTCATCATACATTTAGATTCACAACATATTTAGAAACAGAAAGAGCTGTTTTGCATTTCAGGGATGTTTTTAAAAAATATCCTCTGAGTAAATGTTAAAACAAAATGCAATTAAGGTTTACACTTTGCTCATTTAAGTAAATTGTTGCAAAACACAACAAGGTATTGGCTGGGGTGAACCAATATGCTTGCCTTCCTTTTCAAAGGTAAGGATTGGTGATTATGGAAGTGAGTGATTAAAAGAAACCAGTCACTGCACCATCACACCCAGTGGACAAGAAGCTGAACACAAGCCAGCAGCGTGTCCCTGAGGCAGAGTAGGCCAAGCCCATGCTGCCTGCCCTACCTAGAGTGGACCCAGCACATTAAAGGAAGTCATTCTTCCCCTCTATTCAGCACTCCTGAGACAACATCTCTGGTTTTGGATTTTGTCTTCCCAACACTTAACGTGGAGCAGATGGCCACCACAAAGGTACAGAGCTGGAGCATGCAGCACACAAGGACAAGGCTGAGAGAGATGCCTGCCCAGGCTGAGAGAATCTGAGGTCAGCCTGGAGGGAAGAGGCAACAGACTCACCCTGCAGGTGCAGAGCAAAAGAATGAGATCATGAGATCCTAAGATGCCACGTTTATGTGAGGAATATTCTCATTAAATCTGATTAGGGAAGTTTTCATAAACAGTAATTCAGCACAGGAACTTGTACCCCACGAGGCTGTGAAGGATACTTAGAGGATGGGCACTTGGGCAAAGCCTTGGGCTACCCCATCTAAGCTTGAGGTAGGATCTAATTTCCAAGGTGCATCTGCTTTGAGTGAGGGATGAGAAGTGACCTTCAACCTAAGCTACTACCCAATTCTGCACATGCCACTTTCTACTTTGTTAGCTCTGTGTAAAAACTCTGAAGAACAGAGAAACATCTGATGACTGCTGCAGCCCTTGCTCCTGCTTTAGAAGAGCTAAAATTCAACAAAAAATACAGACTTTTCGGGTGATCTGTGTCATAACTGCTGTCCAGATGAAGACACACTCAAACAGCCTCAATGCAATTAGCCTGAAGACTTGAACTTTTTAACAGCTCAAACAAAAGAGCCACAGAATTGAAATTCAATACACAGGACTAAGAGAAATTAGAGAAGATTTGGAACAAAGGGAAAAAAAAGGTAATCGCCAACAAAATTTTGCATGTCACATTTGGTGATAAACATAAATAGCTCTTTCCCTACTGCAGCTTGTGTCTGTATAAACACTCACAGTAAAAGCAATTATGATACTTGCTGAAGCTAAAACAGAGAAATTAGCACAAGTCAAAGGACCAAAAATAGATAGCAGTTGGCAACATAACTGGGGAATGCAGCTTTTAACATAAACTTTATGCCAGTCCTGCTCAATATTTCAATCTGTGAGCCAATTAAAAAGGTGAGATTTTGCCATTCAAGATGTAGGGATTCTAGTTTATCAGCATAATTATAAAGGAACAATTCTAGTACTTTCAGAACAGGCTTAAAAAACTACCAATATCACCTCATACCTGTTAGTAAATTTCACACCATTCTTCTGTGTATCAATGATTGTATATTTTGAATTGTTACGGAGAGCTTTTTCCTCCTTACAAGTTATCCGATAGTGATGTCCAAACTGTGAATTTGTCTCCAGTTTGATACTTTTGCCAGCTTCCAAACCTTTCAGATAACAAGAAAGAAAAATAAATAAATATTATCACAAATCCTGCAGCCTGTGCTATTCCTGCTCACTAATTTAGCCTCTCTTATACAACCTAATTCAGTAGACCTGCTTTGGTTCTGTACAGGTATGAGATATATCCAGACCAAACACAAATATATGGATTAATTCTCTGCTTTTACTTTAAAATGCTCTCAGACTGCATACTGAAATCAGGCTCCCAATTACTGTACTGCTAGAAATTCTCCAGGAAGGTAAAAAAATGCAAGGACACTGCATTACTGCTGTTAGCACAGCACCTGGACTCTTGGGATCCTTCTAGTAACACATAGTTCTGTTACGAGATCTCTCATTCCATCCCTACACAATCTTGGCTTTCCTTCTTCTCATCCAGGCATCATCTTTACACTAAAAAAATCAAGACAAAAAAAAAAATAATGCAAGCTCTTAAAGGTGTAACCCAAAATAAGTATAGTGTTGCCAATTTTCCTTGCCATATTTGCATTGAAAGTTGGTGGCTTTTTCTTAAAGTTGCTCTTTCAGTGGCCAACTCATCAGCTGCACATGTAATTTTCTGTATAGGATAATCAACTCTTTAAATGTCTCATTTGCTTAAGAACTACATTTTGCAAGGAACATCACAAGAAAACTAAATGGACACTCAGGATAATGCACAGAGGGGGGAAAAAAAGTCTCAATGCAGGTCCTTGAAGAATGCGAATTAGACTTAGCCAAGAGTTTGATGAGTTACAGTTTGACAAAATGGATTCTGCAACATATATGATAATTTCTGAAATATTTTGGAATGCAGTTAAAAAAAACCCCAAAGGCCAAGTTATAAACCAAAAATCCGTCTGTTTTCAACAGCTTGTACTGTAACAACCAAAGTCATCCCAACTCAATAATATAATAATGCAAACATCCTTTAACCCTTTAACTCCTTTATACCAGTTTTCATCACCAGAATGCAAAAAATTTTAAAAAAAAGACACAAATCAAAGGCAGTTCCAAACCCTACCTAGTTCTTTGGCTGCAGTCTTCAGTAAGGACTGCATTTTTTCTTCCAGTTCATTCATCTTCTCTCTTAATTCTGTTAAATTAGGATCAAACGAAGCCTTGACAAGAAATTCATGATTCTCCACCTAGAGAAAAATAACAAGAAAAAAATTATATGAAATAGGCAATAAAAAAAATCATCTCCCTGATCATACACAGTGAAATGAATTTACTTAATAATTCACTCCATTTATATATATATATATATATATATATATAATGTTGTCACGCAATGTTGTTTGTGATAGTTGGTGTCTGGTTCAGCTGCAAAACAAATACATGTCAAATACTTGTTTTCTCAGATAATATACTTCATAGAAGCAAATATACCAATTTAACAGACTCCTTTCTGCTGAAATGGAGTTGCCTGCACATTTATTTGCAAACAAATAACTGAGCAGTAGGCAGGGCAAAAAGGGAAGTCAGAGAGAATGAAACTGTCATGCACATGATCTGTCTGCTACCGTGGACTTAAGCAGCTAATCAAGACAAAGTGTAAAAGCATGAGATGGGTGTTTCAAAACAAGAAGCCTTTGGAAATGAGAGTTTCTGAAACTGTAATTTCTGCCCCTAAAGAGACTCTAGAGGTTTAGGAAGGAACCTACATAGTACCAGCAAAAATCCTAGCAATTTCAACCCAGCTCTTGAGTTGAAAAGCAGATATGGTTCCTTCTAAGCTTAACACTTTCAGAGGCGAGGATGAAGCATGTTGTATTTCACCTTTTTTCTCTCTCTGCCCTGTGCTTCCACTGCCAGGTGGCTATGTATCAAAAGCACCACCAAACTTTGAAGTTGCCCTGACTTGAGGAGGAGGTTGAAGTAAGATGGTTTTTCAAAGGCCCCTTATGATTCTGTGATAAATTGGAATAGAAGTGACAATTTCTCAACTTTTATTACAGCTAGGTAAATGAATAACCATATCCCACGCTTTTTGAACTTAGATGTTTCTTTTTATATTAGAATGGATTATTGACATAATTTAGTTGCTATGACAACCTATCCTTCAATTGCACTCAGAATAGAACTGTGTATTTTATTTGAACTCCCTCAAAATCCATGAGGAATTTCAAGTCAAAGTTCAAATTCTAAAATTCATAGGGACAACAACAACCAGCATTGGCTTATCTGTAGATATTTTCCAGTACCTTGCAGGGGGGAGAAAAACCAAATCCAACATGCCAGATTCTATGGGATATGACTAAAAATAACTGACTTGCTATTCTGTTTAGAAGGACAACAAAACATTTTTAAAGTAGAATCTGAAAGAAATTTGAAGAGCTGGACTATGAAGGGTGAAGGCTTAAACAGCTGTTAGTTTTAAAAGAAAACAGAGTCCCAGGGCACACAAACTGCATCAACAGATGGTCTGTAACTGGTATAAAGCTATAAATTTCTTCATTACCATACATCACAAATTACAGCAACATGTCAATCAAACAAGTCTTTCCATAAACAGTAAAATGCAGTGATGGATACACAACACAATACAAAGAAAGAAAACACAGTGCTCCTGCCTTTGGAGAAAAGTATGCATGTTCAAAATGTTAAAGCCACTGCAGTTTTCACAAGTTCAACAAACAGCCCTTACTATGATGTCTGGCACATGCTTAGGTAGTTCTCTTATTTCTACAGTCAGATGAGACCTTCACTCAGGATAATCCTAATCCCTGGTTAATAAAAAAAAAAAAAAATCCTAAAAGACTCCCCAAGTAATAAACATGGCTACATTCTAGATTTGAGATATATCACAGTAACTTTAAAAATGCAAAGAAGTAGAGAAATGACAAAATTACTTCTCCACTTTTAATACTGCTGAGATCTTTAAAAAATACTTTCAGGTCCACAGCATCAGTGCTCCCAAAGCATTTTTTCACTGGCTAGATAATTTCAGATAGTGAGTGAATATCCTGTTGAGTACCCTGACATACTAATAATAGTCTTCATATATTTCACAGCTAAACTATCACTAGCTACTTAACATAGATGATCAATTAAATTTAGTGTGCACAGAGTAGATGCAAAGCTCAATAAGAAACTTTAATTGCTGAGTAAAGCCCACCCACACAACATTTCATACCTTTTCCATGTCCAGTGTTGTTTCTATCATCTCCAGAAACTTTGAGAAGTCAGAGCAGAGATCAGTAAGAGGTGTTATAAATATAGCCAACAACAACATCTGGTGAGTTCCTGTTACAAACAAACAAGAAAAATTATCATTCACAAACCCCCACAATTTTACCAGAATTCACTTAGCCACGATAAATAACACAACTGCTTAGCTGGTTAATTTGTACAAAGATGAGCTATGACTATTTCACTAAAACACATGTACCTTTTTCTAAAATTGGCATTATCCCATCTACATTCTGATTAAGCTTGTACCTATTCTGTTCATAACTGGGGGTATTATTTCCCCTCTACTATGAGCAAAACTACAAACAACAGTATAAAAGCAAACCTGCTGTCTGAACATTACCAATTCTTGCACATAAAAAGTTGACATGCCTTCTGCAAAAAAATGTAGGTCTTATCATCCACACTCACAGTTTTTAATTCTTCTTAATAAAATATTAGCTAACACTGGGAATATTTGGTAATTACAATATGGACATAGCAATTGAAGTGTATTTGCTTTTGTTTTCCACAAAAAAAAGACCACATACTATAACCAGATGTTAACAGTCACTTCTATCCACTGACAGGAAGGCATAAAAATTAAGAGAGATACTCTGCAGCCCCAAGTCAAACTGCATAGAACACACATTGTCTGGAAGTCCATGGAACACCAAAAGCATTGAACACCAAGAGCAGTTCACAGGTAATTTAACAGGCACAGACACTCCCAAAGCTGTCAAAGAAGAATTTTCTCCAGGCACACATATGCTACAAATAAGCACCTATATCCAGCAGCCAGCTGTGGAAACGTTCTGTCAGTAAATGCATGTTTACATCTTTGCAGCCACTTCAAGTCATGATTTAAGCACAGAAAGATCAGCATTATTGACTATATGATTTACCAAAAATGCCTCAAAATTAATCCAATACTATGAGCTTATACCCACAGAATTATGTACAGAATTACATTGCTTGCCTCTAATGTTTACAGGCAAGGCTTTGCACATTAAGAGAGAAATACAGAATTAAGCTCTGGCTATTCCAGAGCCTCGCAATTTCTCACCAGACTAAGAAAAAAGTCCTAGCCTTTCCTAAGAAAAATTGCCATAGAAATTTATAGAAAAATTGCCACAGAAATTTATAGCAAAATTGCCATAGAAATGCATAGAAGTTACACAGTGAGGACAAGATTACCCAAGTGAATCTCTCGTCTCTTAACAGAAGTAGAAAGAAAAGTTTTGTTTGATTTCTTTTCCTACTGTGCCTTTTTTCTTCCCCAGTCCCTCAAACTCTTAAAGTGCAAGCTCTAAACTGACTAATACCCATTAACAGAGAAAAAAATTACATATTGTTGAGATTGCTAAACACTCAAAAATGGAGTTTTCTGCTAATTAAAAATCTTCAAAACCAAGAGATACAAAATAAAGACTGTTTTCAATTCCAAATTTCTTGCTTGCTCTTTTAATATCTTGGTTCTTCCCCTCCTGTAAGAAGACACATCTAAATCAACCTATAAAATAAAAGCAGTCAACAAAGAAGGAGGAGAGTGAAGAGCAGAAAAAGTTTTATGTCCATTTTTCAGATTATGCTTAGCAGTTCCCAGTGCTCCAGTTAATGGAATACATGGCACACACAATGAAATGATCTTCAGTATTCTTGAATCAATGAAAAGTGATTGAGCTTGGACTTGAAGTAGCAATTTTAATTTCTTCTCTTGAAAGGACTAAGTAGGGAAGTACCATGATGCCATTTTATTATTTAAGCTTGAAGGGTACATCTCAGACACCACATGAAGATGTGAAGATGTGAAGATGTCACATTCAAAAGTTAGAATCTATAGATTTATTAAGTAAATAAAATACAAATGAATGTATTTACATACAGGTCAAACTGACACACTGCTAAATTTATTTGCACTTTTAATCCAACTTTAAACTAGTATCCATCACTTGAAGGAAGTAAAAGAGTGGAGTCAGTGAATAATGAGGATTTACAAGTTATATGCATATGCTTTTCTTAAAACACCTGGCATTACGAGAATGTGAGCAAGAAACACCACTGAAAAATTCTAAATTAAACATGTCTTGCATCTGTATTCATAAACTCACAGAAAAGATGCATAGTAAAAAAATCCTCTTTTGCACCTACCCAACATTATTAGGATGGAAACAAACCACGGAGAGAAAGATGAATAGAGCTATGTACCATCAAAAGCAGAGATGCATATTGATCACAAAGCCTATCTGTGCCCAGGTGCAGTTTTTAATTTAAACCATAATTTACTTACTGAAGCACAGACAAGTGTTTATTACACACGTTAACAACGTGACTATTAATATGGTTTAAAAATGTTGTCTGGCAATTAAAATAAAACACTAATCTTCAGACTTGAAACACACAATTTGGCAGCAAAGTGACACTATCCAGGCAAAACAGACAAATCCCAATGACTAAGTGCACCAGTCATTTTGATAGTGCAACGGAAAGCAGGATAAAAGGAAAAAGAACAATGGAAATTGGGATAAAATACAGTATAGGTTTAGTACAGGCAGATAATATCCATATAGTGCAACATCTGTCTGGAATACTGAATGCCTGAAACAAAGGGGATTCTGTAGACCTAATTTGGGCTGTTCTAAAGCATTGAGCATGGTGTCATAGGAGGTGCCAAGGTGCAAGATCTATGATTTATGCCATGAGCAGAGTGCAGATAAAGAGGACATCACCCACTTGCAAAAGATGAACAAGCTGAAAAGACATCAGTTCCTCCAGGGCTCACAGAATCATTTATATTTCTAAGATGTGTGAATTCCTATTAACGCACAAAAGAAGGCTGCTTATAAATGTCACTGAAATACACAATATGGAAGATACCAGTAGATTATATTAGAATAAGATAAATCAGAAATAGATCAACACCTTGAAAACTAGGCTAATAGAAACGAAGTAAAATGTAACACTGAGTAAGATGACATGTTGATAGATAAATGTGTTTCCACTATGAGTAAGGAGAATAATCAGTTGGATACGACAAAGCCAAGTTTGATCACAACATGGCTGTAACACACCAGTGCAACAGTCTGGGAAGGAACAGGACTGAAACAAGCAGTACGGGGCATTCAAGTCACTGTATACAGTCTGGTAAAAATACACCTGAAACACAGCACACAATTCCTGTATCCTGCATACTTACAGGCTTAAAGAGTGTTTGTTTGAGATGGGAAGGAAGATGCCTCAGCAGCTTCTTGAAGAGAGAAATCTTGTAAGGAGCCAAATTTTATGCCTCAGCAATCTGAGTAATAAACAACTGCTCCCTTTTGCCAGCTAGAGCAAAATGATTTGATGACTCAGAGTCCTTTCCCATCTTATGCAGACTTCTTATGGCTAAACTAGAAAAAAGTCATCTTCACTCATCACCCCCCTCCTCGGGTTTCCATAAAAACAAGGATTTCAACAAAGCAAGGCTTCATACTGAGGGAAAGGCAGTCACAGCTGGTGACTTCGTGGTTGTTCTATATCCCCACAGTTGCTCTATATCCCCAAAGCCATTCATAAGCAAGGGAGTTCTGAAACTGGCACATACTCAGAATTGTCAAAAATCTTTCTGACTTTCCACCCCTTGATGAGTTAAAGCATTCTGTACAGTCAGAAACAGAAAAATTACCAGATCCAGTCTGAGTCACTCATGTACACTGAAAATTACCAGACCATTCTTGTACTTTGAACAGGTGGTACAAGTACAAAGAAAAAGAAAAATAACACGCCACCTATTTTAAACTATCTTTAATATACTGCTGGTGATTGCCCTACTAAGTCCAACTGATTCATGTGTAGAACAGGAAGATCCTTTTGCAGTCTATTAACTTTTCCATATGGTGAGTTTAGCAGTTTGCCTTACACAGCTTGCTCCTCAAAACTCTAAAAATGGAATTTTTGTTTTCCTACCCCAAAGTTACGACAGAGGAACTCTGTTGATCCAAATGGCAACTAATATAAAAAGAAGACAGAAAGCCAGCCTTCTGAACTAACACCTCAGTATAGGATGGGAATCCAAGAGCTCCATGTCAAGGCTAAAACAAAGAGAGTTTGGAAAAGCCAAATGGACACAACTGAGGTAGCTGAAGAATGGCACAGCTCTTTAAGAACAAAAACAAACAAAAGAGTTACATCTGTCAGTTCCTTCAGAGTATCAGTTATTAACTACTCTTGGAAATAACAATCAGTAACCAAAAATTGATTTAAGATTAATACTGTAGAAGTTTCATTACTTTAAGTAGTGCAGAAAAGTGTAAGACATTGGGTAGTTTTATTTTCTACTCAAGTAGAGGAAGGCAATTTTTGTAACCATACCATTTCAAACAACATTCATTTTTAAGGCT
This sequence comes from Pycnonotus jocosus, assembly GCA_013400435.1. Lineage (NCBI taxonomy): Eukaryota > Metazoa > Chordata > Aves > Passeriformes > Pycnonotidae > Pycnonotus > Pycnonotus jocosus. Next base: position 20,394 of record VWYP01020743.1, read on the forward strand.
TTGGTGCTTGTTTTATGCAAAGGGAATTTCTAACAAATTAATGAGCTTCTACAGAAATGAGCTTTCTGGTAGGTTAGAACTGCTATTGCTAAATTGAATCACCCCCTTGTTATGCTGATCTTACTCTGCATTTTCCTGGTAACACACAGAAAAGGAAAAAAAATAGCAGCTTTTGTACTTTCCAGACTTGCTTGTCACAGCATTGTGCTTCCTACTAATGAGGACTGGAAGAAATCCTGCCATGCTACTTGTATCAAATACAGGAGCATTATGATTAAAAAAAAAAAAGGCCATTTAAGTTATTTAAGTTATACCACTAATACTTAAACTGGGGGTATTTTATGTTTAATTACAACCTGAAGTGAGTGACAGCACTATTGTATGAATGGTATCTTGTTTGTAAGACACAATACATGGACAGTTGGTCAGGCATTCCTAGAGACAAGGCCATGTCAAAGATTCTCCCATCATCACCCAACAGTTCAAACATTCCAGCTACACACTAATAGGAACACCTTTTCCTGCTAAGATTTGGCTATGAATATTTTTAAGTATATGATTGGCATTTCGGAATTTCAGCTCATTTAAAACTCAAATGTGTTTAAGCCTTATTCCTGCAACAAAAGCACACAGGAAAAAAAGTAATCTTTGGAAATCTACGCTCTATTGCTCTGCATCACCAGAATACTCCAAAACACTGAGAATCGATGGGGGTAGCATTACCTTCGTGTTTTTCTAGTGCTTGTACAACATTGGGCAGTTGATTGATAGCCTGGTACATTCGGTAACAGTCTTGTAAGTTTGCAGCTTGTCTCTGGAATTTCTTTGCCAGTCGGTTGAGGTCTGGAAAGCGACGTAACAGATCTTCTTGAAGGCACTGACGTAGTTCTGGATCCATCACGAAAGCTTCAACCAAATTCAATCTACATAAGAAATTTAGAATCCTGATTAGCATGGCATGATCTGTAATTCTTCTATGCCACCAGTTATCTGACAGTTTCCTGCTGTGATTTCTCTATGGCTGTACCCACTAACTTCCCTGGTAAAAAAACACAAATGAAAACAGGACAACACATGAGCTGAGAAAGCCAAGGAGATATAACCTGTGTCAAGCTTCTGTAGTTTTCAACCTTCAGGGTTTCTAATGATCCTTTCCCTTCACTATCAAAAAAGTCTTCCAGCAGTCTATGGAAGAAGAGGTATTAAGCAGGAAAAAATCCCCCACTGTTGGCAGAGTTTAGCTCCCTGTGGCCAAGGCCAACACGGACACTGTTCAGCTATGCAATCCCACCGGATGGGAAATCCTCATGGTTGGAAGGCACCTCTGTGCACTGACTACTCCAATCTCTGCTCAAAGCAGGGTCACAGCTAAAGCCAGCTGCCCAGGAGAGTGTCCAGGCACATTCTGGGTATCCCCAAGGATGGTCCCAGTGTCACAGAACACAGCCCTGGTGACTGACCTCCATGGGGACTCCATGCCCCTGAGCCTGGCAGCTGAGCGAGTTTTCAGTGCACCACACTGTACTGATCCGGCCCCTGCTTTGTGGGATGTAACAGGAGACAGCGACAGCTCAAGTCACAATAAGCAACATTTCCTGTTCTTCCCTTATGCAACCACCTAGTCTATTTATTGTAGAAGGTTATTGGATTAGCTGGCCATAATTTTCCCTCTGTAAATCCATGCCAGCTACTTCCAAACTACTGTTTGCCTCATGGCAGGCATTGGGGGACTGCATTCTTATCAGTGAGGATACTATCTGCCAGCCATGTCACCATTGACTCCCAGCTTGCCTTCCCTTGCTGTTGCTCCTGACATTTTGCATTTTGGTTTGGTATTTTGTTGGGGATTTTTTTCTAGGTTTTTATTTTAAATTTTAGGCATGGGAGTTTTTAAATGATGAAATAAATATTCTTATGCTTGCTGAAAGCAGGCATAAATCTCAAAAAGAAGTGACAGAGCATTAAATTGTATTTCTCCACTAGAATGAGAGCAAGTTTTCATACATTTTTGGGAGTTTTTGCATCAGTTAATATTGCCATCTCCACACATTTTGCATTTGCAGTTAAAAACAGAAGTCAGATATTGTTAATTTTGGAATGCTGGGGAGGTCAGTGTTCTTTGATCACACTTTCAGAATACCAAGGAAGAGCTCTGCCTCCTTCTGAGACCCCCACATATTACATACTGTGCTGATTTCTGGTTAATAATATCTATCAGTATCTTTGCTTCAGCAGATAAGTTAATTTTATCTAGAGACATGCAAGCAAAGAAAGGACAGATTTCACCACATCATTCCTGCTGGTTTGTTTACTGGCAAAAAAATGCATTTGTATCAATTACAGTAACATCTACATTTGCAAACTGCATTGGAAATGACTTTTTTTTTTGTCCTTCTGACAGCAATAATCTCTATATTACACACTGCAGCGCTCTGCAGAGTGCCAGACACTGGCAACAGTACACAGGGGTTAACACAGTCCACTGCCTCAGGTAATTAGCAAAGGAAGTCAGGAAACAAAGGCTCTGGCTAAAGCAAAACAAGAGGTAAGAGAGCCCTGGACATGTAGTGGTACACTCCTGTACACAAAAAATTCCAAAGGAATGTCCTTCTGTTTCAAAAAGTATTCTACCCCCATTCTCCAGTGAATCTTCTGTTTTATACAAAAAAAGAAAATAAATGAAAAAGATGACAGAAGGATCCTACCTCTACATTTAGCCACTCAACTACAGCTTTAATACATAAATTTAGAGATTGACATTATTGACACTTAAGGGTGCTTTACTTCCAAAAGAAACATTAAAGTTCCAGCACGTACACAGAGCTTGTCAGAAGCAGACAGGAATATACTGAGGGTACCTACTGCAAGAACACAGAACAAGACTTGTATGAGAAACATCATAAAAGCCAAGCAATTTTCCATTCTGATCCCTGTTGGTGTTTCTGAGCACGATTTCTAGCTTTCAGACTTCTGTCAAATGGTTTGGAGAAATAACAAGAATTACATGATCTTGTCACAGCAGATACAGTGCCATGTTTCTTACAAACCCCTTCAATCTACCGAGCAGACCTCACTTGGGACTCAAATCACAAACTCTTCTCCAGTAGCAACTGGTGACCAAACAGCTTTTAAAGACAGATATTATTTAAATATTAAGGAAAAAAAGCAATAGGAACTGAACCAAACTAAAGACACCAGATACAACTGCTTAACAGCCTAAATACAAGCCAACTAACCAGATGCCCTCCTTCCCCCCAAGGGATTAGAAAAGGAACCAACATGCCAACATGAACCTCCCCATAGGAACCAAGCAGCTTGGTCATTTTTAGTCCTGTAATCTGGAAACAATTTCTTTGGCAAAAACAAAACAGGATTTACTGTAAACTCCTCCATTTAGCATACCCACGTATTCCTATTGTTACCTTCCTTGGTCTTTGGCATTTATGGTCATGGCAAACACAGAAGAGGTTCTACTATCCTGATGTTATGTCCTCTCACTTCCCAGGTATTATGCAAGATTTGTAAACTTATTTATTAATTTCTCCATTATCAAAATACCACCACACCATTAACATGTGAAGAGGAACTAGTTGCAAATACCTTCAAGTTTTACTATGAGGAAAATTGCATGAATTTCTTGTTTAAAACCACCTTCACTTAAAAAAATCCCAATATTCCTTCACTTTAAAAAATCAAGACACATTTGGAATGTTTATCCATTACTGAAGTGAATTTTAATCACTTTAATCAGAAAAATACTACTCCTGCCTGCAGCAGGAAACAAGAGCTTTCTGGGTTTATCTAACCTGTTTAAACTACTGACTACTCCATGATTTCAACTTAGAAATTTCAAGTACAAAAGCTACTTTTTTTTTTCTTATTTTGATGACTAATTTCACACATGCAAGAATGTGCAAAATTCAAGTTCATCAACATCAGATCCTATCTTGCCTTCTCATGGCTTATATTTAAAGTCAGAGAACTTACATTCTTTGCCAAGACGTCCTTAGCATATGGATATAGGATATAGGCACAGAATCACTTCTGAAAACTTACTAAATTTTGCACAGCTGCTGTAAGTCATTCAAGAACATCTCAATCACAGCTTCTGTAGTCTTGAGCTTATCTTTACCAAGATCTAGATTTTTTCCCCCGCTTGTGCCTTTTGCACAAACAAACCCTTCACTTTCATCCCATGGCTCCCTCAGCTTGTTCAACAGCCTCTTGGATAAGACCTGTCAAAGGCGTTTTGAAAGCTCTAATTTATTTTTTTCCCCTCCTCTTTTGTCCACAATGACAAGTTCACAGAGTTCTCAGATCAGCATGAACAATTTTCCTCTCCCAAAACCATGATAATTAGACTAACATTTCATGACCTTCCTGGTACTGTTCTATCTTCCCCCCTACATTTGCCAACCACAAAGATACATCTGACAGGTTTGTGTTCACGCCACATTTTGCATAACAATTTCCTGTTGGTAAGAATATATACAAGGTTGCTGAATAGAAAGGTAATGCAACCATAAGTCATTAATAATGCTCACAATTAATAATGAAATCAAATGACAGGTTGTTTTTAATATAAAGTTCAGCTAAGGAAAAAAAAAGGAAATACAAAAAGAAACAAATCTAAATAATCCAAGAAAGCGTAATCAAACAACAGCTGTCAACACTAGATAACTCTCTTTTGCCGCAGAGCCAAAAGGAAAGGAAAATAGGGCAAAACTTTCCACCACAGATCTAAGGCAGCACAGTCAAGATAACAGAAACAATTATAAGGAGTGAAACCACACCAGAACATAAAGGAAATCTCTGTTTCAAGACAGTTATTTAAATTTGCAAATAAAATCGCAAAAACAGCGAACAAGATTGCAGCTCATGTAACTGAAAATCAACACAAGTGCCTCTCTTTAATTTGAAAACAGTAACCACCTTTTATTCCTCCTATGCATAACCATGGCTGTTTAACAGCTTTGAATTCTGTGCACTAACAAGTATCATTAGGCTTAGTGTGCTCTGGGAGACAGAGAGGAAAAAACCCACTCATCTCCAAGGTTCTGCTGGCTATTTTGGAATCTAACTCAATACATTCCATCTTTTCCCCAGTCTTACTGTTAATAAGAGGCATCTCTTGAAACAACTACTGATAAAAGGCCAACACACATAGAAAAAGTGGCCAAACACAAAAATCTGTTTTCAATCTAATACCTGTCACACATTTTCCCAAGCCTTGACACACTGCTTTCATTCCACTGATACTTGCATCACATTTGACATCAGAAGAGATTGCTTCCCTTGCTACACCTATGCAACATTTTTCATCACCTTTTTAAGGTGCTTCAACACAGACACTGTCAGAAGGGTTAATTATATTTCTAGGTTTTTACACAGCTAAATATCAAAGCTTAAGTTAATAGGAAAATATTAACCATGCCAGATTTGTATGTAGATTTTATGAAGAAAGAATTCTGTGTGTAGACATAATAACTAAACTAACAGACTAAAATAAAAGACCACAGTTAGAAGGAACAGAGTATTTATAATGCCTGAGCAGGATCGGCTGGCACCTAAAAAAAATCTAAGTGTGCAATAAGACTAGTTAAAAAGCACTTAAAGTTTTAATCTCTCCACTACCATCATCCTACAAAACCCTGGACAGTGCTGCACCTCTCTGTGCATGGAGGAAAGAAAGCAATTCCCTCAAGCACTTCTGCTCAGAAAAAGGACTCTGAGGGATTCTTTATCATTTCATTAAACTGGCATCCATATGTAATCACTAATACATACTTAATAATGAGTAACATATATTTAGTTATTATTTAATGACCTTAAATCCCAATTACTCATAGATGTTTTCAGAAAAGAACTGTACTAAAAATTCCACACAACACAAGGAAAAAAAGTGTTAATAGTGAAATAAAGTAAGAATGCACTCTCTTCCAGGAGCTTACTTTTAAGAAGACTTTAAAGTTTGTAACTCCCCTATCTAACAACTGAGTCTTCTGAAGAGCATACATTTGTATTCTCTGCCTGCTAGAGGATTTCTTTGACTGAAGATTAAGACCAACTTTCCTGTCCAACTGTTCCACTTGATTATGCAGAATTTTAATCAAGAAATACCACTTACAAAAGCAGCATATTAAGGACTGCTTTAAAATATACTGAGACTTTCATCTCACCACAAGTTTCAGAATATGCACAGCTGTATCAGTTTAATTTCATGTCTTCTTTATACCAAGGAAAGTGGAAAAACACCTCATGTACCATTATTTTGTTTCCCTCAGGTTTCTTTCAAACTCAAATCTCTTCTTAATCCAATGTAGCCAAAGCAAATCCTCCCTGGACATACCTAACCTAGACATGTAAAATGATACCCACTACTTTACCTGTTCTAATTGGGTTTTCTTTTTCACAAAAGGCACATGGTATTTTAACACCCCGAAGGAAGCCTAGACTACAGCAAGTGGCTGTAGTTGATAAATACTGGCATTTTTTTTCCAACCAGAAATAAGCAAGGCACTGTGCTAAACTCTCTTTATAAACTTCTCCTGGTGACCAAGCCGTTCCCTAGACAATCATCTCTCCAAAAAATCAGCCATAATCCAGTTTGCTGCCTCAGGTAAGCAGTAGAGACCTTAAATTTACAAAGTTCTTTCATACCAGAGAACTTCAGTATGCTTTACAGCCTTTATTAAGTATTAAGGCAGACATCTAAGATTGGCACATGGAAGCCTAAATCAGAAATCTGAACCCTGATACCGAGAATTACTTTAGTAATTCGGCACACAGCAGCATAAGAATCACAATGACCATCCCAGGTCATTTTGCCTCAGACATCAGAGCTGTTGCATGCATTTATAAAAATAACATCCAAAATTTCTCAGACAAGCACAAAGAAATAACAATGCAAAATAGCTAGGCAACCCACGCATGCTTTTGGAAGTGCTTAGTTATGCACAAAAGATTTTTTTTATGAAAGTAGAGCAGCCTTTGCAAACAATTAGCAATAAATGTAACACAAGCCCTGAGGAATCAAGAACCAGCAGCTTTAGAGAGACTAATACCATCAAAAGCCATTTTATTTTAGTCATACATCATAGGCTTAGGACGACTGATCTCAATACCCACTCAGCTCAAACTGGAGCCTTTGCACAGCCAGAAGTTGCTCTGGTTTCTGGCAGTGAGTCTCCAGCTGATGGCAACATTTACCCAAGCCACAGGAATAGACCTGGAAGAGGCTCACTCACCACAGGCACTGTTCTTCCAGTACTTTGAAGAAACTAGATTTGAATCCAGGTTTTTGATTCACCAAGAACTCAGAACGTTGCCTTCTGGATGAGTTGTACACACACCTCTCCAGCACGTCTTATATATGAGACAGAATACCCCAAGCAAGGGGTCAAAATCTTACTGCTGTTTTAATTAAATTGTACCAATTTGGCCATATAATATCATTCAGGGTACAATATCAAATCTTGTGTCTGAGTATCACAAGCTGTTTACCTGAGCAAGCTCTCCTCCAGCTCTCCCCAACTGGCATACACACACAAAGGCCTGTAATTCCGAAGCAGACAACCCAGGCAATTCCAAGTGACAGGCTTGTGCCCAGGTAGTCAAGATTTCCTCGTACTGTCTGCCAAAGAAAGAGCAGCCTGCACCTTCACAGGGATCCCCCTCCATGCTAAATGGCTCAAGATCTCCTTCCCACCCACCTCTGCCCAAACAGTGCGACCTTGTCATTGTTTCCTCTTGCCATGCGAGCACAAAGCTGGTTTTGTTTCCTCCCTTAACGTGCTAGGAATGTTTCTGTATTATCAAATTACTTCACAGCTTCCCTCCCTTGAAAACCACTGCCAAAACCTAGGCACCCCCAAAAAGCCAAACTAACAGATAGCTGATTACAAAAGAAAATTTTGAAGACGACAGTGAAGAAGTACAACAGTGTACATTCTTCCTCAATTCAGAATTTGAAGCGCACTACTGTTTTATGGAGAGATGTGAAATTACAGGCTTTTAACAAATAAGAAGATACTGCATAATGCAATAGATTAACAGAAACAGCAAACCAGGAACCAAGAGCCCCAGAGGGATGCATTTCACAGCTCACCTGTAATGTCTGTTTTCTTACAAAGACAATGTCTTACTGTCACCCCAGTAAGATTACAGCATTCCTTAGACTCTGATGATCTCCCTAGCTTCTTAAAAGATTTTGCAATCATTCACAGTTCTAGATCCAAAGAGATTTTCAAAACTTTCCCTCTGCCAAAACAAAAAAAGTCAGAGAGGCCAAACATGACCTGGGCTCAGTGGTACAGTGGAAAGCTGTCTTGCTCTCTACGCAGACAAGCCATGAAGTGAGGAGGAACAAAACCCGGCAGTGTGGGAAAGGCAGCTGTGGTACCTCAGTGTGACACTGAGGGTGATGCTTCCAGCTGCAGCCCCCTCCTCAAACACACATCTTCATTTGCTGTGGCTATGTTTGCCTTTCACCTCTGGCTCCCCTGAACTGCCTCACCCTGGGGTGGCCCTGCCAGCTGTGGACAAGCCCAGCTGTGTCCTGATGCGTGCCTAAACCAGCTAGGAAACTATGCCCTCAAGCCCCAGCCCCACCAACACTTCCAAGCTGGCAGAAAGCAGCACTGCCAGCACAACAAGTGTGAGGTAGTGCTGCTACCCACTGCTGTTCTACCTGTCATACTCTCTCCCTCAAGTTTTAAATGAACTAAACTGAGGGATCTGCAGGCACATATCTGCAGCCCTCAGAATGCATTTAGCACTAACAAGTGGCTTTCACTCCATTTAACACTGCAGCTCTTCGGAACCCGCTGCTATTGTCTTTTAATCTTAAATGTAACTTGAAGAGACCATGAATATCCTACTTTTCACAGCCCTGTTGAAGTATAATCCCTTGCAATACAGAATCCAAGGTTTGAGGAGCAGCTTTAGACCCTAGGAGAGTCACAGTAATCAAACTGCACAGACTTTCCAGAGCTCTGGGTACAGAGTGTGCTACTAAGAAGCTGGACAGATGAGGCTCCCTGTTGTTAAACCTGCAATATTAAGCAATGTAAGAGAAAGCAACATTCAAATATGTCTCACGCCTTTTCTAGTTTTCCTAATTAGTCCCTAAACCATCCTACCAAGATAACAATAATGGATATTTCCAACTTCAGCACAGTCTATTAACAGATAAATTTTGTAATTCAAATAAATGCAGTCTTCCAAATAAACAGAGTTCACACTCCTCTATATCAGTTATATTTATATAACATAAAATTCATATAGATCAGGGGAGCAACAAACTCTATTCAGCCTACATGAATTTCTCAAAACACTATTGGAGTATTATGTCAAAGGCTAGAGAGCGAATTAAAGCTCTGGGCTTCTATCAGGGCTACCAGGCACAAAGTAACTATTTTTTATAAAAATCAAGCAAAGATTTGAAAACTGTATGTATTGACTATGAGGCTAGCTAATAAGATCAGAATAAAAACCAGAACAGGATTATCAGAAAAAGCAGTTAAAACAACATTGGGGTTTGTTCCTCCCAAGATACTTAACCAAGCCTGATGTTACCAATAATTCACTGTTTTTGTACAAGTGCTTAAGAACTTTCTGACCTTAGAAGATCAAGCAAAGTAAAGAAGAAAACAATTCTTCAGCAGAAAAATAAAATATTTGGTCTTAATTCTTGTCAGCAAAATACCACTTGATGCAATTAAGACTTTGCTCCTGAAGCAGACTGCTGCAACAGCAATATTTTTAGACCCTGAGGGAAGGGAGTGCCTGGCATCATAGTGAAGCACATGCAAATAAAGCAGCACCACACCAGCAGAGCTCTGCCTGGCCTCCTCTAGCCAGAACTAACCAGGAAGTGCAGGACTTCGAGGCAGGCACAGGAACTCCCCACAATGAAAAGAGAAGAAAAGGACTCATCTTTTCTTTGTTTACAAGGCAAGGCTGGCAGCACTCCTCACAGAACCACCACCCTTCCCATGGCCAAGAGGTGCAGGCTGTGAGCTGTGTTTCACAGGAGTAGAGGGGGGTCTGCAGGAGCATTTCTGCAGGCAGGAGGTGGCCAGAGCTTGCCAGGTATCCCACTCTTTCTCTCCAGGTAAGACTGAGGGCCCTGCAGCAGGGACACAGAGACATCTCCCTGTCACCTCCTCCTGCTGAGTCCAGCTGGGACTACTCCACATTCCCAGGGCAGACCAGCCCTGGCTCTACAAAACTTGGGTCCTGAAAATATCAGAATGTTTAAAACAAGAAGGATTGCTCCTGTCTAGATTCTAAAGAAATTTTCATACACCTATTCATCCAAACTACACCTCCACAATCACCCTGGCCACAGTTCAAACCAGAACCAGGCATCTTTTATTTCCCATTCCTCAGCCTGGGTGTATCACATCCAGTAACAGTCACTATCTAAGTGACAGATATGGAAAATAAACCATTACTTTATTTTTCCAAAAGCTGTATTTCCCAAATAAGAACAAAGTACTTTTTAATTATTACCAATAACTGCCACTCAAAATAGTTTTATGTAACAACACTATTTAGATTCGATTCCCCTCTCCTCCTCTTTCACAGTTCAGGAATAACAAAATTATTACCATTAATGAATTAAACAGCTCCACAGAAGAGGAACTGGCATAAAAAGGGGAAATTCTCACCTTATAACACACTGCTTCACAGAATGAGAAAGTGTTCCCAACTTTTAAACATGCATGTTTATAGAAAAAAAAACAAAAAACAAAACAGAGTCTCTAACAGCAAAGTTGAATTTTGAATATTCAACACAGCAAATCCTTTCCCACCTCAATCCCCATCACAATTTTGCTGCACTAAACAATCTCTTACCCTCATGGAACCGTAGAGACAAAAGTGATATGAGGATAGCTCATAAAACAAGAAGTATCTCCCAAAATCTTTGTCAGAGACATATTTTTTGTCTTCCCAGTGTTTACTTCCATGCATACAGTCTTTTTCATAAAATGTTCATTGTCTGTTTTCTGTAGGAGCTAAAAATATTCGAATAGCATCTTCACAGCAAATTTGTCAGGAAAGCAGCAGGTTTATTGAGCAACAGTAGTGCACAGCTCCATTTCACAGATTCACTATTCCAATCCAAGGACAGGCAGATATCCATTCTATCTTCCTGTAGCAATTTTGGCAATCTAACTCACCACAAAAATCAATTGGCATAATCTCTAAAACACTCAAAGTACCAACAGAAAGCAAACTCAAGTCAGATCATTACATCTGAACAAATCCTGGCTTCTGGTATTTGTTGACCTGCACTTAGGATGCTCACAATAATAGCAGCTCGTGGACCAGCTGCAGAGGAGCAAAAGGATTCATTTTTGATGACAAGTTTCCTTACTTTTTCATGGACTACTTTTCATCAGGTGAACAAGCCAAATCAAACTGATCTTTAGCTGTGAGGAAAAAAAAAGGAAGTAAGGAGGTATGGAGTGCCCCTTCTGGCAACTGCTGGGTTTTTCTGGATTATTTGCTATCCAACATGACACCTTTGATTGTTTAGGCATGATAAACTCCCCATGAAAAGATGAACGAGTCAGCTACAGGAATACCAGTGCCAGTGCCAATGACAAGGGAACAGGTGGCAGTCCAGAGAGGGAAGCATGACTGAACCTTTTGATTTAAAGTGGTTACAGACAGTGCAGGCCATCCACGAAATAATTCAGGGCCACAGGCTGCTGCATGGTGTACAAGAGACAAAAACATATGAAAAAACCTTCACACTAAATCCTGAACACCACAGAAACCCTACATACAGAACAGATACTGTGAGCAAGTGTCAAGGACACAAAGGCAAAAAGATCCTAATGTGAATAAAGACAAGAACAACACAGTATTCAGGCTTCGAGACAAAACAACTGCCCATCCTCATAAGAATTCCTAATAAACCTCCATTTCTTATATGGTAACAAAGAACAATGGAGAGGATGGAGCAAGAACTCACCAAATACTACACAGTACCATGGGCACCTTCATTAACCCTGCACAGTGAAACTGCTCCACCCAAAACCTTCCAGAGACACCCAAGATGGAAAGCAGCAGAGGCTGTTTCCCAGCTTAATGCCTTAAATCATGGAGGTTTTCTGCCAGTCTTGCTTTTCAATTAAGTATGGCATTTTGGGATCCAGTGATAAAACTGTATTACTGCATGGTCTTCAAAGACTAGAGTCATCTGAGGAAAAGTATTTTCATTATTATTTTTTTGTGCTTTATTCCTTACAAGTTTCTATACTTTATTAAAATTAAGAGGTTACATTTATTACACTGCTCCATCAACATTAATACCCTTTTAAATTGCTAACCTGTGCATTTCTTTAATCTTGTGCAAACTAAGAGCATACTGAACAAGTTCTATTTTCTTAGTCTTTGAAAAACAAGTATTTCTTCATTTGCATTCATTCTGGACAGAAGAAACTCAAAACTGTATGTCAACAAAACATTAAAGACTCTTACAATCCTCATACATGATAAATGAAGCTAAATTACAAGTCAAGACAAAATTTTCTTGCCAAGAGCTTCCACTGCAGTGTCCTAACATGCCACCTTTCTAATGTTTTTGGACATAAATTAAACAAAGCAGAAACAATAATGTGTTCACTGTTCTTTCACAGAGAATACACTATATTCCTGTATCCAATGCTCAAAACAGTGACTACCAAGGACACTGTTACAAATCTGAGACCTTTGCACCTGTGCACAGTAAGTTTCCGTACAGTCCTGAATACTTAAAATACAGATTCTAAGCAAAATTTAACTACAGCAGTAAGTGCCATCCACCTCATTTTGGCAGGATGAGAGCCAGAGAACAGTATGGCAGCTACAGATTCATATTTCCCTAAATAAATAGCAGTTTCATCGTGTCTTACAAGTCTGAGAACCAATCTGACACATCAATCAAATTTTAGTTTAACTTTCATTTCTGTTGAGCCTCAAAATTCAGACACAAAAGAAATGACTAAAAGCTTAATCTTTCTATTTATTTTGCACCAAGTGAGGACTTGTCAGGAAGAAGTGGGCGAGCTGGAAGTATCAACTAGGAGATACTATGACTACCTGCTCCAGTGCTGCACCACTCAATGCCACCTGTAATTTACATATTTGCAACACTGATTGCTGATCCCTGACCCAGAAGACAAATGATCTTGATAACACACAGAATACAAACACCAACATTGTCTTTCCCACACCTGAAGGTGTCATGAAAGGAGTCATTTTTCCAGCTCCTCAGACAAGAAAACTAAAAATAAGTCTTTTGCAACACAACAATCTAAGCCTTTGAATAGGTTTTGAGTGCCTGGGATTTTGATGGCAATTCCTTCCTAGAGACATGGCCTGTGTGATGTGTGCTTGACTAGCAGAGCTCTTGTCTAATGTCTCTAGACAGCACTCAATGTCAACCTCAGTTTTACGAGCAAAACCAAATGAAAATAGAGGTAAATCAGTAGTTTTGAAAACAGTAAACATAGGTGAAGAGGGTAAAAAAAGAAGCATTGAGAGCTTCAAGCTCCAAATATTTCTCTAGGGAACTTATTGATGATAACTTTCAGAATGACACAGGTGACCTTTTTCTAACATTTCCAGAAGCTTACTGGAAGCCAACACCATTTTCATGTCACTGGAACGACAACTTCTTTCATGGGAAATATTTATTGCATCATGATCTCCAGGACAATAAGAAATCACATTCCTGTCTTCAAATCTGTTCAAAGACAACCTGTATTTCAGAAGCTTCCCTGGCGGCATTAGGAGCACTCCCAGTGCCTAAAATGCATTTTAAAGAGGTCATTTAGACAAACCTCCCAGCTGGTCACATCTTCCCCTCCCTTAATGAGGACACAGGTCACCACACACTATTAATTCAGTACTAATTCAGCTGTCTGGAACCGGTCTGTGGCTGTGGAGGGGTCCTGCCCTGTGCTCAGAAAAGCACTGAAGGTCTTTGCAGAGCTGCTAACCAGAATGACAAAAGCAACAAAGCCTATCTGCAAGGCTTTGCAGGGACAGCTGCAGGTTAGAAAACAACACAAAAGTAGTGAAAACTTATTGCAGAACAATTCACATTGGAACTGCAGACCTCTGGTTACAGCCCTTGCTCAAAATGAGGCTAACTTCAGTCAAACACTGAGCAAGAACAGAGATCCCTCCACCTCCCTGAGCACACATTCCAGAGTTTGACCATCCTCATGCCTCACCCAAGCTGCTCCAAGAGAGCCAGGACCTTTGATTATGTTTCTTCTTCTTGTCTCAAGGCAGCAATTAGGGTTGGGTTTTCTTTATTCCTTAAACAAACTGCTACTTCAATAATTGTGATGCATGAAAATGTTCTACAAACTTGGAATTTTTATCCTTCTAGCCATTTATTCACCTCGAGCTTCTCAAATCTACTACTTCCTGACTCTGCCAGAGAAAGAATGCGTTTTTACAATGTGGCCTCCATGCAGCATGATATTTAGAAACAGGACAAAAGCTCAAAAAGGGCTTGGATTAGTGATGTTTGAGTACTGCCTTTAACTCCTCTGAGACCCCTGCATCTCTTCCACCATGGGACACAGGCACATAAGAGGTTCAACCACAGTGTACATAAAGGACTAAAAAGGTGAGCTGCAATCTTTTATTTAAGGTGTGTATAAATGTCAGATAGAGTTTATCCCAAATACAGAAAAAAAAATTAAATATATTCAGCATGAACTCTCTTCTCAGGACATAACAGAACAAGCACTATTTTACACTGAGCCACATTTCTCAGACTTTCCAGTACCCAACAAATAAACATGACATATTGAAGCTGCCTGCTGTATTGCAGTCAGTTTGGTTATGCAATTAATATTTGTATTTGCACATGCTGGCTCTGCGACTACATTTTAATTTCAAATATGCTGACTATGAGACACGGAGCAAGAACCTCATGTACTTGCCTTCTGAACATACCACATAGGAGAAGTAGGGCTGTATTGTGTGTACTTATGGCTGATAATTATTTTTTTAATCAAGGAAAACCAGCCGGATACTGGCAGAACCCCAAGTATTACAAGACAGGCAGCTATCAGGAACCTCTGTTTTCTCAGTTCTCATCAGGATCTGCTCCTGTCAGTAAACACCATTTTATCTGAAGTATGTGCACCATGTACTTTAATTTATGCTGTTACTGTATCAATGGTTAATATGGACTGCTGAGGCAACTCTGTGTTCCACTTATCCACACAGGTTAACAACACACTGCAGATTACAAACTACTGAAAGAAGAGGATTCCTTTATCTCCAAAAGATGACTTGCACCACCTGCAGGCCTTAGCAGACGGTTACAACAGTCTAACATGAAAAAAAGAAGCAAAACTTTCAGATGCCAATTTGACACTACTGGGACAACAGTTAAGTCAAATACCTCCTGTATAAGCAAAACAAGAGGCTTCCTTCAAAACAGCCACTGAACATCATCCAGCTTGACCAGCTCTGCTTGGTTTGAGGAGTTCTGCACTGGTTAGTGTTAAAACGGGGTCCTTCAACATGGCACACTTCAAGATAAGAAACAACAGTAGCTCCCCTTGACGACAAAGCAGATGTAAAAGAACAACAGTCCAGGTATTTCCTTCTCAAGCCACCTAAACTGTTCTAAGCCATGGTTTGCAATCCTTAAAACAGTCACAATATACTGTATAGCCTTCAGGAAACAACTTGGTGACTGCATATCTTTCAAAAGATATTTGAATCTGTCAATTCAACTCACTAGCCCCACTTACTGCTTCTCTTATCATATTTGTTCCCTGGGATTAAAAAAAGAACAGTCCTGCACTCTTTGAAAAGCATGAAATTTGGGAAGATGAAGCTTACAAGTAAATTACGTTGCTTTTATCTCAGAGAATTGAATTAATCCAAGCAGTACTTGAAAGCAAGATGCATTCAGACAGAATAAAGTGAAAAGGTGTCTCTGGTATTTCAGCGCCCACTAGCAGAGGTTAAAGCAAAGTACTTTTAACTCCGCTGCTGGGCAAGATACAGGAAGTTATCAGTGGACTTCTTTCAAATTCATAACACTTTGACATACTGACCTTTACAAGCTTCGCTAAGAGCTTAACTCCATTTAGTTACTCCCCTCCTTCTTTAAATATACATGTTCCTACATGCAGCCAACATTAGCCACACAGAATCACTACACAAAACACAGAGGTGATAGTAACTCTACAAAATGGGTCAAGTTACATTTTCTGCCTACAACCCAACCCCAGTTTTGTAAAGAAAACACTATCTATTCCAAACTTGGAAGATTTCTGATGTACAGTGATAAGCAAACTTGTCATTCAAAAGTTAAAATTTCTATTGTTTACTTTGACATAAGGAAATTACAAGATGGGAATTCTAACTTTCAAAAATTTAAAACCAACACAATCATAAAATGAAATTTGGTTCAAATCTTAGGATCCAAAACCGACAGACACAGATGATCTTGGGTACCTAGTCAAGAACTAACAATGAAAGCTTTTGTAACACATGCAAGAGTAAGATACAGCATTCAATAAACCTGGGAACAAATATTTCAGTGGCACATTAACAACATTTCTAACTGGGCTATGATCAAGTTACTACACACTTTTCTGCCAATGACTAGGAAAAGTAGAAAAACTTGTTGAAGAGAAGCAGAATAATTCGGTCTCCAGAAATCTAGAGATAAAACTATTACCCTGGTTTTGGCTGGAATAGATTTTATTTTTTCTCAGTAGCTGGTACAGTGCTGTGTTTTGGATTTTGTCTCTCCTCCCCATTCCACCAGGGAGGTGAGCAGGCAGCTCTGTGCTTAGCTGCCAGCTGGACTTAAACCACAACTACACTTTGCATAACTTATTTAAATATCTGCATGCCCAAGCCAAGATTTCTTTCTTTGGTAGTAGGGATCTGTGCCCAACAGCATATACAGACGTATCTGCAATGCATTATCTGAAATATGAGCCTTAGAGAATCCATCAAAGTTAAATTCAATTTTCCAGCCTCTTCTGCTTTGTTAAGATGCACTTTAATACACATTTTGTAATGCATTAACCTGCTCATTGCTAGAGTTGCATGGAATTTTCTTTTAGTTCATAAGAGTACAGTATATACAACAGATTTAGGAGTGGTTTAAATATACAATACATTTAGGAGTGGTTTAAAAATGTGTAACTTGTACTTGCATGGTGAAGATACTCAAGACAAACAAACGCACCAGGAACACAGCCTTTACAGTTTTCCTTTCTGAAGGATTGAGAATTATCTGTACATTCTCAGCAGAGATTGACCAGATTCTCTAAGGCTTCTTATCAACTGATACTGTTATCTACTGGCAGAGCAGCCACACGGTGACAGAGGGCAGGATCAAAGGGCAGGAAAAGAAAAAGCCCCTGCATTATCTAGGCATGATTAGAGTGATCTACTGCAACATAAAATAGCTTTCTTCTGGGAACAGGAAGACATCATAACGGCTTAACTGGGTGTTTTCTTGGTTTTTTTTCTCTTTTTAACTGGTAAACTTGAAGTGACATCAAAATACTATTATACAGACTGAGCATTTACATATGAACAACAGTCAGTTGCTGCACTGCCTTAGCCTGTAGCACAGCATTATTCAGATCATCTAAACATATTGTACCTCCTCTTTAAAATGTATAATTGTAAAAAGCATTTAATTTAACAGTAACCTGTCAATTTGCATCTCAAGGAAAAATATATTCTGCTCTAACTGCAATGCATTACAAGGTAGCATACAAAAGACTCCAACCACTACTATTTCTCAGTTGTAGCATTCCATGCTTAAAAAGAAAGGGCCTAATACAAAATAGTACTAAAGTGTTTAGGTCCATTAAACACATAATATTGTTACCTTTCTTCAATTCTGGTCTTGTCCATAAGTGGTTGTTTGATCCACTGATTAACTAGTCTTTGTCCTTGAGGGGTTCTGCATTTATTCAGTAAACCAGCTAGTGACTGTGTAGTATTTGCATTTTCCACAGAACTCTGGAAAGAATGAAAAAAAATAGATAAAGG
Organism: Pycnonotus jocosus; assembly: GCA_013400435.1. NCBI lineage: Eukaryota > Metazoa > Chordata > Aves > Passeriformes > Pycnonotidae > Pycnonotus > Pycnonotus jocosus. Next base: position 38,448 of record VWYP01020743.1, read on the forward strand.
AAAAAAGAAAAAAAATTAATTAGTGAAGTTTGCTGACGCCCACTGAATGACACAGAGCTATACAGGAACAGAACATGGGTTCTTTCCTTTAAACTTGGCACCCACCAAGAATGGTAAATGAAACAGTAGAGTATTAAAGTACTTACACTCTGGTCTCTGGAACATGGCAAGCAAGGAATAGGTTTGTCTATTTTGGAACCAATCCTGACTGAAAAGCAAAGCTGTAGGTGTACCTACTCATAGGGCAGTTTGCACTTTGAGTAGCAGAAGTGGAAATACATCTACATATTTGCTAGTTTGCTCTTCTTAAGGTAAAAAAATAGAGGTCCTGTCCATCACAAAAAAGCAGGAAGAAACAGGACTTGAGTTCAAGGGGTTTAGTTTGAGAACTTCGGGGGTTGCTGGGGGAGGGAATGACACAACAGAATGGGGTAGAACAGTTACTTGAATTCTCTCAAGCTTCTCCAGATCATCTCTGCAGTGCTATAAATACCTCTAAACTTAGCTCTGTTCAAATTATAGTTCATTACCTATAATTCAGGTTTAATCTTAGCTGGATTCCAGACAGCCCTTTGGGCATTTTTGTTGTGGTTTGGTTTGGTTTTCACACAAACAGCTATGAAGCAAAAATTTGGTTCATATTGAACAAACAACCTTGTTTCAACTCCTGACTTTGAAATTAAAATCTCAACCCTCTCTACACAAGAAAAGCTGCAACTAAAACACCAGGCAAGCATTCAACCAGGAGCGGGTGTGGATGCTCCTGTATGTAGAACTAGAATCACAACAACAGGAAATGAATATTGACACATTCAGCCCCTGGAATATCTAATATCGAAAGTGTATGGGCATATTTTCAGAGTTCTGGACAGTACTACATATTAAAAACTTCTGAATGTAAGGAAGTGCCAGAAAGTACATACATGTATTATATACAAATTACCAACTTCAGCACATCCAATGTTCAAGGTACAGTACATTCCATATAACCAACTGCACCTGCTGAAATGTAAGAACTTTACCTGCACACCTCACAGAGCAACTCAAATTACAAAATAGTTTGACTTTGCTTTACTGTTGTCCAAAAACCTCCACACACACCTCCTACCACGCAGGCAGCTTCCTATTACATGGGAAAACCCTTGTTCCAAGGCTCACAACAGCCCTGAAGACAGACACAGCAGTGTATTTCCTGTCACAAGACACTGAACACCTGCAAGGACTTGTAAAGGAATGTAGCTAAAACAGAACTTCCTAGAACACCCTCCATAAAGCTTAAGAAGAAATGTAATTTTTGCTTCATTCCCTAGAGAGGCACTCAGCAGCAGGAAATAAAAAAAAAAAAAAAAATTCAGAACATCTCTGTTCAGGGTTAACCAGCTCAGATGTTGAACATATGCTCTGTTTTCCTGCAGAAATTCCTCCAAAGTAAACAGGGGCCTTAATCTGTGATTTCTTCCTATAAATCTGAAGTGTAAGCAGATTAGGTCCAAGCAAAGATCATAGAGCGAGGCTTACTTATGTGGAAATAGAGGAGAAAAGCTGATACAAGAAACCACTTTGAGTCCACGTTTTCCTATAACGAAAGAAATGGGCAAAGCAGAAAAACAGACTTGGCAGGAGGTGTGAAGGAGTCTGTCAATCTGCCTGGATTTGTAGAAAATATATGTAAGAAAGGTAAAACTGACATCAAAACATGACAGTTAGCATGACATGGTGCTTTCAGAATGTTCTCAAATACTGTCCTGTTCACCGCCAGCCCTCCCTTCCTGACACCACTGGCACTGCTCCTGCCATGTGTTCCACCCCTGCCAAATGTTCCACTAACACCATCTAACTCAGGTTTGTATTCTTTTCCCACGAACAGCACTACTGTGGCCACTTCCTATCTCTCTGGTGATCTTCTCTCTCCCTCTACATTTAAAACAAACTAACAAGAAACAAAAATTTAAAAGGTGGTAAGAGTATCTAAATGTTTAGAACACACATTGCAGGCGAGTAGCTGAGAAGAAAGCTAAAATGTAGAAGTTGCCGTTAATCAGGATCTGGGGAATTGCAGTTGGGCAGTTGTAGTGGTGCATTTTTCAGTTATCAGTTCCATATGGGCATTTAGTCCAAGCCTTGATTTGGTTGATGGGTTCCCTGCCCTTATTAATGGGTGATGGGTGGTTTCATATTGTATTGTTTTATTTGCCCTATTGTGTTTTCCCACCTCCATCGAGTACACTCAACCACCCCTGCCAAGTCCCTTTGTATCACTGATACCCGAGCCTTTCCATCCTTTGCAGCCTCCACCCTGGTGCTTGGAGAGTTCCTGGTGCTTGGAGAGTTCCGGGAAAGCTATTGATTAGTCCATAGATTCTAGATCCCCCTCCTCCATTTATTCATTAGATTGTATTACAGGTACCCCTTTTGTTTTTGGGTCACTCCCCCATGTCCCCAGGTGGTTCCAAGTTGTACCTTCCCTTTTCCCCGCCCCCATACTTAAGATGAAACACAGCCCGGGAAAATCACTTCTGCGTGATCACCTGGGGTGAATAAACCAGCTTCAACCCCATGGAAGTCCTCCTTTCTTTCTTCGCCACTGTCACGCTTCTGCTAGAAGCTCGGACTCACAAATCAGGGTTATTATAGTCAGGTCAGTGAAAGGGCTAGCCAGGAATGGGACACGGGATCCCAAGGCAGCACCGAACCACGACTTTAGGCAGTCAGGCTCATTATCAAACAGCTAAGTAATTAAGTACATTGTAAACCACTTACTGACTCAAGTAGGTATTTCTTACCTGAAAAAGGTTGAGGGCTTGAACAGCTGCATTGTCTAGAACCATATATTGACTAAGATCAAAAGTAGTCAGTTCAAATTGTCCAAAATTAGACTCGTCTGACAGCAACTCCAAAAACTTGATAACGGCCGACAAAGATGAAACAGCAACCTGAAGTTTAAAAAAACAAAACAACACATCCCATTCTAGTTAAAACATTCCTGAATCCAAGAGGATTTGATAAATGCTCCTAGAAAATTACAGCTGGGGAAGACTTCGAGCCATGTCAATTCTGGCAGGGTTATGAGAGACTCATCCTGTTTGACAAGACTTCATTTCCATAGGGACGTTCTATGGCACTGCGGTGTCTTTCTAGGCAGGTGCAAGAACAACACTCGAGACATCTGCATAATCTGATAAACAAAATGTGAAGTTGCACACCTTGCCAGCTTTCCAAAGCTGTTATCAGGATGTTTCCAGCTCAGGAACACAAACAAGTTATACTGCAGATAAATAGATACGCTGGATCATCTCAGGACATGGTTTCAGGGTTAGTTTTCAGCCAGAACAAGCATCTGATCTGACTCACTGCACAGCATTGCTCAGTGCCAGCACAAAAGAGAGGCAGTAGCATGACCGACTTGTTCAGCTGCAACACTTCAAACAACTCTAATCTGTTATGAAATGACACATTAAGGGAGGATAATTCTGAACCTAACACCTGCAGTGAGCATCAGCAGTGAAGGGCATTTTAAAACTTGTTTATCTCAACAAATTGCCTCTTGTTTGCAGCTAAGAACAAACATGGAGGCACTAAATCATATACTGAAGCCATAAGACAACACAAAAATATTATCATAAACATTACTCTGTTTTCAAATACCAATTTTCCTGTCATGCAAAATAACCAGAGCATTGTATTTCAGTCCTTAGGCTAGATAGATTATGAGCAGAAGGTACCTCTTCTGCAGTCTACTGGCTTACCAGAGCTTCTGCTTTAAAGAGATAAGTGAAAGGTTTTCTTAATTTCTTCCAGGACCCCTGGTACCCAGCTCTGACACAAACCCAAGCTGAGCAGAACTGCTGAACACTTCAGCAAGAATGCAGAGGAGACAAGCTCACATCAGGTGCACACACCACCCCACTCTTTAGAAAGAGAGGCACTTTGAACATTGCTCACCTGCTTCTCCATCTCTGGCAGTGCTGCACTATTCAGATGCTCTTCTTTTTTTGATTTTAGCAAGCGATTGAGATCCTGAACAATATCTTTTGTTGTGAAATCTGCCTTCTTCCTATCTGTAATCAGGATTCCTCCCCTCTGAATGACCTGTTGTTCACAAACACACACAGTTATCAATTAAATTCAATACTTAAGGGACAGATGTTGACTACATAGAAGCAAACCCTGAAGTGATATTTATTTACTTCTAGGCTGCAGGGAAAGGAATGACGGATAAGATTTTAGAACTTTTGTTGATTAAAGGGCAAATAAATCAACAAATAATACATTTTGTATGCATAAATCAAAACTCCTTTGAATTAAGATATTGGTCCTTCATTTGTCCACATATTAGAGCCTGGCTAAAAACAGAACTGAGCTTTTTAGAGGTCTTGTCTGTCAGCCACAGTGGTTCCCTTACTTGTCTCAGTTTTCCCATCTCTCCTGCAGTCTCTCCTCCTGGCAGCACACACTCCTTCGGGCCCAGTTGAACCAGTAGAGCTTCAAGGTTTGAGAACTGATCATTATCTGGGAACTCACAAACACTCAATTTTCTCAGCGTGGTGTCGACACAGCCCACTCCTACTACCCTCTGTCCATCAGCAGCAGACAGCTTAACCCCCACAACCCCGATGGCTGTGGACATATCATTGTTGGCAAAGAGAACTTCCTCAAACTGGGCAAGATTTCCTGGAGAACCCTATTTAGGAAAAGAAAAATACTTTTTAAAAGGAATGTACGCACATTCTTTCTTTCTTTCTTTCAAAATAACAACTGATAATACTCAGTACTGAACAGTCCGTTCATATAAAATACACAGTTATTCTATTTTTTTAGCCATTTGAATTTTACATATCACCTACACAAAAGGAAGCACTTCAGGTTTCCTTTACTTCCCAACCTATGGCAAAAACACAGAGCAAGCTCTTTCAGCCTTAGAGCACTATAAAATTATGTATAACAGCTACATAACCAATATATAACAATCAGATGTGAATTTTCATCATCAGTCCCTTAAAATCCTGAAACTCCAAGCAGGAAAAAGCTACGGGGTTTTTCTTCTTTCATCCCACAATTATAAAGAAAGGTTGAAAATTGTACCTTGTAAGCTAAATACCAGTCATTTTCTTTGACAGATTTGCTCCCTGCTTTGTTCTTGTAAACTTCAACTCTGTAATGACGAACCAGAAGCAGGTCCCTCACAAAAGATTCAAAGTTCATTTTACTAAGCACAACACTCTCAAGCTTCTGAGTTCCTAAAAAAAAAAAAAAAAAAAAAAAAATTATGAGAATAGCAATAGCAATAGGAATAGCAATAGGAATAGGNATGAGATACCTGAATTTGTTCATAAACCTTATTTTCTTGTTTTCTCTAATCAAAGTCCCCGAGAACAGCCTTCAGAAGACGCTATCTTAGTATCAAAGAAGCAAATGTATAATCCATGAAACAACACAAACCCACAACATTCTACTGGTTAATACTAATGAAAAAGCATACTCTTTCTCCAAATAAAAACAATATTCAATTCCTAATTTCACTTTATCAGTTCGTTAATATATACAAAGGGATGTGTTCCTCTCACCCTTGCCCTCTCACAATATTCTTGACCTGGTTTACTAATTAATATTTCACACATTTTGATCGAGAGAGTGTTAGAAGTCTGCTACAAGTTCTCTTTCTGGACATCTTTTCTTCCCTGGATAAGCAGCTTCTGTTGAGAGAAAAGACTGCCACTCTACTGACACTCACACAACATGTGTGCCAAGGCATTTCCCTTTTATCATAATTTATCCAGTAAAAACAACCTATTATCAAAATAAATTAACAGTTTACATTAAAACCTAACTTAGAAAGTGCCTAATTGACAAATTTCTTGCTTCTGCTCCTGTACGTGCAAGCAGATGATGCAGCTGAACAAATTTAGTTCCATGTAGTTGCCCAGGGGAGCAACCCACTTCTACCTGCCCATCTCCAGCAGCAGTCTGCTCACAGAAAAAGTTAATTTCACTACTGACCAAACTGGGATATCAGGCAAGTACATTAAGCTTCCTGCCAGGTTGGGAAGGGGAACTAACTCAGACTGGTGTCAGACACACTGGAGTTAGATGACACCAAGTAAGCACAAGCAACAGGGATTATCACATCCCTCCTTTAGCAGCATGCCCTAATCACATTTGAGGCTCTTCCCTCCTTTTACACGAAAGATGTTAAACAGCAAACTTCCACATCCGTAGGAACTTATGGGTTTATTTTAAATAGGATTTTTTGAAACAGTTAAAAATCTAATTCTATGTAATTATGTTCTCTTCCCCAGGCCAGAAGTGTCCAGCAAAACACAACTGTTCTTTTTCTTTCAGTTGGGACAACATAATACAATTGCAGGGAGTGGGGAGCAGCTGAAGTTCATGTGTATCTTGAAATCATCCTGAAAGCAACAAGTGCAATTTCGTGCTTTTAGTTGGATATGGTAAACCTTTAAAGGGTTTAAAATTGGAGCTGGCAGTCACGTGATTACACCTGCAAAATAACCTCTAAATTGAATACAACAATAATACTGATGCACGGTTTTACTCTAGAAAACACATCAAGCTTTGGGGAGAGCTGGGGCTTTTTAATGTTTTTTTATGTATGAGCTCATCACTCACAATAGGAAGGAAAAAGCGTATGAGAATCTCATGCTCTTTTTAATGTTGTTGCTCACACACACAAAAAAATTTGATTCATTAAAAGACATTTATTTTGCAAAATCTGAGCCAATAACTCAGCAACGTTGTGTTCCTCGAGATTAAGGCTAATACGGAGGTTTGTATTCCGACAAGAAAATTTATCTTGATGCTCTTACACCTGACATCTGCAAGCTCCACACCAAGTGATAAACGAAAAGCAGCACGAGGTGGATGGAAAAGAAAACCTTAGGAAACACACAGAAACATTTTAAAGTAAAGAACTTCATTCAGTAATTCCCGGCCTCAGTGAACCAGAGCGAACACTGGAACACGGCCACCCCTCCGCATCTCCCTTCCCGCATCCATGGGCCCCGGGAGTGGCGGGAAGGGAGGCGCAGCACCGCCCACTCGCTCGCCCTGACCAGCCCCGACCTGAGCCCAAGGCACCCACGAAATGCCGCTCTGAGGTCGATCCTTGTGACACCCGCAGGCCTCGGCCTTGGCACCGGCTGCCCGGGCCTCCCGGGGCCTTCCAAGGTCTTCCCGGGCTTTCCAGTGCCTACCCGGGGCATCCAGGAGCAAATGACACCCCCGCCACCTCTTTCCTCCGCTCCCCCCCGGCCCCCCGAGCCCCGCCGCAGCCGGGCCTGGGGCAGGGGCCCCTCCCCCCCCGCCCGC
>VWYP01020743.1:46126-109238 GCA_013400435.1 Pycnonotus jocosus
CGGGAGCGCGCAGGCCCGGCCCGCCCGCCGCGCCGCCGCCACCATGGCAACGCCGGTGCCGCGGGGCGGAGGCTCCGTGCTGCCTTCATCTCGGAATTACAGAATCCCTTGGGCTGGAAAACACCTCTGAGATCGTCGAGTCCACCCTGCGGCCGGACACCACCGTGTCGACCAGACCACGGCACCGAGTGCCACGTGGGGCCTTTCATTAAACACCTCCAGCACCTCCCTGGGCAGAGTTCCTCCAAACGCCCAAGCTGATGCTGGATAATCAGTGTGCCCCTAGCAGCCGTGCTGAGGTGGTCACTGCCTTTATTCCAGGAGGAGAAGAGTGTCCTGTACGGGCTGCCCGAAGGCGAGTGCTGGAGCACAGCCCGAGAGCAGGGCTCTCACCCGGGTCAGCCACATTGCCAAGGGCTGTGGGTGACAGGTGACAGGCCCTCCTTCCTCTGCTTACAGCAAGAATGGTGTCTGGACACGCCATGTGCTCCCTCCAGCAGACAGAGCAGCTCTTGCCCTCCCTGCAGGCGGAGTCGCTCCTCCCAGGTAGCACAAGGAACAAGGGAAATGGCCAAAAAATCCAGGGCTTGACCCCCATTTACACACAGGGAATACCCAGCCCAGGGACAGAAAGGGCAGGGACTGGCCTGCAGAACTCAGAGGTATCCTGAGCCCTGGTGGTCCTCATGCCCAAAATGCTTTACATTTTTTGATTTTTCATGCTCTTTTCCTTGCATTGTCCTAAGCATTTTTCTTTTTTGTTTTGTTTGCCTGTTTTATCCTGTACTGTAAAGGCACAAAGGAATAGAAACAGTATAGGTGACAATCTTTCTCTTGGTGATTATTGTCTGAGAATAATGAGAAATGCCATGTTTCATCAGCGAAGTCAAGTCTTCTTGGAAACTCCTCTTACCTTGCACTGCTTTTCATCTTTCCAGTCAGAAAGCATTGTATCCCCATTCCCAAATTCTTGTATCTCAATTCAGCTGCTTGCACACTCTCATCTATAGACAAAACACATCTTCTATTTTACATGCCTCAGTATTTCTTTAATAAATGTTATGTTCTGGTTTGTGTACCTTGTACAGAATATCCCCTTTTTTGCCCACCACTGCTTTCTCTCTCATTTCTTCCCTGTATTAGTCAGCTTCTCAAAACTCATCTCCCATCCTTCCTTTCTTTCTCTCTCCCATCGGTTTCCAACTAAGGAATGCTTTTGGGACCTCTGTTTCTAGATTTTCTCACCTGGCTTCTCTGTTCTTTCCAACTGGTGAATCAATGTGCCCATCTTTAGTATTTCTTAGTGTCAATAGGTGGTTTTCCAAAAGGCCCTCAGATGCCCACTTGAGAATTACTTCATGTTTTCACACCAAACGAACTTTTTACTGGCTGCCCTGGTCTGAAGGTGGTGCCATGTGCTGCTTGTTCCACCCCAGGGAATGCTTTGGTGTCCTCACCTCTGCTCCATTCCTGCCCGGTGTCACTCTTGACTTCCCATCCACACTTCAGCCTTCCCCTCCCAAACCCTTGTGTTGTATCCCTGAGATAACACAGCTTTTCCAGCAAAGGCCTTCAAACTCCTTCTGTAAATGTGTTTGCTGAAGGATCACAGGTGGTTCTTGTGGTGAAGAGGAAGTCCAACCTGCCTTCATTTGACATAGGAAGGAAGGAGCAAAGGAGGCAGGTCTCTTAGATCTTTGACAGCTTTGTAGTAGCCCAAAATCTTCCTCTTATCTCCATAACAATTGTAAAAATGACACTGTTCTAGCAAGTCAAATGTATTTATTTTCGGTATGAATAGATGTATTTTTCCTAACCTTCTTTTCAGAAGCAGCTGAACTATCTGGTCTGATACTTCCCTCCACCAGAAGTGCTTTCTTGCAGCCATACTCACATAGTAAATTCAGCCTGAACAACTGTAATTTAGCAAGTACATTACCTTGGGAATGCACTCACAGAGTCAGGTAACCTTACCAAGCATGGATAATACCAGGTCAGCCCAGAATACACATTTTGAATAGCTGGGACAGCTTGTCTTCGTACACTGATGGTAACAGATAAGGCAGGAGACAGGACAGGGAGAAAAGGAGTGTCCCATACAAACATCTGGAGCCAGGGTGGACTCCAGGGACCGCATTGTCATCTTCAAAAGCGGTAAAATAATGCCTGCTAAGCTGTAATTGCTGTGTGTTTCAGCGTTTCCCTCTCTGTGCCCCGGGCTGGTTGTGCCTCCTCCTCCTCCAGCCCTCTGCTCGAGGCAGCTCCGCGGGCTCCCGTTCTCGGCAGCCTCCGCCCAGACTGGCCGCTGATGCCCTGAGCGTGGTGACCACAGCCTGTGAACAACATTCGTGTTGTGGCATCCCTTGCACAGGACAGCTCAGCGCTGATCACCTTTCCTCGGAGCCTCTGCCATTTTCTGTAGCCATCGTTCTTCCCGGGCAGCTCCGGCAGGGACCGGCTGATCCGCACAGCCCAGCCCTGAGTGGGGACCATTCCCCTGGAGCCGGGCTGGGTTGCTGGTTTGCTTCACTCCCTGCTCTTTCCCTTCCCTACCAGCAGCAATGGGAATGAGACGTCTGTATTTGTTATGCCCGGCGGGTGGAAAACTGCTGCTAATCTAGACTTTAATTAATTTTTTTGTCTTCTTAGGCATAAGTAGTGTATAGAGAAAAGTTACAATGGGTTTTCAGTTGAGAAAATGGATGTCCTTTAACCACTTTACAGGAGGAAAAAAAAATAGGAAAAAAAATTGTCTTTCACAAGTGGTTAATTAGTACACAGCTGTGATTAGTGGCAGCTCTAATGCTTTCAAGCTGGTGGGGATGTCACCAGAAAATCTGGTATCAGACTGAAGTGTATCTGTGTGTGCACACATGTCGTGCAGCAGAGACTTAACATTAACAGGATAAGAATATTTAGATAACATAAGTTCGAAAACAGAAAATACAGCTGTTGCCCTGTAGAGAACCTTTTACCTTTCTTTTGTTTACTTTTTTTTTCAGTCAGATTTGGCACAGCCATGCTCTACTTGGCATGCAAGTGTAAGAATTTTGCAGTGCATTTAGAGGATAGTAGAGAAAAAAAGAACCCTTCTTACATGTGCGAGGTTTTCACACATTATAAACTGGTCAGTGTTTCCTCTACCATCACACCACCTTCTTTTTGTGCATGTCTACCCTTGCATGTCCCTGCTAATACAAGGATTTTTAACAAAGTTCATAAAACTCTCTGGGTTTGGGATCAACTATTCTGAACATACAAGGCACCTCTGCAGTGTGCCCGACTGCCTGCATGCCCTGGGATAGACCTTAACCAGACTGAACTCTACTTTACTCTGCTGGGAGCTGCTAGAATTCCCTAACTAGCACTTGTAAAGTTGGAGCAGCAGAGCTGCTAGCATTTTTAGTTTCCTAGAACATTTTTCTGGCAATTTCGTGTCATCCAAAGCGACTGTATTCTGGTGATCAAAGTCCAGCAGGTGAGGATATGAATAAACATGGTTCACAAACACTGTTTTTTCTCTTACCAAACTACTCTGACTGTTCAGGAGGGTAATGGGTACAGCAGTGTCAACAGACCCCACAGATCCAACACTGACCTTTCATTTTCTAGCTGTGGAAACTGTGCTTTGGCATTACTCAGGTCTTAGAAAAAAGTTGTATAGACTTTATTGGTCATGCTTTCTCAAATATATTATTAGCATATCCTCTTCTAAAAAGTCTGTCATTGTCTTTACATAAACATGTATTTAATTTTTCTCTGCAGTAATAATAATATGTATTTGCTAGTGTAATAATTCATGAGGAAGTAATAGATTTACACATGCCTATACAAACACTATTTTCCCATGTTGTATATAGTCACTAAGATATGTACTATTACTAGGGTTTCTTGCAGTTTTTGTCTATCCCTCTGTAACACAAAAATCTCATTTACCCCATCTTAATACATTTTCAATCTGGCCTTCATATGCTTTCTCAAAATTGACATTACATGAAAAGAGAGGAAACATGGTATCTCAACTTTGTATAGAACTTTAGATTTTAAAAATATGCTGCTTCACGTAAGAAGTTAATGAATAAGGCAAATAGAAGTATCAAAATATTTACCTAGTTAAAAATTGATGCAGGGTACTAGTCCTTTATTAAGTTCTATTAGTCTGTTTCTTTTACAGGAAATTCTTTTTAATTTTGCTGAATGTTTTCCAATAGTATTAAAAGTAGTATCCAAGTATCAAAATAGCAACCATTTAATAATTTGATGTTTAATACCATTTTTTTCAGTATTAATCATTTTTTGCCATATTGCTCTATATATGAGAACTACCACATGCATATGAGGAGAGTTGACACAATCTGATAATTGCTTTTTTTTCTTTAAATTTTATCATATTAGTCTCCTCTGGGTATAAAAATCTATAAAACACAATAAGCTGCAGGATAGCAATACACAAATTTCAGGTATTTCCCCCCTCATTTCCCTATAAATACACACTTTTATGCAGCTGAATAAGTTCAGTGTTTAGTAAATAGAACAACACAAAGGTCAGTATGTCAATAAAACTATTTAGAAGAGGAAACTAATGAAAAAACTATTACTGATCACCATTTTGAGAGTTGAGCAGCACCATGTTAGTACCATAGTAACTGAATTTAGAAACAGTGCATTCCCTTCACTTGTGGATTTAGTTAAACTCTCAGGTTTTTCAAGAATTTCTGTAAACTTTGTTTTTTTAATCCCTCAGCTAGTTTCAGGCAAATTTGGCAAGGAAGAAGACTGTAATACAGCACTAAGCTTCATATTCCACACAAAAAGCTCCACTAAGTAAAAAAAGAAAAGGAGAAGTGTCTGAATGCCTCCCTGTAGTGTGGGAAAAAGAGAAGGTGATGTTCAAACAAACCGATTGGGACAAGGTCCAGGCCACACAGCAGCTCAGTACCAGCCTGTCCAGTCAAGCCTGCACAGGTGCAGCTCCAGCCCAGCCACAGCACACAACACCTCTTTCCATCATCCCACAGGCCAGAAACTTGTGGGAAAGGGGGAGGGAAGGAAGAGGAGAGAAAACAATGGTGTTAGAATATTGGGGAGAAGAAAGAAATGGCAAGGATTACCATATTGCACACATTTAAGGGAGTGGTGGAGATGGAGAGACTAAAGCACTGGGGAAGACAATAACACACCACTCAGCACAAGATGACCTTACTGAAAACTTGGCTTTATTTGGTTAACAGCTTACAGAACGGTACAAAACTCATCACAGCTCAGCAGATCGCCCGCATACCTGGGGAGAAAGGGAATGGCACAGATCAGCAGAGGGAGTGCCTGCCCTGCAGAAGTTATCACTGACAAAGCTGCCTGAAAAGGCTGCGAAACATTCCAGTGAATTCCCTACTGCAGGATTTTTGTGCAATATCCAACACAGCAATGCAGGCATGTGAGGTACGACCCTGTTGAAGGGCAGAAGGGAGACTGTTGAGCTGTGACAGTGGAGGTGACACCAACACAGTTCAGCAACTTCCCTGTGATACCTAGCAGGCACACTGATGGGGCACATTTCACATTTCATTTCACGAACAGTACATAGAATATCCTCTCAGTAGTTTATCCTACTTTTCCTGTTTTAGCCAGGGTGGGTCAAAACACACACCACATTAGTAACAAGGTTTGTCATTCAGTTCCTTATCTTGCATCTCATTATTTCTTTGGCAACAGGAGTTACAGCATTTCCTTTATAAATCAGATATGCTGGAGGGATTGCTAGCCAACATCCATGGCACAGGTTACTGACACCCAAAGCAAGCTCTCACATCCAGGGAAGGCTCTGGGAGGCTCAGAGCCTGTGGAAGTCCGGTCAGCATCTATGGCAGAGAACAGGAAACACAGCAGAAACAGCTCTCTGCTGTGCAACAGCTTTACCACAGAAACTCACTGTAATGGGGTAAACTGCTCTCTGCCAGCTGCACCATCAGGTGCCAGGCTTCCCCATCCCCAACCCTGCACCAGAAATGTCCTAGGTTAGAGGCTTATTTTAAATACTTACAGAGCATTGGAAAGATCAGTCTGTGCATTCCTGAAATGACTGCATTCTCTGCCTGTTCATTTTTATACAACAATCTGTACAGTATCATTTCACTCTTGTTGCATACTTTCCACAGCTTTAAGAGAAGCTATCATGCTACTGAGATACTAGATGCCTAATAAAAACTGTTAATTGGAGTTCTATAATATTTTCAAGTATGCTGAGGTTCCACGCTTTAAGGAATCAAACTACAGATTTGTGAGCATGATAATTCAGCAGAATATCATTTCACCGTGGAAGAATTAGAAGCCTGTTTCAAAGTTTTATTAATTCAAGTAATAAAAAAGTTACAGCAACTTCAAATATGTACAAACTGCCAAAAAAACATTGTATTCAGTTACACAGGAGACAGTCTCATTTCAACATGGCTACAAAATCATTACTTTCAATAAAAGTCCCACAAGGGTAAAACAACTATTTAGGCACATATGCTCCAAAACCCTAGTAACAGCAGATGTCAACTCGTGTCATCATTACAAAAAAAAAATAAAATCAAGGGAGCAACAGTTAAGTTTTACTTGAGTAAGATGGGGCATTTAACTCTCAACAAATTGTAGAAGTAGTTGAATGGTTACCAGTCTTGGTTGTTAAGAGTTTTAACAATCATTAAGTGAGCACAATTGCCTCCCTTTCAGGACAAAACTTTTAAGATTCATGCCTCCAATGTTTTTGTTGTCTTCTTGCCTGAATCTGGCTTGTCTTCAGTTGATTTAGTTAAGCATTCAGCCCTCTATGCATTTCGTTCATTTCCTTCACCTGGAGGGGAGGAGGTAGAGGGAGATCAACATCTGTGCTATTTCTTAACTTTAAGACTCAATAAGTCATTGGGACTTAACAGCCCAGATTTTCATTAGCAAATGGATTTAATGCAGCAATAACAGAACCAACCATGACAAACCCACCGGATATTAAAAAAAAAAAAAAAGGAGCACTACTTAGGGTACATGCAGGGTGCAGACAATACTATTTAGCTACAACATTGTTTGGATTCCTACACAAAAGGCTCCACACTTGGCCGTGAAGCACCATTTGCTATTCCATTGGAAAACAGCTCTTCAATGGAAACGGCAAGATCCATGCAAATACCTCAGTAAAGGTCTTAGTCACAGGACAAGACTATCAGCACTTCCTGTGGATTGCACAGCCCTTTGCTATACATATGTAAAACAGAACCTGCAGTAAAACCGAACCCCACCCCCTCAGCCCTGGGAAAAGCAGCAGATCACCAGCTGCCTTTGAAACTAGTGCAGAACTACACAGAGGTGAAAACTAGCTACAGAATTTGAATACTTTCAGTCTCCTTGAACACATCTGAAGCACCCACAGCAAGTTTTTAACCTACAGCAAACTTAGGAGTTTCTGCATTCTGGTCAACCTCCTCCCCAAACATGCACCACAAACAGAAATTAATTACCTCAGCTTTCACGTACTTCCCTTTCCTCCTCCTTGTGAGGACCTGTAAGAGAAGGATGCAGTACTTTTTAAGTCTTGATATACAAGTAACCTCATCCGGTTTTGACTTTAAAAACACAAAACTTGAAGCTGTCCATTCCCCATCCTTTGGAAGTGAGGTAGGTACAAACGAGGTTGTCTGTCACTCTGAACTACTTTAAACCAGGAGGTACTTTGTTCACCTCTATGAATTGCTCCCAGTACTTGTTTTCCGGATGACACCCTTCAGCTGTAACCTGAAACAGTGACAATGTGCCCATCACCAATTTCCCACCTCCCAAGCCTGAAGAAGCAAGCCAATTTACAAAGGAAGACTGTCCATCAGAGTCCAAACGTGCATGTTGTTGCTACCCAAACTGTACCAGTACCATTCTGCTTGGCAGCTTTGTTAGAACTTACCAGAGCAACAATTGCAGCCACTATTGCTATTACTACCACTACAATGACAGCAATAAGGCCAGGAGTGAGAGACTTCATGGAAAACTCCGGGGCTATTTCATCAACATAGTAAACCACTGTCTTCTCAAGCTTCACCGGCTCGTTGTCAATGCTGACGTTTAGCCCAGCATTATTATGAAAGATGGATTGACCTTTCACCTAAAACAGATAGGAAAAGAGAGACTTGCTAGTTCATATCACAGTAAGGCATTTATCTCACCAGAGGAATAATTCACCTTGCTTTAGCCAGTACACAGCCAGACTCCCAAGTGCAGTGCAACACACACCCAGCCTCTGGCAGACTTTGCCCGTGACACACTTACATCTTTTTCAAAGTAGTAGGCCACATCAGCTATATCCACATCTGCAGGTGATTTCTCTGAGGAATTTTGCTTCAAATCAATAGTAATGTAAGGGTTTTCGTACTGCAATAAAAATATAGCATGGTATTAAAGAAGGAGGTATTTAAATCCAGCTATCAAATATTTACCAAAACATTATGATCCAGTTTGTGAACTTGCATCCTAGATCAAGTTTATGGTTTTTGAACTCAAGCCAACTGTTTATAGTAGGATTCAAATTCCACTTTTTAAGTGAAGCAAAGAAGTTATCTACAGACTAAGGAGAGCAATGTAGTTTCTCAGCATTTCTGTTCAGATACAGCTATTTACTAGCTGCTCACTATTTTGAGAGCTTCTACTGAAACTCATGCAGTATTGTATTAGTCAAATACGAGTTTTTAAAGCTATAACAAAATGAAGCTCTCATACTTTACTCAACATTATGTGCCTCTTACCAGAACACTGGTTATGTAGCGGCCATCCAGCTGATAACGACTGGTAATGGTATCCGTGAAAAACCTGCAAGGATATGAGAGCCATGGCTGTTGAAAACAGTATTATTTCACACATATCATTTGAGAAGCAGAGAAGGCCAGTGTAATTGTTTTCTCCTGCAGTCTCTGTGGTGGGTGAACCTCAGCTAGCAGCTAAACCCTCACCTAGTCTCTCACTCACTTCCCCTAGCAGGATTGGGAAGAGAATCAGAAGGGCAAAAGCAAGGGGAAAAAAAACCAAAACCAAAACAACTCTCATCAGTTAAAGACAGTCTGGTAAGTGAAAGGGCTGGGTGGGGGAAATATAAAACCTCAAGTGATGTAAAAGCAATCAGTCATCACTGACAGATCAATGTCCAGCCAATCTCTGAGCAATGTCTACTCGGGAAAAGACTTTCCCCCAGATTTAACGTTGAACGTGGCATTATACAATATAGGCTATCTGTTCAGTCAATTCGGGTCAGCTCTGTCCCCTTCCCAGCCTCTTGCCCATCCCCAATCTACTCACTGGGGCAGCAGTGTGAAAGTCTGAGAAGGCCCTGACATTATGTAAATGCTGTTCAGCAGCAGAAAAAACACTGGTGAATTAATCAACACCATTTTGGTCACTGGTCTAAAATGCAGCACCACACTAACTGCTATTTAGAAAATTAACTCTGCCCCAACCAAACCCAGTGCACTCTTTTCACACTAGAGTTCAATTAACTCCCAACAGTGATGATACACTCACTGTAAAATAAACACCTGTGTTAGACGAAAGAGTTTTACCAGTTTGAAGAGTTCAGAAGAAAGCTACAGGGCAGCAGCTTTTATTCTGGAAAAGAGTAATCTAATAGCTACAGGCTGGGTTTTAAAAAATATTTTAAAAAAGGAAAGAAAAAAGGCTAAACTCTCGATTTCCTCCTGCTGCTCCTATGTAGTCCTTTTGCCATTTTTGTCAGCTTGCTTTCATTATCTTCCATTTCTTTTAGTATATTGATTTGAGGGGAGGAAAAAACTAGCAATCAATTTTAAATGGAAGGGAATCTTTTTAGCAGTTAATTTGTTTCCAATACAAATTAAAGCAATTCTATGAAGAATCTGAAACTTGCTTCAAAATGTCTTACAACTGAGTTTCACAGGTCTGACAATGCTCAACTGTTTAGAAATATACTAGATATCCAGTAAGACATGCATACACTACCATGACATATTACTATCATCACTTACTTCTTTAAAGATTCAGCGTTCAGAGGAGCATCTCTCTTAGCATGTTTCATTTCAATAATGATCCATCTGAAGAACAATGAATATTCGTGAAGTACACTCATATAAAGCATACCTAAAAAAATTAACCCCAGGCTAAAACAAAGAACAATTACACAAAACCGAGGCGAGCAAAGTCTCTTCTAAACCCATTCAACGTCTGTCTCCTTGTTTCTGAAGCAAAAAACCCAGCAGTAACCAAGTGTTGATTGCTCCATCTTCATTCATCCCCAGTGCATCATTCACACAAGGCAGAGCCTCACACAGGAATGTTTTCATGTCACAGCACACCCTGTTGAAAGACTTACATCGTTCTGACTAAGTCCTTGCATGTCAGGTCTGCATCATGTTTGTCAGTTCTTCTAACTCCAGCTGTGTTCACACACCAACAGGTGGTTCCATTGCACTGCTTCGCCTTGAAAGCACCACTATTTTCACACTCAGGATCATAGAGGCCATCGGTGTCTTCAAACGCATCTTTAGGTTTCTCACGACGACCCGATTTTGAGCCCGCCACTTCTGCTTTCATCAGCAGGCATTTTGAAGTCACTAAAAATAACCAGAAAATCGCGTTATCCAGCATCGGACCACGCATGTCCAAAACAAAGCTCTGAGTCCGTACAAACACAAGGTTACATCAGCAGCAACCAGATTCAAAGCCATTACACGGAAGAGCAGATGTCTAATGTGTAGGTGGTGCATAAAATCAACACAACTGGGGTATGCCAGCCTCTCAAGGCAAAGGCCTAACAAGTCTGGCCTTAGGACTCACAGCTCCCATTTCTCACAGCTAGGGGCTTGCTCGAAGCTTAGCTGAGCTTGAACCCAGAGTGAGGTCTTGTCACAAGGCTCTTTCCCTCTAGATTTGTAGGAAAAGTGAGGATATGTGCTTGCAAGGAAACTAAACATTCATCTTCAAGAAATTCTTGCCACTGGAGAACAAATATTAAGCAGGAGGTGTGAGCCCACATCAGTACAAGCAGAGAAACCCCGAACGCTTATCTTCCACCACCAGTTGACCTGGAAGACCAGGAAGAACTCCCTCCTCGCCTCCATTGTTTGCTGGGAACTCAACGGTGATTCCCAAACATTCCCCGGCGCTCTGCGTTTCCGTGCCACCCACCCGGCCGTGCCCTTTTACTCACGGGTGCTGCAGTCCACGGAGGCGCGAGAGCCGATGGCCGTGCAGCGGCACCGCCCGTTGTCCAACCTGCAGTCGGTGACACGCTTGTTCTTCTCGCAGACACACGCTGCAAGAGAAGCGCGGCCGTGAGCCAGGCACCGCGGGGCACCCGCGCTCCGCCGCCGGACAGGACGGATAAAGCCGCCCCTCGCCGCCCGGGCGTGGCGTGTCCGCACCCCCCGCGTTCCCCAGGCCCCCGCCCGCCCTCTCTTCCCGAGCGCGGGGCGAGGGCTCCCTGCGCAGCCCTGGGGGCGCGGACAAAGGGGCGCTATTGGGGCCGGCGCTCCTGCCCCTCCACGCCCCCGGCGAAGGGGACGGGGGGAATGGTGTGGCCATTTGGCGGCACGGGGCACCTAGCGNCGGAGAGGCCGGGGAAGGTCCTCGGGGACGCGGGCACAGAGGAGCGCTGCGTGCGCGGCAGCAGCGGCGGCGGAGCGGTGTGAGCCGCCCGACAGGTTCCGCAGGTGCTGGTGGCTGCGCCGCGCCCTCCCGGCTCCGGTTACACCTGGGACGCGCGGGGGGAGCGGCGGCGGCTCCTCCCCCGGGCCCGCCGGGCGCGCTCTTAAACCACCGCCGCCCCCTCCTCCCCCCGCACCTGGGTGAAACTGGATGGGGCAGGGCGGGACCCGCTCCCGGCCCGGCCCCAACAGCGCCTCTACTGCGGAATGGCAGGGGGAGCAGCGGTGCGAGAGGCGTCCCGGGGCGCGGCCCTGCCCGCTTTTTACCTGGGCTGTGAAACCACCCCGCCCGGGCGGAGGGGCGGCGGGCTGGGACTGTCGTGGGGAGCCGGGGGACAGCTGCTGCCTCCGCCGTCGAGAGGAAAGTGTTAGTCATCGCCAGGAGCTCCCGGGCGTGTTTGCCCTGTGACACACGGGCAGGGGGGGCCGAGCTCGTGTCCCTCCCGGCTCGGGGCTCCCCGCGCCCGCCGCTGACCTTCGGAGCGCCGGGTTAGTCTGGAGAGTCAGCTCTCTGCCCTGGCCTGGTGGCCCCTGGCTCTTCCCTTGGGACATGCCGGGGGTGTTTCCATTCCTCTCTCGGGGAGCTGAGAGCAGGCAGGGAATACTCGCGCTTTTTAGGCAGCTCTGTTCACATCCGGGGGTGCCATGTGAACTACTCTGTGCTTGACATAAATTCTGATAATTCCTCAGTAAACTAAAAACCACAATGCTTATCTGCCTAGAATGGACGCTTTCGTAAAGATCGTTACTGATTATGTGTTTTGGCTTTATTTTAGTTTTTTGGTTCCTTTCTAGAGTACGTAGTAATGTCTTTACCTCAAGGTTGCTCTGAAGAATCACTCCCGGTGCTGCAATATCCTCATTTCCTCACTCAAAGCCCTGAGTTCTTTGTCTCGGAGCAGCGCAGCTTTGTGGGAGCCTACAAAATGGGAGGTAGTGCCAGAGCCCTGCCAAGTTCCTCAGGAGGAAACACGGGAAAGCTGGTTGCAGGCTTTAAGATGGCTTTCCAAAGTGTAAAACCAATGCCAAAGTGGAAGACAAAAGATAGGTATGGTGCACCAGAAATGCTTTATGAGTTTATTAATGCTTGAGTTTATTTATTCAGTTAAAAATATGCATATATCTTTCTAAAAGACATATTAGCACCCTAGAAAAACAAATTATTTTAGTATAGGATAAAACCAGAATGACATTCTACCCAAAGACTTGAAGCTTCCTCTTACCAGTTCACACAATAAAAACATGTTTCTACTTTTGCACACGCAGACATCAGTAAGAGGAACAGTTTAAAAACTTTGCATGTTTGAAGCCAGTGAACTATCACAGTGGTTTTGTCTCTGTGCACAGCTGTATTTGTGTTGTACCTGGTTTTGTATGTTGTTTTTGCCTCCAGTGCCCTGCTGCTGTCTCAGATGAATGGATCTAAGTTAGAGGACTGATCTTTGGATTTGCTCCTGGTAAAGCCTGGATCAGAGTTTTGCAGCATTTATCTTGATTCCTTTTGTGGTTTTGTGTGGTTTCTGATTGATAAGTATATTCTTCTGATACACTTGTCAAAGACTCAAAAGGAAAGCTTGCCCTAGCAATATGAAAGCTTGGGAAGACTAAAGTCTCAGACATGGACTTCTTTCACTGCTTTAATCAAGTGATTGCATTTTCCAGAAAGATAAGTAGGATCAATAAGCTCAGGAGTGTCTGCCTTACTATGAACCTCTTATTCCATGTTAAAGTACTGGTTTGTTCATGATCAGAAGAGCTGTCTTGTCATTATCAAATTGCCAAGCTGACCTACGTAAGCCTTGATAATAAGAACCAATAAACTTTATGATAGGCTTTTGCCTTTATTTATTTTTTTAATATGTAAATGTTGAAGAACAGAACAGGCTGGGTACAGCTAGTCCTCTTTCTTCTCCCGATCCTTGTTCTGTGTAGGTAGATCTCTGTGCCTAGTTTTACAAATCCAAATATGAAGAAATTATTGTTTAAATGTTACTCAGTATTTTTGGAGAGTTGCTCTGCATGAGGTCATTCACCAGCAAGGCAAGGTCATTCACCATTTACAGCAGAGTTAATCTCACTCTCTTTCCAGGCTATTTAGAGGGCAGCTTCTCAGCAGAATCAGAGCCAATGGGGCAGACATTAGGCTAAACAGGTACAAGGGCCTGAGTGTTGAAGTTTATTACACGGGTACCTTGGTGTCTGGGGGGTTGGGAAGTAGTGTCATTTTTGTACCTTTTGTGGTGCTTGTACCTCTTTGTGCTGAAATACATGACCATATTCAATGGCTATTCTATATTAACTTTCCTCAGCACACAGCTCTGAAGGTAAGGCCTTGCATATTGGTTATAAACAGGATAATTTTATCAATTGTTGGAGATACCTCCTCTTATCAAATAGCTGACTGCTGATTAGGCAGTGCAGTGTAGGCTAGTTGTGGTTAACTCTTATTAAAGCATAATTACGGCTCAGACAAATTATAATTTAAATGCTATGAGCACATTACTGGCTCTACTATATAACAAAAAGAAAAAAAGTTTTGGTCACCAAACTCTACATACACAAAATATGCAAAATTACATTAGGAAAACTCATGTGATCTGTATTTTTCTACTTTTGCTCTGTAATTTACATTGGATCCAGATCTGTTTGGAGAATGAAGTGTTAGCTCACTAAAATACTCAAGAGGCATTGACTCCAGGGGAAGATTTTCTACTGACTTGAGTGAATTGTGAATCAGACCCGAGGAGATAAATCCAGCTCTTTCTGAAGCCAGTAAGAATTAGTGTGATACTGGGATATGAAGTGAGGTCATTTCCAGGTCTTCACTAGAAATTAGGTAAGTGGGCTTTGTGAAACTCCCCAGGCACAGAAAAGGGACAAAATCTGCTTTCAGGGAAAGTCGCAAGGATGAATGAGTCACTTCTGAAGTATCAGGAAACGATGCAAGGCGGGGCTGTGACATGCACTGTGGTCAGCAGATCAGAGAGATGAGTGGAGAGAGCGTGATCAATGCCACTGGGGTATTTGGCAATCTCGGTCTAACTGAGATTCTTCGGAGCTGCAAACCTGATTGGTTTTGGGTGTACCCTCCTAAAGATAACCAGAGTGTCATCCTTAGGAAATAGGTCATATATAATACCAAATTGTGAAGCATGGTCCTATTAGTCTTTTTCTAACAAAATTAATGGCTTTTCAAGATTCATTACTTTAACTGGTTAAGGCTGACAAAGATAGAAACAACCAGAAACACTGATGCTCAAAAGTGCCAACAGGTATTTTGGACAGCAGACGTTGCTACATATATCATTATATTATAGACTTGCTCAGAAACTTTTTATTAGGACAGCTTCAGAATGTTTGCATTCAACTTTTTTGTCAGACTTCATCATCTGCATAGAATGAAACCTTGAAAGAACTGTAGGAAGAGGGCTATATTGAGAAATTATGTACAGTACCTTGTCCATTATGTGTTTCTGAAGACTCCATGTTGTCACAAATTGACACACTCTACTGCTCAAAGAACTATAATAAAACTGATGCTTCTGTGTATTTTATTTTTCCTGCCTGTTTGAAAACCACCAGAAAACAGGTAAGTCTTGTTACACAGTTTTGAATAATGAGAACGTTTGGAGCCCTGGAGAACTTAAATGTCTTGGCCATATGGTGGTGGTCAAGTATAGAGCCAATAAGAAAATAAATGAGCAGTCATGCCTTTCTGCTAGGCTGTCTAACTACTTCCAAACACTGAAAAAAACCAAACCAAATCAAAACCCAGAAAAAAAAGCTACTTTACGCATTTGTGTCTTACTGGTCTGTTTCTAGATTATGACTTATTTTTAAAATAATAACACAGTGTTGGTGCATTTTGACAAAACTGTCATGCACACTGAAGATGGAAACTAGTTCAGAGGCAGTGGCAACCCTCACAAAGCTGCCCTTGGCTTCAGGAGCCCACAGCTTGGGTCTCCACCAGGTTGGAGACCTTCGAAAGTAAGAGTAGCTACTCCGAGGTACAGGGCTGTTGGTTCAGAGGTTCATACAACTAGACAGGGTGTAGCCACAGGAGAGAAATGCTCATGCAATTAATGTATGTTCTATTTGTGTCTTTGAAACCAACCTGTCTGATACGTTGTGGCATCCTCACCTCTCTGCCAGAGCTTAGTCGTAACTCCAGAGGGTGGGGCCAGTAACAGGTTTGTCACCCTCATCTTTACCTACCTGAAAATACATCTCCATGGCTCTAATAATGGCAGCGTTTTTTTGAACACCTATTGTCAGCATTCAAAGGTGTTTAAAATAAAGAGCATTAGATGTAAAAACTGTAATAACTCATCATCCAGACTACTGCACAGCAGCGAGGAAACCTAGCTTCATACTGTGCCCAATCTCTCAAGTTTGTAGTGTTTGCAAAGAGCTCAGAAGAAAACACATGATCACAAGTCATAGCAAAAGAAGCTCTGTTTACACTAAAATTGTTTCAGTTTTAGCATCTAAGATACTTCCTTTCCCCTCTCTGCCTCCCTTTTAGCCATTCTCTGTGAAAGAAGATACAGACGGAACTTTGTCAAAACTTGTTGAAATCTATTTGAGAGAGCCCTAAGTAGTTTTTAACGTGCTTTATTGCGTGACAACATCTCTGGGCTGTAGGCAGAACTGAAGCAGGTTATAAAGAGAGACAGTTGTCCTGTCTCTCAGTGTGGTGTTATCAGAAGGCACACTGAGTACTTCTGCCTTAAAACCTGCCATTGAATTTACTTGTGCAGGTTGCCATGGGGCTATTGAGGGTGTGGCTTTACAGTTTGTCAGGTAACCCATGGACATGGCTGTACCTGGCAGAGAGCAGAAGCCATGTATTCCTCAACGAAAACAGGGTCACAGTATGCACACAGCATGCAGTTTCCAGGGAGCAGTTAACATGCTGTAAATCCCCACCCACTCTTGCCTCACTCTAATTTGTGTGCACAGTCATACCCCAACCAAAGGTGAATAAATACACCCATGAGCTGGGGAGAAAATCTCATCCCACAAACACCAACACAATGGACAGCAGAGACTGGGGTTAAAAGAGCTGGGCATGCCATTATTGTTTTGCTTTTTTTGCCCCTCACTGAAATAAATTGCTTTTGTGTTGTGATTACTTTCACAGGTCATGAGTTTTCCTTATTTTTTTTCAGTTAGCAATAGCTGTTACCAAAGTTCATCTGTTTCTCTTTGCACTTTAATTTACAGCCCTTGTTCTAGGCATTTTATTGCTTCAACCTCTGAGTGAGGGAACTTTTACAACTTATGATTACTGAACTTGGTGAAACAAGAATGCTTTTTGACCTGTTGTGGAGTAATTATAGACTCCATTGCTTCTTGGGAGGGGCATTCAATGTTTAACAAATGGTGGTAATTCTAATTTAACTGTGCAGAGCCTGGACCATTGGATGGGAGTTAATAAAAGTAAATCCTGAACTTTTTTCAGGTCACATTTTAACTTGTCTGGTTTTAGTCTCTAAAGGGCTGTCCTTGAAGTTCTGCCTTCGCACTACTGAACTTGATGCTGCTCCTTTCCTAGCAGTACAAGAGCATGGGAGTCAAATTGTTTGCATATGAAAACAATTTCCTCTTGCTTCAGAAATTATAGCTACACTACTTTTGATTAATCCTTTCATAGAGTGAGCCTTTTGAATGCCATGCCATGCAAATATGGTTCTTGACAACAGAAAAATTGTCCTGTCTTAATTACCACTATTGTTTCATATTATAAGGGCTGTGGTCATGGACAAAGATTCAATTGTGTTCAACAGTATAAAAACAGAGACTAAATAGATACTATGCTTGAAAGAGTTTGTGACCTGAATTATATGACCAATAAACTTTGAAACTGGAAAACATGATGAGAAAGATTTGGTGAGATTTACATATTTTGCCCAGTTATAGAATCATAAGCCAGCTAGTTAAAAGTTTGAAGGTTCCCACCTATTCTTTAGCCACTCAAACAGCTATTATTTAGGAAACTTGCTTTCAGGAAAATAATTAGGATGTTATTTTGACAGAATCAATGTTTTTCTACTTTTTATGTCTGTAGATAATAACATAAGATATATTTCCAGGATAATAGGTTCCTTGGATATTTTGTACTTTAGTGTATTAAGGTGTATGTAAACATTACATCAATGAAGCAAAGAATTTGTGTTATTTGCCAGATGTAATGAAACACTTTTTAGCTAATGCCATTTTTAAAAAATGATTTCTTAAGTCAAATTTTTGAAACTTTCTTTGTTCAGCTGTATTTTCACCTGGAAGATTTTCAAAGTCTGGTGTTTTTCAGTTGTTTCTGAGAGGAAAGAGGAGTAAAGGAAAAGGTGGAAAGTTCCCATTTTTCAGTGTGAACATGGGTGATCCAGTCCCTCTGCGCATGCACAGCAGCACACGGGCAGCGCCCTGGGCACAGTTGCACACACCTGCTCCTTGCTCCTGCACCTGCTTCTCAGGAAGTCTGCTGCTCTCGGCATCTGGAGCAAATGGCTCCAGGGCCATGGAGGCAGAGAGGACTCCTGTTTATTAGGGCTCTTTGCACAATTCAGCATGAAGAAACGGCATGGCCACAACTGGGTAACAAATGTAGCCACGGTTATTAAATACTTGCAAATCCAAAATGCAATCTTCAGTGGCTAAAAAAGACTTAGAATATGGTGGATGATGTCAGAAGGTTCAAAAAACACTTAAAGAGAAACACTGCAGATAATTTCCTTTCCCTTTAATGTAAAATATGCATGGCTAGTTTTGAGTTACTGATGTTGAGAGATATCATTCATCTTTTGTGGCATAATGGTGAAGACCTAGTGTAGTCTATCTCATCTATTTAGTTTTACAGAGAAATTGGAGCTCTTCAGATAAGACTACTTTGGTTAATTTACAACAAGCACACGGTGCCAATCCTTAAAAATAAATCTTAAAGGCTGCCCCTGTCTGCTTTGAATTAGTTAACTTCATACAGGATATATCAGTCTATTTACAGTAGGACCGAACAAGTTCAAACTTATGTCCCAGGCGCTTTATGGAGATTTGTTGCTGCAGAGTGCTTGGCTGTTTTGAAGTATGCAGGAGCAGCGTGTTTAAACATGCACTGTGTTTGCTGGCAGCCTTCACTTTCTTTTACCATTTGCTCTTTTAGTCTAGTCACTACACTTGTTCACCGCATAATTTCCAAATAATTTTTTTCTTCTAGCTCCTGGATTTCTCAGTACCTGAGAATAAGTGTTTTGGGACTTAAATATTAGAAAACACTGCTGGATGCTCGGATGTTCTTTTCACATAAACAAAGGTGGAAACAATTTTCCTGGCCATTCATCCATCAGTGACATACACTTAAGTGGCACTGAACCATTTTTAATTTTAATCATACTGTAACATTTGTCAAAAGCAAGGATTTAACTGCGAGGATTTAACTTTCCAGTATCCTTGCTTACTATCCCCAGTGGCAAACTGGTAAACTGTGTTCAGTCTGTTATGCTTAGTCCTAGTCCAGGCACCATGATGTCGTAATAATTGTTTCACACAACTCACCTAAATCCTTACTCTCTCTTCCCACATATAAACCAGGTTTCTGGTGACAGATTTGGGTTCAGGTGGTTCATCTGTTCCTCTTTAACTTTAATCTATTGCTATGACTTGTTACACCCTTTACTCTGAAAGAATTAAGCTCACGTCCAATGTTTGCTTTTTAGCTGCATGTTTCAGTTTCACTATGGGTCTTTAGCTCTAAATCTATGAGCATTTTATTTAGAATGTATTTGAGAGGCCAGGTTCCCTCAGCAGGGTCAGCAGTCATCTCTATAGGGCAGAGAGACTTTTTTTCCTATTTCACGCTTTGCAGGAAGTAGGAAAAATCGCTAACTAAAAAATTCATATTTTATCATGGATAATGATCTGTACTTAAAAGAGTCAATGGTTGTTCTTCATGACTTTGTTTGAAAGGAAATACCAGGTGTTTTACCTATGGTATTTTATCTTTCTTAGGCAAAAAAAAAGTTCTCTGGAAAGGATATCAGAGGCCCAAAGGCATCTCAAAAAATCAATATCTGAAAAAAAGTATGTATATCCTAAATGTAATTTATAAAAATACTATCCCTGTGTTTTTCCTCAGTGATGCTTCCTAATCTATCTGTAAACAACTCATTCACTGAAAAATGTTAAGTCCTTTTTTTTCAATTAAAGGAATCAAACTGCTCTGCAGCTGCCTTTTTGGACCAAATTCTGGATAGCTATATAACTATATATCTCATATAATGGAGTTCCAGTGCATATATGGAATTCTTTTTTTTTTTTAAAGAAGATTTTGTAAGAAACCCAGGTCTTTCAAGCCCAGGTCTTAGTAATTTTATTAATAGAAATCTTACTTAAAACAATAAAATATATACACATATTTATATGTGTATAAAATTATTTATAAATTTGTATATTAAAAATGTAATTTCAAACTGTGATTACATATAGAGATGAAGAGTGTCTAAGCTGATTTAATGACCACCTACAGGAAGGGTTAGGAAAGAGGTACAACATGAACCCCGTGTATTACGCTGGACAAATGCTGCACTGTCTCGGTTCAAATCGCTGGCGGTGAAACAGCGCTCCCTGATGTCCAGCAAGTGACTTGGAAGTCCAAAAGCTCCATTCTTCCCCATATTTTTGGATGAATTGTTCAACAACTTTCTGAATATTGTAGCTAACAAAAAGCAAAATTGGGAACCAGTTAATTCCATTATCTCATGCAGAGGATTTAGAGTCAGGTAGAGTTCTGTTTCCTTATTGTCACTGGGTTCAGAGATCCGTCTTTCCATGTTGATGTTTTTCCATAATGCTTCTAAGTTAAATCCTTGAGTCATCCCCATCTCAGCCCTACCTCAAGCTGCAGAGTCCTGCAAGGCAAGAAAGGTAGAGTTCCAGACATTCTCACAGCTCTCTCTCACAAATTCAGTTTCCTCAAGAGTCTGATCCAATGTTGTGCAATGGGTCTGAATCAAGGCAGAGACCTGAGCCCTGGCAGGCTGGGGACAATACACTGGTGGAAGAGGGTTCAATAACTTGATTGTGACAGACTTTTGAGTGAGAAAAGAAGTCTGTTAATATTTTGTTCCAGAACCACCAGATCAAAAATTATTTTGGAAGTGGGAGTGTTACAGGAAGTTCTGAGTGGATAAAGATTGACATTGTAAGTCACTTTTTATTGGTGTAAAAGTGTAAAGAATAAGGAAGTATGGGTGTCACAATTATCATTGCAGCTTCAAGTTTTGCAATAGGGAAAAAAAAAAGAAGATATTTTCCTGGTCTTAAAAATTTAGATGGTTACGTGGAAGTTTCTGTAACCAACCCTTCCTCTGTTTTTCACAGTTATTAAATGAACAGTAGTTAATTTATGAGTACTTTGAATTCCTTAGATGAAAAGTTATATGCATAAAAAAAGAGAGAACAATGAATGCAGGACAATTCACTGTGAATATGCATCCAAGAAGAGAGAACACCAAAGAAACAGTCTTTTGCCCTGCCAATGTATTTGGTATTATCTCCACTCTACTGCAAAGTTTCCTGATTTCAGCCTGTTCCATACAGAGATGTTGTTTGCTGGTCCATTTACCACTTGGCATGTTTTTTATCTCTCTCCCTGATCAGAAACTTGTCGTGATCTTTCCCTGAATATGCTCACTAACTCAGAGCATATAAATAATTCAGCAAATTATTAATAGAAAATGAAGAAGGTGTAAAGAGGCCTCTTTTCTCATTACCATAACAAATTAGGCCAGTTACACTTTAATTGGCCTGCACAGGGGGAAACAATGAAATTGGAGGTATGTCTTGCCATCTTCCTAGGATAAATCATTAGCTTTAATAAGAAAAGGCAACACTAAGATTTCACACTGAATCTCATTAGCAAAGGGATTCTTTTTTCTTCTTGTTACGTTTCAATAGACTGCCTTAGATTAGTTGCATACTACTACCTGCATTAATTGCCTCTGTGGAAAGGTAGCAGCAGGATATTCTGTACCTCTCTTTTAATGATCTTTAGAGCCAGGTATCCCTTCTCCTTTGTGTCCTATGTCTCCTGGGGAGATGTTTATCATCCTCGGGTGATGTTTTAATCATAGAACCATAGAACGGTTTGGGTTTGAAGGGACCTTAAAGCTCATCTCGTTCCAATCCCTGGCCATGGGCAGGGTGGGACACCTCCCACTAGACGAGGTTGCTCAGAGCCCCATCCAAGCTGGCCTTGAACACTTCCAGGGATGGGGCATCCACAGCTTCTCTGGGCAACTTACGCCTTGTCACCACTCCCACAGTACAGAATTTCTGCCTAATGTCCGACTGAAGCCTACTCTCAAGTTGGATCCATTCCCCCTTATCCTGTCACTACATCGCCCCGTGAAAGCCAAGGAAGGAATGAAGGAAAGAAGGAAGGTTTGGCAGTGCTGCAGGGCAGCAGAGAGACCCTCGGCAGGCTCGAGGCCGGCTTACGGTGACCAAGGGGCGAGAGGCGGCACCGCCACGCCCAGCGCCCGCCGTGCCCGCTCCCATTGGCTGCGGCGCCCTGGGCGGCAACGGGGGGGCGGGAGGAGAGAGCGCCCCGCCGCCCNGCCCCGCCGCTCGATTGGCTGGAGTGGCTGCCCCTCGCATGCTGATTGGCTGCGAGAGACGCCACTCGAGGTGCGGAGGCGTGAGGGGGAGGCCGCTGAGGAAGGCGGGGAGGGGCGGGCACGGGCGGCTTTGGGCTTTCGGTAGGGAGCCGAGATCGCAGCCTCGCCTCAGGGACCTTTCGTGTCCGTGCGACAGCCACCAAGAGCTGGGGAGCCAGGCAGGCTGCTGTGAGCCAGCCTCCAACAGCCCCCTGCCGAGAGACCTACTGAAGGCGTAAATACGTTTCATTCCGCCAAAAAATACCCTTCCTCACTCTCCATTTGGTATCCCCTTAAATTTTGCGGTTACAAACACCCCAGGTATGTTTCCTCGGTTGTGCCTTCAGGGTATGTCCAGCTTGAGGGATAAGTTCAATTCCCAATGGGAATTAGGAGCTCAAGACTTGATTTTAATGTTACATGTCAATCACAGTTCTGCTGCGTTAATTCTATTAATATTCCTTATTTAAAAAGACATAATCACAAATTGGAGGGGAAGAACACAGGTTTTCTGGTAGAGCTAACTAAGTGTGTGGACCTACAAGGACCTGACAAACAGCAAATTTCCCTGGAAATGCTCTTTTCTCATTTAACAAAGTTGACTGGAAAAAGCAAAATTGAAGGCTCCTTCTACTGGGGAAAAAGAAAGCTTTATAAAATTAAAACTAAATCAAAAACTCTATGTGGCTGTCTTAGGGCACAACACTTAGATAATGAGTACTGATAAAATGAATTCTCCATCTGACATACAAGCTCCACTGAAACATTTCATGTAAACAAAAGAAATGTACTAGTGCTGAAACTGACTATTTTTGTAGTTAATTTCTTCTTATTTTTTTAACAGGAACCTTTGCTTAACGAAATGAAACACAGTCTGGTGTGTCAGACACCTCCCACTGTCACTGTTCATGTAAAATCCAGTGCATCCAGATCATACCAGCAAAAAAAACTTACTAGACTAAAGCGACCTGCTTTTAAAGACCATCAAGAAAATTGTGAAAAAGGGGTTCCTAGTCAGAAATATAAATGTTCAAAGGGACCATGTCTAGTTATTCAGCGTCAGGAAATGACAGCTTTCTTTAAATTATTTGGTAGGTTAATAATGTGAGATATGAATGAATGGACTGAACAGAATGATTTCTAAGCTCAGTAATATTAAGTGTGCTTTTTATATCAAAACTAATGGCGATTCTTCATCAAAAGGTTGTGTTGTTATATTTTGGTATATAAATATTTAATGCTTAAGTTAAAAATACAAGTACTACCAAACTGATGAAAAGTATCTTTTTAAAATTAGAATTGAAACGAAGGTGGTTTGCTACTTTTTATTTTATGATAATTTTCCTTTCTGTTTTCTCCTTTCTTTCAACAAATACATGTAAAATAATGTCCATCTTGTTTTACACAAGGCTTTAAAAAGGACTCCTTGTCTGTTAAACATATTATTTACTGTGGGAATAAATTTCTGGAGGGAGAAGTGGAATGGGAAGTTGATCTAAGGAGCTGGAGCATCTCTTCTTTGTGTGTCTTTCATATAAAGTTTTGTATTTATTTAATTTAGCAAAGACATTAAGTAATAGTGGAAAACTACAGCTGGTTTTTATTTGACCTCTAAATACAGAAGTGAACGAGAGAGTTTGTGGTAATTACGGTACATGGTCATGGACAACGAAGCACTGACCAAAAATAAGCAAGTATTGCCCTATAAAAGCTGCCAGGCAATCAAGGTGCAGGATCTCGGCAGTCTGTAGTTCCTCTGAAATAATGGTGTGCTGTCACCTGGAAGCATGCAATGCAGGAAGAAATTATGCAAATAGAAAAAAAACACTGGTCATTTTTCACTTTTACCTGCTGTTACTGGGAATCAATGAAATGCAGTCACCAGATTTTCCACCTTGCCTTTCTGGTAGAGTTTGTTTTCTTTTGTGGTGTAAGCTTTTTCACACCTGACCTCTCCTCCCTCAATTTCTCTGTTCCCTACTGGTGGGTCTAGCTTATTTTCTTTTATTTGGTTTAATGAAAGGCCATCTGTTATTTATTTATAAATACCTTCTAACATAAACAGTTTTGGGGTTTGAAATGCTACAGCTTTCTCTTGTTACAGATGATGATCTAATCCAAGACTTCCTTTGGATGGACTGTTGCTGTGAAATTGCAGACAAGGTAAGTGTATTTCTTTCTTGAGTGAGAAATCTGCCCTTAATTACTTGATACTTTCATGCAAATACAGATCATCATCTTTTTCTAATCGTTTCACATGGAAGTTTCAAGAAGTTTAATTCATGCTTTCCTCATTGTTAAAAATTAGGAAAATATCTTGGTGCAAGATGTGTGAAGCAGTTTAGGAAATACTATATCTAAATAACACATTGATACTTCATTTTACATTTTAAAACAGTATCTCTTGGCAATGACTTTCGTTTATTTCAAGAGGGCTAACTTCACACCAAGTGAGCATACCAGAATCAATTTCTTTGTGGCTCTGTAAGTACTTTTAAATTATCTGGTTCTATTAGGATAAATGCTGCATTTTTTCTTTATGACACTGATAATTATAATATGTGAAGAGACTTCCTTGAGGCAGTACATAAACAACCTGATCTAGGGGATGGCAGGGGGATGGAACTAAGTGGTCTTTAAAGTCCCTTCCAACCCAAACCATTCTGTGGTTCTATGATAATCTACATACTGTACAAATTCACCATTCTGCCTGTGATAAAATGAGCTTGAGCAGCAGACAGGGGTTGCTTGAATTGGTGTTGTGATACACACAGTGGCATCCTGCCTACCAAACTGAATCTGGGAGCTTTTTAATGCATTACAAGAAATACATGCAGGACAATACACAGCAATATATATGTGGCTCACATGTTCTTGTATAAAGCCCTATTTCATATCTTTGCCAGCCTTTAAGGCATTTGTGTCAAAACATTTCACCATGACAGGTATCTCAGGAGTAACTTGTTATTAAAGTTTCTGTCAACATGATTTAAATCAACTGTAAAAACATTGCTAGAGAATTTCTGAGAACTTTAACAGCTGTAAAATGCCTGTACTTTGAAGCAGTGGTGGAATCAGTAATAAATCTTTACCAGGCCTACATAACCCTCTGTCTTTGGCTATACCTGCAGAGAGTTCTGCATGTTCTTTCACAGTGTTATGGTGCTCAGGTCATCTTTTTTGGTAACATCATTTCTCAGATGGTCTGATTTGTACCTAAGTGCAGGGGCAAAGGTGGCTTTTCCTTCCACTGTCACTGGTACTGTGGGTGACATCCACAGAGCGTGGAGGAGGGAGCCCTCTGGCTCCACTGAAGGGGCAAAAGCCAGGCCAGAACAGTGAAAGGATTAGAAGGGGAGAAAGGGTATGGTGAGACTGGGACTAGACAGAATATTGGGGTCAGGAGCAAGTGAGAAAACGGGGAGGAGACTAAAAGTCCTAATTTTTTCAAGTGTGATTTACAGGAGTTTAATATCAGATGTATCCAGAGGAAGTAAACATTTTCCTGTTGTCTGAGAAGACAATCCAAACCCAAAAGTAACAGGCAGTGAACAAAGGGAAGAACAAAGATATTAAAAAAAAGTCATTCAGGTTTTTCATTTATAACTGACGGTAGACCTGTAATTAGTTGTTTTGGTCCTANTAGAATAAAACAATTTTTATAAAAGGTTGGTTTTTTTTTTTTTTTTTTTTTTTTAATACAAAGAATGCATATAGAAATAAGAAAATACTGTTTTTCAGAGAAAAGGCTGTATGTTGTTAGTGTTTTTCCCTCACAATAATAGAAAAAAGAACCACTGCAATATGTCTGTTATTTTACATTAGAAATCATTCTAATATAGTGATTTAAGATTGAATAATATTTACAAACATAAATATATATATATATTTGAAGGTATCTGGCAAACACAGTTGAAGAAGACAATGAAGAAGCAAAGTATGACATTTTCCCATGGGCTTTGGGCAAAGCCTGGAGAAAGCTCTTCCCTGATTTCTTAAAGTTAAGAGATCAACTGTGGAGCAGAATTGACTACAGGGCTATTGTAAGCAGACGCTGCTGTGAAGAGGTAGGGAGGGAGATTTCATATTGTCGATGCTGAAATCACAACAATTAACACCAGCTACCAATTTAGCTCCGTACAGTTTCTTCCCTAAAGTAAACAGGGAAAGAAAAGATGCTGCTAAAATGTAATGGTCCATTTATCCTCCATGATATTTTTTCCTTCTCCATTTAAAATACATTGTCTGAAACTGTTTTTTAAGTAAACCAGAATATTTTATATTGCACTACTGTTAAAAGTGAAGTTTCTATTGGTTAGAATCTGCTTCATGCAAATATTTTTTATTTAAAATCTACCTTCTTCTGTTTTCACTTCATCCACTTCAGAAATAATTCTGTGTGCTTTACAACTTATAAAGAAAAAAATATTCCTCACTTTTCAAGTGAAGTGTGTATCTGGAAAAACGCTTGTCATGCTCTAAGTGGATAATGTTTACTTCCAGATGGTGGAAAAGAAAATCTCTTTTACTCTACAGGGCCATTTCTGGGGATGGGATTAGATGCTATGGGAAAAGCACAAGGAGCAAGGCAAATGCAGGATGCTTTTCCTTGCACACCCTGCTTCCCACCGTCATTATTTCAGTGATGATGAACACTCAGTTGATGTTCAGTAGCTGGCCAGAGGCACCACCTTGTGTCCAACAGCCTGAGCATGAGCTGGTGTTTGTGATGACCCACGTGAACATACAGGGCTGCAAGCTGGGATGTATCAGGATTACTGACTCCTGTGCAAGGGAGCAAACTTTCCAGTGGGACAGAATGAGACAGAGAGAGATGATGCCCATTTCAGCTACATTAATTCCCTGCCATACACTAACTGGATCTCTTGTTTTCAGCCATACGTTTTCCCACTATTTTTCCTCTTCCTGATGCCACGGCTGTTCCCACAGGTGATGGCCATTGCTCCAACACATTACATCTGGCAGCGAGAGCGCTCTGTGCAGCACAGCGGAGCTCTGAGGAACTACGAGGATGCAGCACAGCTGCCCCGAGGGCCCAGCGCTACCCCTACAGACTGCCTGCTCTGCGGGAAGAAAGGCAGATTTGTGCGACTCGGATTATCATCTTCCTCCTCGTCTACTGACACCTTGGAGATGATAGAACTGCATTCATCCCAGAAATCAAAGGACACCTTTTCAACTGAAAAAATGCTCATCGACTCTCCTTACAAAGGTATGGTTTAATACTGTCAATAATTGTAAATAATTCTCCATTAGTTTAGGCAACTGGGGCCATATTTGCCCTTCAGAGTGCTGCAAGGAGTGCTCTGTCCCTCCCTGCAACACATGCAGGTACCTTGGCAGAACTGTGCTTTTACCCTCACAGATTCATTTTCATTTTCACATATTGTATCTTGACTGCCCAGAAGCAATTGCTTTATATTGAGTCTCTTCATATTACTTCCATCTACTACACTAGACTTTGGGTTACATTCCAGTCTATTTAGGCATTTATTACTATTCTTGCATTTTAAATGAAATTGAGAGTCCTGTTTTAAATGCTTATGATTGGCTGGAACAATAAAAATACTTATGTGTATAAAGTGAGTTCAAGTGCTCTCGCTGAGAGCATGTTTTGAGAAAGGGCAGGATGCTCAGCTGTGGTATCAGTTTGGATATAGCATAAATCACAATTCCCATTTTCCTTTAAGTGTATCTCATTTGTTGACAATTTATACAAGAGTTTATGTGAAAATTGTTTATGTAACTGAATCTCTGCCCATCAATCTACTCACAACAGCATCCTCAGCCTTTGCATTAGGGGCCTCCATTACATACAGCAGTTGTGGCAAACCCATTATTAAATTTATTAATAAAAGTGAAACCCTTGAGATGTAAATTTCCTGCTGCATCTGGACAAGGCCTCAATCGTGCAAACATACTCTCATGTACTTAAGCAGTGCAGAGTTCCTAGTATACTTACCTATTACAAACATAGTTATTTGTAGCTCTGTATATTTTATTTGCGTATGTTCTCACTGATTTCCAAATTTTCACTATTACAGTGATTGTTACTGTTTTTGACAGCTTTAGTACAAATGTGATTCTCAAGAGATCCCTCAACTTTGAAAAAATTGGCATTTGAATATTTCCTGAGATATAAAGCAAATCAGGTGTTTACAAAACATAACTTGATAATTTAATGTGTTAAACATCACCACTTGCTCAGGTGGGACCCAAAATGACTTAATTTTAAGCCTGTTTTTACTTGAGAGATTTTACTTCTCATCTCTGACAAGGGTCAGACAAAAGAGTTTCCTCCAACAATTTGAGAATACATGATGTGAAGCAGAGTTCACAAACAACCAGGCAACTTGCAGCATCAGTGCTGGAAGGGAACCAGAGCTCTGCCTGTCAACAACTGTTTTGATTTTGAAGTAAGCACAGCTTTATCAAGTGAACACATTCAGTGAACTTTAGTATCTCCTAAGGTTATGCTTTAAGAACTTTGCTCTTAAAGAAACCTATAGTCGCCAGTTGGAAGCCACCAAAGTATTAATTTCAAAGGGCAGCTTTTGATCCCTTATTTTCTTACTAAATTTTTTTTCTCCTTATTTCTGGTAGACCGCCAGAGCCTGTCCAGCAAAAGGCAACCATGCAGCACCCTGAACCAAGATAAATCCATGGACTGGTTTACAAGCAATGGAGAATGAAATGCACCTGATAAGACAGAAACAGATACTGTGATTTGCAGAACAATCTGGGCTGCATCACAACACCAGATGTGATGATTCACTCCAAATTTTTCTGTTTACTTAGTGGGATAACGGTGTTTCAAACTTGATGTGAGGTAGAAATCAGAGCAGTCATTACTTATAAGTTAAACAATTTGCAAAATGTAGCATCTACTTTGTTATTTTTTATTTTGTTCTGATACAATATTCAAATTAACAGATAAGGAGGCGGCAGCAGCGTCAAGAAAGCTGTCGAAACTTTCTCAGCTTGGTAAGGAATGCTAATTAAAAAACAAAAGTTACTACTTTAGTATTTCAGTATACAATGAATACTTTATTATAGTAAGTTTTATAATTTCATTGTATAGGAACATACTAAATACTAGTAGGAAAAAAAAAAAAAAAAAAGGTAGGTTTCTTTGGAATAAAAATACCACTAAACATTTAAGATAAAACTTTTTCCAAGTGCCTCACCTGAATGAACTTCCTGGCAGTGGGATGGTCGGGCAATGTAAGGCACAGAGCAGTTTGTTTCAGCAGCATCACTGAGTGATTCTGTGAGAAGGACAGGGGTTTTTTTTACTTCGTTCCCACAAGTTTTAGAACTACATGCAGACTAGAGTAGATAATGTGCATGTAATATTTTTCCCTGACATGTTGTTTTTTTTTTTTTTTTTTTTTTTTTTTTTTTTTCGGTCACATATCAGTATATTTAAAACTCTTTGATTTTTGCAGATCTATATTGTATATTTATTTACATCTCTCCTATAAATATATATATATATAACAGCATTTTTGGATTTGCCAGAACAGCATAAGTTTAAAACAGGGCACACTGGCCACTGTTTCTCCTAAGGAATCCTTAAGGCCATCAGGGTCCTCTAAAGCAGCTAAGTGATGAGTACAAGAAACTGCATTTTCTTAAAAACCAAGAATTTCAAAACAGTAGTAGTAGGGTAGTCATTCTTTATTGCAGATTGAAACTTTCTATTTAGCCCTGATTTTTAATAGGATATTAAAACTTAAATAACAATTAATATTTTTTTTAGATGTGGCAAGATCTAGGCTGTCCAAAATCTTGCCTGTTCTCAGGTGACCTAAGAAGAAACACTGCCTCTTCCTACCCTGGATTATCAAAGTGCAGTAAATAGGGTATCTCATCAGCAGTAAAGTTCTTACCATTGTATTTGCTTTCTTTAGGAACTGCTTGATCCTGACTATGGATTTCTTTGTATTCATTTAGAGGTGGTTCTTCAATATTTTCTTGAGTTTCCACCATTTGGCTTGATTTGCAGTGCTTGAGTTTAGCAGGGAGTACTGACCAGTTTCTGTGAGTTACCTCAATTATCCTTTCACACAAAAAAGGAAGCTTCCAGCGCCGTATTGTGTCTAAAAGGTCAATAACCTGTGTGATGCTTTTGAAGAAATGCAAAGCATATAGTAGTATTTTGAAAACTCAAATCCCAAAATCCCAGTTCTACTGACTTTGGCACATTTTTCACCTTTGAGGTTACAGGAGTCCTTCAGTTTTAGGGTAAAGAAGCAACCTGACTACTGCATTAGAGAACAGTGCAGTTACTTTGAGGATGCCATAAAGCCCAAACTTCACTGACCAGAAGGAGAACATTCCCCAGGTAGATGCCAGAGGATGTGGCCAAGTGTAATTTATACTGAGTACAACTCTCAAAGAAAGTTACATGGGGAAATGGGAGCCCAGGTAATGCCTGAATAAAGGTGGCAGAAATAAATACTTACTTTGCTAAGTACACAGCACACACCCCACCTTCTTTCAGGCTTGGGTGTACAACAGGCAGAGCACACTGAGGGGTCAGCATATCAAGAACTACCTGCAAGAGAAAGACACGTTAATGTTTACTGGGAAAACATAGGTACATCTATCAATGGAGCATACAACAATGCTGGGGGGGAAAAAGGATACGGAAAAGAGAGGCATACAACAGCAGTATGTAATCAACCAGCCTCTCAAAACCTGAGGTGCACACTTACACAAAATGAAGTCCTCTCTACTTCCAAATGAATTTCTATTAAAACAGCAAGCAACATTTGATCAACTAAGTAGGTCTGTAGGAAGTTAAGCCTCCTAGTACTTAAATCCCACAATCCTGACAGTAATAAAAATTTTCAGAAGACTACATTTACTAACATATTTGACTACTTATTTCTCAAATGTGGAAAAAAAATTGTTTAAATGCATAAAAAGAGCATGTGACATTATGGTCACAATGTCTAACTTGCTGTCAGTTTCAGGATTAAAAAAAACTTCTGTCTTTGGTAATTTATCCATCTTCTCCTAGAAAGCTATTCAGATTGTAGAACAATGGGATATGCAATATGTGATACTTCCTGCAGGATTGTAACTTAAAGCATTTTTGAAATGGTATTTTTATGCTATGTATTATAATTCTTTGATTGCATCATTTAAAAAATTGCTATTTGTTTAAAGCATTTAGTAAGTAAGTAGTTGTAAGTAGTCTGTCTGCTTTACAGGCAAGAGTGGTTAACATCAAGCTATTTTCCCCAGCATGACTCCTTTTTAGGAAATCTGGATACAAAGAAGCAGGACAGGAGAGCAAGCCATAGCATTCTCTAAATGATGGGTTAGTTACATTGTGCATTCTATATAGCTGATAGCAGAGCCGTCATATAGTTACATATTTAATAAGGTTACGCATTCTTCTGAAATTTAATGCTTGAAATATGTATCTCATAAAAATATCAGTTTCTCAATAATACATGAAAGTGAGTTGGTCTTTGCTTACAAGACAGCAGTAATTAATTGTAGTATTTCTATAGTACAGCTTTATCACTCTTTCATTTGACGACCTGTAACTGAAACCTTGGAAACATTTGTATCTGACAAAAAATGACAATGTTTCTTTCACTGATGAAGACCTGGATTGTTATTTCTCATATTACACTAGATATGGGAATCCTGTTGCGAGAGTGACCACTAGAGGTTTTTATTCATGCAGAAAAGACACCAATGTCAAATAGGGGAGTTTGGATTCACTCACTGCATCAAGTGTTACAGATTTCATATCTGCAGCAGCTGTTGAAATGTCTTTAAGAATGAACTCCACGTTATCTGGCCACTCGTCCGTGTGTCCTATTTCCCACGCAGAACGCCAGTGCCTGTAATTCTTCTTAGCTAATCTATGATGATCATCTCTGATTTCATAACTTAGAACACGTCCTTTAGGCCCAACTGAAAACAAACAGAAGACACTCCACTCACCACTCTACACTGGTGTTAAAAAGACTTGGGGAAAAAAAACCCAAAAAACCAAAACAAAAGCAAAAACCATAGTCTATAACCTAAGTACACCTTTCCATCTCCACTTCAGGAAATTACCACACATGAAACAACCAGTAACAATATATGTTTTCCTTACATTTAAAACAAACGTATGCAGAAAAAAGTGCTGTGTTAGTTCTTTCACAGACAGAAATAATCAATGCACAGATGAAATAAAGCGTAGTTATAGTAGCACAGACTGTTCCTGAGATGCTCTCCTGAAGTCACTCATGCAGCAAAAGACAAGTTGAGCTTCTGTGGCCCCTGCTAGATCCTTCTGCTAGAGCACCCAGCGGTACCAGCTGAGAACACTGCACCAGTGCTCACAGGCTAAGGAAACCTGCTCACTGATCTCAGCCCCACAGACAAGTTTTCCAGTGTACTCTTTGCTTTACCCAAGTTTGTGTGATTGCCCTGCTACTGTCCACAACAGTAACAAATTATTAAGTCTAAATTTACTATTCTGAAATTTAGCACGAGTCTAATGTACACTGTTTCTCATAAAGGAAGCATTTGTAGGCTGTGCAGGAAGACAGCAGTGCACTGCTGTATTATTCCATATTTGCATTACTCCCATTCCTCAAGCCTACCCCACTGCTCCTTTCTCTCTCCTTGCTACTTTGGAATGGGTGCAGGCAGCTTTCAGGAAGCAGCA
Organism: Pycnonotus jocosus; assembly: GCA_013400435.1. Taxonomy (NCBI): domain Eukaryota; kingdom Metazoa; phylum Chordata; class Aves; order Passeriformes; family Pycnonotidae; genus Pycnonotus; species Pycnonotus jocosus. The sequence continues at coordinate 79,177 of VWYP01020743.1, forward strand.
GCTCCCAGGTCAGTTCTGTGCCCTTCTAAGCCATTTCAGTTGGAAGCCACCAGGCTCCTTCCCTCACCTATGTGATCCCACCATGATTCCATTCAGATAACTGAGTAAAAGAAGGCATGGATTTCCTAACAGTTGCTCCTTGATCCAGCTCACCCTGCATCAGACAAAGGCCAGAACCAGCTTGTATGAAAGGGAAGGTTTCAGCATGTTGCCTTTGATCACCTGAAGCAGTCACAGTGCCTCCTCCTTGTTACTTCATATTATCAGTTTGGAAACATCAGAAAAAGAAAATTCTTCACACTGGGGGGGGTCAGTCTTATCCCCACTCATTCAAAGTAATTACTACTTTTTGAAACTGCCTTTTTAAAAATAAGACCAAGGTGAAATAGCTAGGCAAAACTTCATTACTGTGAAGCTACAGTATGTCAAGTTTGCATACGTCATAGTTTCCAGTTCTCAAAGATCTTAAAGCCATGGCAAACACCACTCTCTTAACTTTATCCTGTTTCATGTCAGTAGTTTCTGGGAATGATTAAAGAAAGAATGGAAAAGAAAATATAAAATGAATAACAATTAAGACATGAATGAAATCTATTAAATCAACAAAAATTTTGGAAATTAAATAATTCCATGGACATTGGTAAGGTGTCCACTAGATTTTAATTCCAGCATTTACCCATGTAGCAGCTGTTTTCCTTGTTGGGTATCACTGGTGGCAAAACCACTAGGAAACAGCAAACCAAATCTATTTACTTCTGTGTCAGCACCAAAGTGTGTCCATCTGTGACAAAAATTAGCTGTATTTGGTGCCAATTTAAATTCAATAAATTTGAAAATAGCAATTCACTTTCATATTTTTTCCCATTCCTCAAAATAGAGCTGATCTGGCACACAACAACTGCACTCTTCCCCTGGATAGGGCTAACAGCCTGGTAATGCAAATGATTTGCCAACTTGGCTCATTTACATCTCAATTAAAGTGGTTAGAAAAAAACTGTTGGACAAGACTGAAAAATGAGAGGAATAATTGGCAAGCTCAGGTGTGTTTGTACGAAATGGCTGAATACCAAAGGCAGAAAAACCAGTCGCTCTATTTAGCAAGAGCTAGCTTTTGTCTTATCCAGTAGCAGGTATTCCATCTCTTTGGGTTTTGGGTTTGCCTGTAGAGCGAGATGGGGAAAGCTAAGGACTCTTACTTTCCCTCTCTTTAAGTGGAAAGAGAAGCTCTGATGTTTATCTTCTGTTTCATCAGCTTCTAGCTCCCACAGCTTCTAGCACCAGTGGGCTTTGAGGTAGATCCCACGCTAGCTTCAAAATCCCAATGGAACTAAAATACCCCAAACAATAGTTTATTCCAGAAAGATAATCAGAAGGAACCAAGCAATAGCGTTAGGAGGCAGAATAAGGGAGAGGGAGCAGAGGTGCAACTGCTGACCTTAAAACTTGGGCCTAACATATCAAGACCAGCTGTAATTGAGTGATCTTGAGGCCTTCGGTAACCATTTACACTACGGCCCTCTAAGCACACTCAGAATGGTTCAGTCCCTATGCTGATGTAACTTTCCTTTAAGTCAACAAACCGTACATGAACACGTGAACTGCAGCAAAGATTTTATGAGCTGAGTAGTAAGAACCACGAGAACCATAAGCATCTGGGCAAAAAAAACCCCATCTCAAGTTGTGATAAGGAAATACATAAATACTCTGTTGCCTAAAAAGCCAGGTTCTCACCTGCTCTTGACAGAAACAAGCTCATAGCACCAGACCCACTGCCAGTTTCCAACACGGTGTCTCCCGGGTGAATATCCGTCATCATTAATATAGCACTTATATCCTGTGAGCGAGAAAGACACGGCACGATACTATTCGCGAAAAATTAAAGGTGAGATTCGGCCAGCGACCTCCCAGCCACCAGCCGGTACCTTGGGGTAGGCGATGGTGGGTCCCCGCGGCATGAGCAGCACGTACTCGTCCAGCGAGGGCCGCCTCAGCAGCAGCCGGGCCCCGCCCGAGGCGCGCAGCACCTGCCCGGGCAGCTGGCCGATGATGTCGCGGTGGGGCAGGACGCCGCCGGGGCTGCTCAGCACCGCCTCCGCCGCCAGCCGGCACAGCAGCTTCAGCGTCGTGTTGTGCTTCCTCCGCACCTCCGCCAGCGCCAGTTCCCCGGCACGGAAAGGGCCGGAACGCGGACCGGCCGCCTCAACCCGCGCTTGACAGGGGGCGGCCGCCGCCACCTCCTCCTTCTCATCCTCAGGGGGAGCCTGAGACAGCGGCGCTGCCGCCGCCGCGCACCGCTCCACCGCCGCCGCTTCCTCGGGCGGCAGCAGCCGCCTCACCCGCTCCAACGGGGACAGCGAAGTCTCCCATGCCCGCCTCGGAGGCTTCCCGTCGGCAGGAAAAGAAGAGGAGGAGGAGGAGGAAGAGGAGGCGGCTGCGGCCGGGAGATGCTGCCCGTACCATTCCTCCGACTGTTCCGAGGCGGACGAGGAGGACACGCAGCCTCGGGGCCGGCACGGAGCCCCCCCGGCTCAGTCCCAGTGAGCTCCCTGCACGTCCAGCTCCCTCCAGCCGTCCCGCCGCGGGGGTGTCCCGCCGCTCCTGGTTGGCACCGGTCCCGCTCCCTCCTCGTTCTGATTTCTCCCTGCTTGGAGAGCGATGGAGAGAAGAGGATCCTCCGCATGCCGGGCGGGGAAAAGGATTTATCGTNAGCGCTGACGCGTGGCCGCGGCCCGCTCGGCGTCACCCCGCCCTCCCGGCGCCATGTGGCCGGCCGGGCCGGGGAGCGGGGTGAGGGTCCCGTGCGCTCCGCGGGCTTCGGGCACCGCCTCGTCCCGTGCCCCTGTGGCCCCGAGGTTTGGGGTGCGTTCACGTGTGTCGCACCCCGGGATGGGAGGGGGGCGCGGGGGGAGCCGCTCCCCCTCCCAGGATTGCGCTGCTCAGGGTAAATCTCACGTGTCGGTGGGGGAGGCGGCTCTGGAGACTTTAGTTTTGTGGATTTTTAAAACAAAAATTTGGCACAAGCACTGACCGTTGAAAATCATTTGTCTCTCATATTATCTGCGTGGAAGAAGCCTTCCTTGAAGGAGCGAGGTATGTTACTTGATAGCACGTCTTGCTGTAATTGAAAAGGTGATGCTGCAGAGCAGGTCAGCTGCCGTGCACGGACTCAGTTCGCTTTCCAGTAAAGGCAGGATCCCTCCACACTTCCTTACCCTTGGAAGTACTCCCATGCAAGCTGCTACACTGTCTGTGATTCATCCTGAGTTCAGGAATCCTGCAAGAAGGTGTTCAGTAGTTTTATTCACAGCGTGCATCAGGAGTGCTTGGATGTTCTCCTCCTTGATCAAGTTTTACTTAACGTCACCTCAGGTGAACACCAAACCTTAAAATATCTGGAGTATATGGTGTGGTACCTTTTTTTCCTCTTTATGTATTTTTTTAGGTGGAACATACATTTCCTGAGGAAAAAAGAATGCAAAACCTGGATAAAATATGTGAAATCCACCCCCTTTGTCATAAGAAGTAAGAGGTGCATTTTAAAGTGTTTTGAAGCAATTCAGTGTATTTGAAATGCTGTTAAGGCTGTTTCAAAATGATTAAAACACAGATTATCAACCCAAAGGAGGGCAATATTGCTCAGTTGAGCAGCTTAGTCCCCGAATTTTGAAAACTCTCAGGACACAGTGAAGAATGAAGTAGAAGGAGTCAGTTTTAGATTGCCTGAACCTGTTCCTTTGTCACGTAACTTTGAAGTAAAAAGGATCTGTCCATGAATTGCAAAGCTGGATAGGTTCTTTGCACTTAAATTCACTGAAAGTGGCATGTGAAAATGGAGTTAATCTGTCTTGTGTGAAATAAAACTGAAGTAGGTACTGTGCTGCTGTGGTGCCATAAGTCAAGCACAGGAAGTGTCTGAGGGGCTTTTAAAACTTTTTTTAAAAATAACCTTTCCTAGAGACACACTCCTATGCCATCCAGGTCTTTGAATTTAATCTGGCTTAGGGTTATATGAAAATCACATTAGCTATCTCTCAGTGCTTTCTAGTATTTCAGTAGTCTGAATCCTGTCCCCTGCTTGAAAGCTAGTCTCTTCTAAAGTGGAGCTGGGAAACATACTGTTTTTTGCAATAATGGTGCCATAAAACCTTTAAAAGTCATTGATTTTTTCCTTAGACTGAGTTGTAGATCTGAAGCTGGGATAGTTATGCCCAAAACATTTTATTAAATGTGATTTTTTTCCTGGTGTTTAGTCTCTCTGTTTTTGTTCCTGGAGAGTTGACATCTGTCTAGGCAGTTCTGGTATCTGGTGTTTGGGGTAGAACTCTGCTAGTAGGTAGCTATAAATGGTGTTTGGCCAAATCACACCTAAACTCCGTGTGTTTTGGGCTGCTGCCATGCTAGTGGAGGCCATGTGCTGGAGGGGAATATTAGAAATGACATTTTGAACTGTAGGCTCTGGAATTGCTGATGCAGGGCTGGCTTTACTGGGATGCTCCCTGCCCACATGCTTCCAGTGTCACTGCTTCCTGTGTGCAGTGTTCATCCCCTGCTGCACCATGGGCTGTCTTGTGCAAGAGTGAACCTCCAACGTTCAAAACACCTTCCACTCTCTTCCTAACAAGCTGCAATTGCTCTATTGCTGTCAGCTGTCAAGACCTTGAGATTTCTCCCCATTTCAATGTTCTAAGTGCTTTATTTCACATGTGAGCAGCAGATTTCTGTTTAGAAAGTCTCGGTGGCTTGTCAAGTAGGAGCATTGTGGGAAAATGTGTGCACACTTCCTTTTAAAATAACTTATTTTAACCATCTCTGCTAGTTAAAACATTGTGCTTTTTCAGGCAAGGTTGAAGGTTTTCTAAAGAAGCTTGAGTTTCCATTAATCTGAAAAGTAAATCAGATTACAATGAAACTGTTACTTGTCCTGTCCTTTCCATGACAACAGGGTGCTCTTCTGTTTAAGACCCTGATCCACAAGTGAATCCCACATGGATGTTAAGCGCAGTTATCATTCTCTCTGTGTACTAATCTAATGTAGGGTAGGGAAGTTGGATTTTTTTTTTTTTTTAAAGTTCTTAGCATGTGTTTTTTTCAAATAATCTTAGACATTAACAGGTGTCTAAATTTTCCACTGGCATTTCTTCATGCAGAACTTTGTGTCAGAGTGCTCCACTCACATTGCTGATAAGGGGTGGTCAATAGAGAAATGCATGTGGAAAAAAACCAGGAGAAACCTTCACTGCCCCTTGCTTTCTCATGACCCTGGAAATAACTGTGTACTTGTGAGAATTCTGTTGTGCCTTTGAGTTGTTCCAAGGAGATTTGCCATAGCAAACTGAAATGGACAGTGAAAAAATTTAGTCAAAAGATTTATTCAGGGGAAGAGAATAAAGTCCGTTATTAAGTTTGGCTTTGCTTTGCAGTGAGGGTGTGTGGGATAATTGGTAAAACTACTTAAGGAGATCGAAAAGTACCAGAAAACACATGGATTGTACTTGCATCTCCACTCTGTGGCCTTTGTCTTTGCATGTCAGACAGCAGTTTCAATTAATTGCCGTTAGTTTCTCAGCATCAGTTTTTTTATATTTTATAAGTACTTTTCTTTCCCAGGAAAGATAAAGCCTAAACAAATATTTGCAAAAAAACCTAATTGCAATCTTTTTTTCTCAAGAATCTGCTTTTGATGTAGAAGTTATCTTTATTGCAATTATGTATTTCTTGGCCTAAACCAAGATGCTTTTCTTTGCAGAAGGTGTTAGCTCTGTTAAATACAGAAGGAATAGAAAATCCTGCTTCAAAGAACCAAAGTATTTATCCTTCACTATCAAACTTCTTTATCTTAGTTGTGGTGAAAGCTACCACATCCTGGTTGTCATATTTCTGGACCTGAGTAGGAACTATTTGTGTTCACTGTGTCATGTCTGTTGTAGAACAGATTAGCTGCACCACGTGGAACTTGAACAGGGCTGGTTGCTCACATTTTATTGGTCTCCTCAAGCTTCTTCAGGCTGCTTGTCAGTGCAGATAGATCTGTTGTGTAGAGGAAGCAATAGCGTGTGTGTAATTTAAATGGGACAGAATGCTTTGCTGTGATGTAACAAATGTAAGGAAACTTAACCAAGGTCTAATTTAAAAACTAATCAGTGGCATTAGTGATTTTTTTTTCTTTTCATGTCCTTGAATGGTGTTTTTATTTTCTTTTTTTATTTGTGTGTGTGCAATTAGTGATTAACCTAGTGAGAATAAATATACTGACTACTTTTGCCCCCTTTATTTTAGTTTCATGTGTTTAAGAACCAGTTTTATTCCTTCTCCCCTTCCGCATTCTCAAGTTTTTGGTTATGGGAGACAAAGTGAAATCCCTCCTTGAAGTGGCTGATAGCACTTGCAGAGCCAGAGAGTGAAGACTTATGAATTGCCTGATCATATGAGGATCTCTGGTGCAGACAACAGGATTTGAGCTGAGCACTTTCCTTTGAATCCCAGTCACTTCCCTCTGTGGAATGGGATAGCACCTACTTTTTAAGAAGCATTATGAATCCTTCAGATTTGCAAGACTCTATTGATTGCTTTTTGAGAAAAAATAAACTGGTCATGATCAAGGATTTGCATTTTGTAGGTGAAGTATTCTGAATGTGCTAATCGTTACTTCTGCCTCTGGGACAGGAAATTTGTGAAGAACTTTAATGTGTTTTTTTCCCACATGCATATGGCTGGGGTGGTAGCAAAATGGCCTCTCCCGGGTGTTTCCAAGTGACTCATGGCAAGTTTGTTACCGTGTATGTGGAGGTACACATACAGGGGTTAGGTACACTTCAGTGTTCATTTCATGTCTTAGCAGTGCTTGTGCTGGCTCTCGTGGTCTCAAACTTCTCTTAAGGTTTTTCTCCCCTTTGCTTTAACACTGAGATTAGCCAGTCAGACTGATGTATTTCATGGTTTCTCCCTTTTGATTTTCCAGGATGGCCCCCAGAGGAAAAAACGGAAGTCTGAAGTTGGAGAAGTGGACAAGCAGTTAGATATCCTGGCTATTGGTACAGCAGTTGGTAGCATTTTGTTGTACAGCACAGTAAAAGGAGAATTACAGAGCAAGCTAGTAAGTAATGCACTCTTCATCACGTGCTGCCAAACACTGATGGTTTCAGTCAGTTTAGGCTGAGAAGTCTTGATTTCTGAGTTAGTGCAATATCTTAACACTGTCCATGGGTTTGCTACTTTACATTAAATATAACAGTAAAGATGAAATTCCTCACTGGAGAGTTCAAGTCCTCGATGGGACTGTCATACCCTCAGTTCCTGCATGGCATTGTGGGAGGGAAGGGCAGAGAACTCACCAACGCTTGGGAAGGTGTCACACTGATGGACTCTTCTGTAAATTTACCTCCCCTGTGGAAGCTCTTGAGCTCTCTTAGCACATGATCTTTTTTGAATGATACACAGTGACTTCAATTTTGTCTTTCCAAGCTCCCAAGCACCTCCATTTTAGTTGTGGGTTACATAACAAGCAACATAAATCTACGTGAATGGCTGTGCAATACTTTGGAGATACTTGGGTATACTTTTGCTTCTAAACTTGAAGTTGTAGGTAAGGTGATAAACATGAATTTAGAGAAAGCAGTAATTTCTGAGAATTATGATGTGTGTAAGTGACAGTAACTAAGGAATATCAGCTCTTTTATATGGAAAAACTGCTTGAAAGGTGTAGTTGTTTGTTTGAAAGTGTTTGTTTGAAGACACTCTTTTTCCATAGAAGATAGCAGCAGTGTTTTACATATAGGTTGAATTAAAAGATTATTCCTGTTAAAATAAGAAATGCTACTTTTGGCTATCTTTACTGAACAGAATATTGTGTTGCAATGTAGTTTGTCCTGCTCAAAGCTCATTTACAGCAATACCTTTGGGGTAATCTGAGCAGGTTGTTACAATCCAAATAAAGACATAGACTCCATTAAATATTTTCATAAATAATTCAAGGTTTTATTTGGAACTGCAGAGATTTTGGTTGTTAGAGAAGTGATACTGCTAAAAGAGTCTTCTGGTCTGATGATAGTCTGCTCCTGAATGCTGATACAAAGGGAAGGCTACTCACCTCTGAGTGGCCTTAAGGAAGGAGGCACTTAGATCACTTCAGCAAGACACTTGTGACTATTCTTGCCTTGGAGCAGATTTCATATGGTTAGCCTTGTTTGTATATAAAAATAGCAGACAAGACAATTTTTTTTTTTTTAACTCTGAAGTGCTGGAAAAAATCATAGAATATCCTCAGTTGGAAGGGATAATCAAGCCCAGCTCCTCTCTGGTGGCATTCCACCCTGAAACTGAAGGGAGGATGCAGATGTGTAGATGCTTGTGGTCAAAAAGGAATGAAAAAAGGCCCAGGCTCCACAAAATCTACTAAGTTGTATCAGTAAATTATACACTTGGCATGGAAATTGGTGTCTTCTAATACAGATGCAGAGCAGTGGGTTTTGAATAAGGGGTAATGAAAAAGAGGAGAGGGAGAGAAAGAAAGGAATGAAGAAAGAAAAGTCACTCGGCCTGGCTCCAGCATCAGACCAACGGGTGGGGTGTCCAGTGACCTGGGCATCTATCACTCAAGCTCTGTGGGAGCACCTTTTTACAGACAAGTTCTGTCCACCCTGGAGCAAAGTTTCTCACCTTCTTCGTGCAGTTTGTTCTAGACCATTCTGGAAATGGGCTGGAGGGCTTTGGGGGTCTTTGGTTGTCTTGATCTCCCTACTGGGGGTGCCTTTTGTCAACAGCCCAGGCCCATTTCTTGAGCCTTTGCTGCAGTTCTGTTGTGCTGATCACCAGGAGCCATAACAAGGATGTACCAGGAAAGTGCTGTCCTGCCTTCACATGGCCCCCTGCTCCCATCACATCCTGTTCTTCCTCACTGTGTTCTTACCCACAGTCCTTGGTTGGTTCCATGGCTGTCTGGCTATCATTGGACAGTCTTCCAGGCTTCTACATGGCCCTGCAAAGGACAGCCCCAGGAATCACACCGTGTGCCAGAGGGCATGGTCCAAATGCTTCTTGAACTCTGGCAGGCTTGGGGCTGTGACCACTTCCTTGGGCAGCCTGTGCCCTGTGGGGGAAGAGCTTTTTCATAATATCCACCCTAACTCCCCCCTACCCAGCACAGCTTCTTGCCCTTGCCTTTGGCTCTGTCACTGTCCACCAGAGAGGAGAGATCAGTGCCTGCCCCTCTGCTTCCCTCTGTGAGGAAGCTGTAAATGGTGTCTCCTCTTCTCTAGGCTGTATAAGCCAAGCCAAAATACTTCAATGTATGTACCAAAATATGAAATTTGTTCAATTTATATAACTGTCATGTATGTTTTTTCAAAACCCCGCACACTGTTCAAGATGCCAGTGGTTGTTGGAATGAAGTTCTCAAAAGAGCACCTTGTTCACATTGTTGGTGTGGGGAAGACTCAGTTGTCAAGACTTGTGCAGATAACCCTGTTATCCTTTGTAGGATGGTGGTCACGACAGTAGAGTAAACTGTGTGAGATGGCATCAAGACAGCTGCTGCTTGTATAGCTGTTCAGATGACAAACACATCGTGGAATGGAACACACAGACCTGCAAAGTAAAGTGGTGAGTACTGCTGCTTTTTGCTTGATCTTTTTTACACTTGCTTTTGTGTGTTTTCTCCCTTGCAAGTTTTGGAAATGCTGCACTCTCCTTTCCAGGTTTCATGCCCACAGAGCGACTGTTGGCTGTTATTTTTCTGAGATTGGAAGTGGTTTTATTAAGGGATGAAAGCATGATTGTCATAGTTGGGTATCTTCCTCTGAGCATTGGAAAGGTTAGATGAAACTGTTCTGAGAGGGGTTTGGATCCCTCACCGCTAATAGTGCGGCTGAAAGACTAAAAGTCGCACTGAATGTTGAAAAATCTAAATTCTAGAAGAAAAATCCTTGAGCAGATACTGGAAGACCTCATTCCAGTAAAACCTGCTGCATGCACCCAGCTTTGCTCAAAGGGCCTTGCTGTGATGATAACCCACTCGGTTTCGCTTGCTGCTGATGTGCAGTGGGGACACTTCCACTTGGCTGTCTGAGCAGGCTGCTACTGTTAAAGGTAGTGTTGAGCAAGATAGAGCTTAGTGCAGAGTAACAAAATGTCTGGTGTAGGCATTTATTTTCTTTTGTAATAAAGTCAAATTGTTTCTAAACCTTAAAAGAAGAAACCAAGATTTCTATTAAAAATCCTGGTTACCTTTCTTCACTAAAAGCCTACTGTGTGATGGCCCATTGATCCCTCTGTTGATGTTGTTTCTTTTTTTGTAACATTTCCCACTGTGGCAGCACTCTTGGTTTTATTAAGGATGGCATGGGCACTGCAGGCAGCCCATCATCAGTAGCCTCTTGGGTATCCCTAGGAAAGCGATGCATGCTTAGCTTGTACTATGTTGAGACTCTATGTAAAGTAGCAGAAGATAGCTGTAAAATCTCCCATTAGCCTTCTCTATTAGAATTGAACCCACCCAGTTCCCTCACGTTTCCCCCTTCCATTATGTGCTCTAATCCCTGAGGTGCCTTCATGGCCCTCTGCTGGGTTTACTCCACCGTGTCAGTGCCTTTGTTGTCCTGTCCCACTGAATGCAATGCTCAGGTGCAGTTTCCAGAGTTGCACAGAGCAGAGGAGTCCCATTCCTTGACCTGCTGACAGCTCTCTGGCTAGTGCAAACCGTACACAGCTGACTGCATTGCCTCAAGGACTGCCTTGCTCATGCTCAGCTTTACTGTGAGCACTGCAAGTCTCTTCTCTGCAAAGCTGCTTCCTAGCTTTTTGTCCCCAACCTGTACTGGAATTTTTTCACCTGTAGGACTTGACATTTTCCTCTTCAGCTTTGAAATTCTGACAGCCTGTTTCTTCTCAGGCCTGCTGAGATGCCCCTGAGTAGCAGCCCTGTCCTCCAGGATATCAACTGCTCTCCCTGAATTGGGATTGAGTGTGAAGCTGTTACGTGTGCATTCTGTCTGAGATCATTAATGAAGACTGGAGCAGTTATGGAGGATATTAAGCAGTATTGGGATGTGCTTAGGGGGAGTAACACCAGTGACTGGCCACAGCTGGACTTCATACCAATGATCACAACTATTTGAACTCAGTGATGCAGCCAGATCTTACTCTCCTTAGAGACCATCCACTCAGGCTATGTGTCTCTAATTTGGCTGCCAGGATACCGTGTGAGACCTTGTCTAAAGCATTGCTGAAGTCAAATGTGTCTCTCCTCATCAGCCAAGGCAATTGTGTCATTAAGGCAATCAGGATGGTTAGACACAATGTGCCATTTGTAATTCTATGCTGGATGTCTCCAGAAACATTTTTTTATCTTTTAGTGCCTGGAAATAGTTTCTAGGTGGATTTGTTGTATAATCTTCCCTTTTGGTTCCTGGATTATTCTTCTGTCTATGTTCTGCCACTTTCCCTGTTTCAAAGGCAAGTCCCATGCATTCATGCTGCACTTTTCTGTGGAGAAACCCCACTTCTTTTTGCCTTCCTGGTATGTTATTGCTGAAGTGCCTTCTGAAAGGTCCTTCTCTTGCAAGGCATCCTGCTGTTGTTCTGTGAGCCCAGATCAAAGCTCTGAAGCTGCCCATGGGACATCTCATTCACCTTGTGTGTGTTCATGTACAAGTGCTGGAGATGGGTCCCAGCTGTGCTGCTTTCTCAGGGAAACTGAGAGGTTTTGCTGTCATACCTCTTGGATGTTTCCCTCTGCTCCTGTGACTACCAGGGACCATGCAGTGGGGGGGCTGTGGTTATGAAATGTAATTTGAAGCATTGTGTTCGTTCATTTTAAAGATGGCAACATAAAATCATTCCTAGAGTGTATAGATAAAAAGTACATGAGCAATGTAACATGGTTTTTACCTGAAAATTTTCTCTGGTAATGTTACAAGTCATACCTAAGGTAACTCAAGTTGGAAAGAGTAGAAGAAATCAGTTCTCTTAAAATTTAACTTACTAGAAGGAACAAATTATCCACAATAATTGCTCACACCCGGTGTACACAAGAGAGTGTCTGCATTCCTTAACACCTGTCAGCATCTGGAAATTAATATTTGCGTAATCCAGAGAAATCAGGATGGTTGCTCCTGGGGTAGAGAAGTGGTATTGAATTTTTTAAAATTTGATTTGCAGGTTTCTAGACATTCCTGTAGAGGTATGGACTGCTAGAAAGGGAATTGAAACCATGTGGCTTTAGGTTTGACTTTCTTAACTGCTGTAGGAGTTACTCCACAGGGCCACTTCAGGAGGTGTGTGCAGCACACGTGAAACCTCTGGCAGAGGCTCAAGCTGTTGGCGAAGAGAGTCTCTGAAGAGGCAAGACAAGGTGTTGTAGAGAGGTAGACTGAAACATTCTGGATAACTTCTTGTCTCTGTAGCTTTTTCATGTTTTAAATACTCTTGACTAGTCTAGAGACATTCTGGACATATCCTTTATGAGATCCTGTTTAAAACTCTTTCCTGTAAAAATTATTTAAAGAGTATCCAAAGTAAAAACCAAGGTATTTTTGCTGTGCTTTATATTTTAGAGTCTAGTTTAGACTTGTCTTTTTAGTACATTTAAAAATACCTTCTTGGTTTACGTTGATCAGTGGTTTAAGTTCTTAATCATGACCTTGTCTTTGGAAGAGAATACAAAATCTTGTCATACCCTCTGTAAAGTGCAGTGTTATTTTTCAGGTTTGTGGCCTGTAAAATTTTCAGCTTCTATCAAAAGTGATACAGTAAATGATCTCTGTTTTAGAAAACAGAAGAGGTATTGCTTGGGCATGTGAAAGTTATTTGGAAGTATTTCCAGAAAGGCTGTTTACAATCAAGATGTGTGTTGCAGGCTACTTCCTACCTGTAAAGAATTTGTGTTAATGCTTTTCTTGCAGTTTTATCCTGTGAGAAACACATATTACTATTTCTTTAAAGCACATTCAGGCTTTTCATGACAGCATCTTTATTTTTTTTCCTTTTTTTTCTGTACTTTGCTTTGAGCCACGGACCATTAAGGTGAAGTTTATTTTTGTCAGTGACATTCAGAGACTTGGGAGGAGGGCCAGTAACTGAATAGGCTTTGAAACTCTGAATTGTGGTGTTGAGAAGGCCTTTTTGAATGGGTTGGTGAATAGAGAAGTCTTGAAAATGGTATGGCTCTTCTTGCCCTATTTTTAGAAGCAGAAAACTTACAGAGGAATTCAGAACAGAATAAGTACATATTAGAAAAGAAGTCAACAGTTCAGCGTTGAATAGCTTCATATTTTTGAGTTGTATTTTTTTTACACTAATTTGAAGGTGAACTGCAGAAGTGCAGAGTAGCTTTGGCCTCTTGACTGCTTAAATCACTGGGTTTTAAATTTTGGCTTAAATTTTCCATCACGGTGGTTTTGAAATTATCCTAATGAATACTGTTTTTTCTATTTCTCCATCTTTCTCCTTTTGTACAAAAACTCTCCATCCAAATTCTAGTAAGTGGAAAGGCGACAATAGCAGTGTCACCTGTCTATGCATCAGTCCAGATGGAAAAATGCTGCTGTCAGCTGGTAGAACTATAAAACTGTGGGACTTGGAGACCAAAGAAGTCTACAGAGTAAGTACTTCTGTACCTCTGTTCAACTAGATGCAAAAAAAAAAGCGCTTCGTGATTGGTGACACTACCTGTCTAGTGTTTCCTGATCAGACATCTAAAACATTTCACTGTGTGTGTGAGGATACAATTAGCAGTTTTGGGATTGCTGGACATGTACGCTGTGATGGTACCCTAAACTGGTTTCCATCTGCTGAGAATTGGATGAGGACATTAAATTTTTGTTTCTGAGCATGCTGCCAGCATCCTTTCTCAAGGCTGTAGGAGAAAGATGGATGCTGTTCTTTTTAACTGGGTCCCTGTCTGACACCCTTCTGTCAGGAGAACTCAGTTCACCACCGTATCAGTTACTGCTGGCATGGGTTTTAACATGAGTCCCTCCACAGAGCCTTCGTGCTAAACTTTGTGTAACTGGTGGCATTATCAGTTTTGCTGTTGAAACAGTTGGAAGGCAGAGGAGCAACTCCTTATTGTTCCCTGAGCAGGGCTCAGACATTGAGCAAATGGCCATGCTTTAGCTGATCCGTGAATGCTGCCGTGTTCTCTTGCCTGCTAGCAGACAGGACAGGGATAGTCTCTGAATCTCCTGTCAGGTGAGTGTGTACACATGTGCTGCTACTGTGGGCTTGCTGGCACATGGCAGCTACCGTGTATGTCTGCATTCTATAATGACCAAAACCACTATTTGCAAAAGTAGATTGAAGAACCAGTTTCTGAGGGGCCCTTGGGGGTGGTGTGTTGCCCAAATTTAGTGTCAGCACATGTGTGTCCATTGCTAAAGCTGAGAACGAAATTGAATCTAGTACCATTGGAAAGGTTGGAGTGTAAAATTGGGGGGGCAGAGGGGAGTGCTTTGTGACAGTAATAGCAGTACAGGTGGATGTAATTTCTTTTGCATGGAATTAGTCCCAGTGAATTTGTCTTTGATTCCCCATTTGTTTTAAAATGTTGATAAATATCTGATAGGTCAGAAAAAGCTTCCTTGACACACAGAAATGCAAGGAAACTGATAACTAGTTAAAAACCACTGAGCTGTCCTTGTTAACTTAATAACGCTTGAATCTTTCCTAATGTTCTTTGTTAACTAATGTTTTGATTTTTGCCATATGACTGCTTACGACAATCATGGAAAGATCTGTTCTTTTCTCTTAGCATTTTACAGGCCATGCTACATCAGTGTCATCATTAATGTTTACCACAGTGAAACCTATGAATGAAAGTAAACCCTTTGATGGAATTACAGGACTTTATTTCTTGTCTGGAGCTATACACGACCGATTATTGAGTGTGTGGTATGTAAGCTTTTCATAATTTGTGACTGTGATCAGTTTTGCACATAGACTCATCAAGTGATTGTGATTAGAGAAGGTAAAGCAGAAGGGGCACTCTGGAAGAATGCAGTGATGATCTCTTTAATGGTGGTTTCGACTCACTGATTGTCGAGTGAAGACGAGATTTTCCTTGGCTGTGTCTGAGCATGCTTCCAGTTGCCATTTGTATCACTAGTGTTTGCCAGAACATACTGTGTAATAAACTTCCTTGTTCCTTGCACTTCTTGTAAGGTTTTTCAAAGTTTTCTTGCTCAGTTTCACTTGAGAGTTAATTTGATCTTGGAAGTCAGAACATTTTCTAAGCTGAACACTGAAATGTCAGTGTGGTGCTTTTGGATGTGGTAGATACACATTTACTTGTGATTTATGGGCTTTACAATGCTTGTCTGGTGCAGAGGATGCTGTTTGTGCTGTGGTAAACAATGTGTACTTTTTGTGTCTTCCAGGCAGATCAGGTCAGATAGGAAGGAAAAGAATGCTGTGATGTCTTTCACAGTAACAGATGAACCAACTTTTGTTGACCTGACTGTATCAGAAGTCAAAGAAGAGGTAGGAGCAATAATTTGTAAACAAAAATGTTCAACAATTTCTACTTACCACATCAATTTCCTTTTAGGGGTGTAAAGAAAGAGGCTTGGTTTGTATTTGGGTTCTGTTATGGAGAGATAAGATCTAAATGCCAATTTATGAGTGTAAGGATATTTATTACAGGTGCATTTTTGAAGCTGGTAGTTTGAAATGCTCCTTTTCAAAGGTACTAAGTGCAAATTCAGTGGGTTTTTTCATAAATTTTGTTCGTGATGGCAGAAATGTCAGTTGTTTTCTATTTAGAACAAGTTAGTAATCAACGAAGCAGTGAAGAAAAACACAAAAGAAATGATTTGTAAAATTCTAGTTTGGGTATTGGCCTGTTTTTTTTCCGATTTCAGGTGTTTTTGGCAGTGTAACTGCATTTGGAATTGAACTAGTCTTGAATGAGTTAAGGCAGCAGTGTACATTTGCCAAGTCTCTCAGTTTTAACAAGCACAAGTCTTTCGAAGTAGTTGCCTTGTGAAAATTGTGTGAATATGAAACATGTTCACACACTGTTCCTGTAATTATTTCAAACATTTTTCTCCTGCTGCCTTTAAATTCGATTTCTCAGAGCAGTATTTCATGCTATATTTTTCTAATAATTCCAGTTCCTTCTTCTTGCATTTATTCCTGCATATTTTGTAGTATACTCCTGTCATTTAGTTTCTCAGAGGAGTCATCTCAGTTCCTTTCCTCCAAGCATATTCACAATATCAGTGCCTTTGCAGAGCTGTGCCTCTAGACATGTGTCTGCTGCTGTGTAAACTGTTTAACTCAGGATATATTACTAGTGATAAGGTACAGTTGTGAGTTATCCTGTTAATCTTCTAACACTTGTACTGAATGTTCCTGAGTGGTTATGTCTGTGATCTTCCTTTCAGATTTAGTGTAATGTTATTAAATACTGAATACTAAAAATTCAAATTGTAACCATACAACTTTCTGTTAATGTCCTGAACTTCCAGGAGGGTTTTCCTTTGATCTAATGAAACTCTCTTACTGTGCCTTCTTTCAGTCTGTGAAGTTAGCAGTTGTGTGCAGAGATGGACAGTTGCATATATTTGAACATATCTTGAATGGGTAAGTTAGAATTCATCTTGAGGGTATCTTTGGGAAAGGTCTGGGGTTACTGCAAGGCAAACTTCAGTTTTGTTGTGCTGCTGCCTTTAAGCTCTAGTATATGCTGGTGGAGCAGGTTCCAGGTGCTCCTTTGTCTTGGGTTACTGGACACATTTTTGAAGAACTCACTTTTTGGGAACTGTGTTGCACTTTGGTATTATGTGTGGCTTTAACCCAGATTTTGTGTATCTGTGTCTCATCTTAGTCATCTGTAAAAGGTGTTAAATGTCTGAGTTTGCTGTGTGTGTTGCTAATGAAAGATGCTTAGATGTGCAAGATATTGAAATGTTCAAGCTAAAAATAATGGAATTTTTTAATTTCTTTTTTTTTTTTCCAGTTATTGCAAAAAACCCTTGACATCCAACTGTACTATTCAGATAGCAACACCTGGGAATGATGGGGACTCCACACCGAATCCAGTCCCTATTCTAGCAGCTGCATTTTGCACAGACAAACAGTCTCTGCTGCTGGTGTATGGAAACACCTTACAGCCCATCATAGAGAAAGTGGTATGTAAAACTTAACAGAGAGGGTTTTGGTTCTGTAATATGGACTGTGTGCTGCTTTCACTTGGAGAAATTTTTGGATTTATTATTTTTATTTTTACTGTTTTGAAATGATATAACAATACAAAACATATTCCTTGGCCTTGTTTTGGGAGCTATGACTATTGCCCCAGAGCTGTTTGGAAAGATGATTTGTATTCTTCCATTTTTTCAATTGGAGTATAGGTTAATGTCATTGCTGACTGTTTCTTGTAATTTCAGCTGTTGCTAAATTAGGCCATTAAAACTGGTTTTAATACAGTTCCAGTGTACCTGTGTAAATGTCCTTGGAGAGCGTAAAGATCTGGTAACAAAAGGCAGATATGCAGAGGAGCTGCTATTCTAGAGTGAAAAAAGTTCATTCTAATTTATACCATTGGAATTTGTTCTCATCTTTCAGTAGCATAATGAATCACAGGTATGAGTGTCAAATATATTAACTGGTTTTGTTCCTGTCCTCCTAGTCTTTGAACACCAGTGAACCCCACATATGTTTGGTACGGGACATCCAGAAAGTGCTGTCGCTTAAAACAGATGCTGCTCTAACAAAGGTGAGCTTTGCATGAAATGTGATTTTGCTTCTCTTATTTTACTTCAGAAACGAAGTAGAGAGAGAGCAAACTGTTCTCTTAAAATGAGATTGGATTTCTGGATGGACCTGTTCAGAGCTGCAGAGGTAGCTGTAGATGCTATAGCACTCAGGCAAGTGTGGGTAAAGAGATCTTCATAGCTGCTGTGTGTCCTGACATGTGCAAGAGCACACAGTGGCCCTCTTGTAACTCAGCAGGTGTGCTTGAGAGACAGGACTGATTGGTGAGGTTTTTCTGCCTAAGATCAGTCCTTCCCTTAGTCTGTCAGTTTGTACAACCTCTTTGACCCTGATGGTTTGGGGTGAAGGTGGGGTGACTTTGTTTTAGATTCTAAATAAAATGTAGTGGAACCTAAAGGGGCAAGTCTTTTTTGCTCTTTCTTGATGTGGCCTTCATGTGTTCCTGCTCACAGGGACCTGGGAATATGAGCTTGGCATTTGCATGCCAGCAGTGTCCACTGAGGCCACTTGGCACTGTGCTCTCTCACACAGGATCCCCTGGGTGTTTAGAGACAGGCTGTAAAGTTTTTAATCATTGTGCATATTCATGGCCTTGAAGATTTGAAATGCTTGGAGTACCAGTGAAGTGAGCAGACAGCACTGGTTTTCAGACCCTTTGGTTATCTACCAGATCTGGTGCTCCATCAGCCAGGAAGGGTTTTGTGCTGGTTCCTCAGTGCTGGAGCTGGTGGGTAGCAGGGCTGAGCTGCAGGGACAGGTGTAGGGCCCCTGTGGCATGCAGTGATGATTCCATCTTGGCCTGGATAGATGCTGAATTCCAGTGAAGACGCATTTCTCTTGGCTGTCTGAGCATGCCGTGCAGGGAGAAGGTCAGTGATGAGTGTGGTGAGCTAAGGGGGTAGTATTTTACACCACTGGTGGTCTATGATAAAATTCTTGATGCAGAAAATCAACTTTTTGGAAATTGGAAGTTGCTTTGCTCAGTGTCGTAGGTTATACTTTTATCACTTCAGAAATACTTCAAAAAAAAAAAGGCCTGGATAGAAATGCTGTGTTTTAAAGAAGTATCCTGGAAGTAGCAGAAAATGCATTTTTGATATTCTGGAAGTGGCATACTGTCTTACATTCTCTGTGAGTCAGGGGAGGATTTGGTTGTTAAATACAAGATTCTATCTCCTTTATGTTCATTTAAGATGGTATCTTAGCTTGTTTGGTATAAACTAAGGTGTCTCTTTTTGTCACCATGGTCACAGCCTAATTCAGACAACTGAGTTCTGTGTCTGAGCAATCCTTAGAAGAAAAGAGTTGGGATTGGAGGGAATACTGACTACCTTTTGCTGTTACATTGTGCTGCTTTTCTTAGTCAGTTATTGCCTTCCAGTGGATGCTAAATGAATGTGCATGTGGTTTATGGAGCTGACTGTTACCACAGGTGGTATCTATTGCCAACAAACATCCAAATAGTTGTTGTTGGATACGAAGAGTTCTGTGAATGTTATGGCAAAAGCTTGTAAGAAAAGTGGTTTACAGGTGATTCCAAAGAGACCATTGTTGTAGTTATGAAAACTAGCTGTTTCTTGAGGTTATTCATTCTCTTAAATATGTCAGATTTGCCTAATATTTATGTCAAGAGAATGGGTTGTGTCAGGTTGGTTTTATCTATGTGTGAGGGTCTCAGAATAAAATCTGTATTTTAAATTGGAAGAAAGCTCAAGATACTAGCAATTAATGCAAATGTGGTTATCTCTGTGCACTAGGTAAAGACACCAGTTGTGAACTCGGACACCAAAGTTCTGGTGCCTGGCATTCCAGGACATAGTACAGCTGTCAAAACTCCAGCCTCGGGAAAGGAGAAAAAGAAAAACAAGAGGAAACCAGGAGAGACAGAGGTAAAGGGCTTCTTCTTTCAAACTCAGCAAGACTGGAGAAACTAGAATCATAAATCATCACTGTACCTTCTTTAGGTGAACTTGAATTTGCTTTATTTGCTGTGGAAGAAAGGTTAATGATACCATCTTTCTGTATGAGACTTCTCCCTGCTCAAAACGTTTCCTTCATTCAAACCTTGCCTGTGGTTTTGCTAGGTTGTTGCAGAACTTTGTCACACGCTTGTTGTTACCTGTGCCAAGATAGAATAGTGCTTTGCAGCCAAAACTTCATCTGCTTTGTTTTCTCCTGCTGTCTTCTGTCAGTGCATTTAAAAGAATACAGGAAATTTGTGTTCTTTCCCAGTGGAATGAGCGGGAATGCTCTAAGTTAGGTACTTTGCTTTCAGCTGATGTTTGTGAGAAACCACACTGATGCAGCACTGCCCTTATTTCCCCTCTGCAGGAGAGCATTGAGGAGCGTCTTGGGGCATTGGATATTGATGTGAGCAAAGTCAAAACTCCAGGTGGCCTTCCCCAAACAGACAGCTTTGCTGTGCTGCTGGTTCAGGGCTTGGAAAGCAACGATGCAGAAATCTTAAATGTAAGTCTCGCAAGCTCAGTGTGTGCTGTTGAATCTGTTCACTGGGACTGGTGTGGAGCCTTCCTGAAGGCCAGGAAGGCTCAACAGTTCAGAATCTGTTGTTTCTCCCAGCTGCTTTTTGCTGATTTGCTGCTCAAGGCAGTGCTATTATGAATCATAATAGTGGTGTTACTTTTCTGTTATGACCTGCCTCGTTTTCTGAATCAGTCTCTGAACTTTGAGGCACTTCATTTATGATAAATTTGTTATGTCACAGTTCAGATGTTTTACAAGTGATGCTACCAATGCAGCCATGTTCCCTTTAGCTTGGACTGAAGCATAATCTGTGCTTAGTCTCCTGAGGATACATTTTTCAAGCAGGTACTGTTTGAAAAATGAATTGATGACAAGATTCACTTCAAAAGCTTATCTTTGCATTTCGACTGGGAGGACATAATAGTACTGGGGCGGGGAACTGTTAAGAATTTGAGGCTGAATAGAAATTTCTTGTCACAGGTGCTGGTGAAAGGCATTTATTTATGGAAGTCAAACAGAAAATATCAAGGGCGGTTTTCATGTACCTGTAATGCATCATTTCTCACATGGGCCGGGTGGGCTAGAGGCAATGCTACGTTGGTTTAGATGGGTTTATTGAGTGCCTTTACTTTGTTAATTGTACCCGACTTGGAAAATGAAACTCCTTTTCATAGCAAATCTTTTGCTCATTATCCTCAGCCTACAAAATTAGTGGAGTAGGAAGAGATTTACAGGCAGGATTTTTTTATTTTGCTGATTGCTTATACACATTCAGTTAAAGCTGGATTATTCTCTGATCATATTTTTTCATTTTAACAGAAAGTGCTTAACACAAGGAAAGAAAATATAGTAAAGAACACAGTAGCCAGAATGCCTATACATGCTGTCATTCCACTGCTGCATGAGGTAAGAGAGCCTGCACTTCTTGAACTGTCAAACAAAGCACATGTGATTTGCCTTCTAGCTAAAATACAGGATATGTCTCTTTGTTTTTGAAATTGGTTTAGTGCCCTAAGAGGACTGAAATGTTTCCTTATTTATCTCTGATACACTTTTTATCTTTTCTGGCTGAAGCTTAACCAAAGGATCAAGTGTCACTGTCAAAGCTAGGAAGAGCATTAGATCATGTATTACTATCGTAAATGATTGTGTGGGAAAAGAAAGGGAAGAGATAAAGCAAAAGCTTGTTTAGTCCATGGCAAAAAATCACCATTACATCTTGTTTTCAACTACTAACATTTCAACTACTAATTTGAAGGATCAGAAAGTCCCTTTGCTGTACTTAAACTTTGAACATTTCTTCGTAGTAATTTTAAAAGGGATTTGGCTTCTGAATTGCTTAGTCAGTGATATGAAATAAACTCTTTCTTTGGACAAAAATACTTCAGTGATTAGCCTTGACTGGACATTACTTTTTTAAACCAAACATTGGTTAGTAGCTCTTGTTATGTGAATGATGTTCTATTACATAAGTTAATAGTTCAGTTTCTTTTGTATTTTAATGTGCTAACCACAAATAAGATTAATTTTTTTTTATGGTAGTGATCTTAATTGTATTATGCAGATGGCCTGGTACTGAATGTTTAGTCTTACAGCACCTCCTTAGGCTTTTGTTAATGAGATCCTGTGTTTCTTCCCTGGGATCTTTGTCAGGGAATCTAAGTGCAAGTGTTTAGCTCTATAATCTCAGTGGATGGTCAGACCTTTGGGTAACTGTCATCTCCCAAGCTTTAGATTTGTTATGTGAATGGTCTTTGCCTGGTACTTCCTTCACTTGTTTACCCAACTTGTCCACCCTGTGAGAACTGCTCTACTAAGCACATAAATAGAGACAAAAACGAGGAGGTTTCCTACTACTTATTCCTGCCAGGTTTAAGCTATTCTACATGTTAAAAGTTCCAGCTTTCTTGTAATATTGAAACCCAGGTTCTGCAAGTTACCAGCCTGTGTAGAGGGTGGTAGAGCCAGCAGTGTCATTTTCTGGAGTCTGGCAGTGGTTAATCCTAGCAAACCTCAAATGCCTGGAGAATTTTCTGCCCCAGTATTGATCTCATGTTGGGGTTTTAAACTTATTATGTTTGTTACTTATTGCTGACTTTTTTTTTTTCCTTGTCCTTTTAGCTTACAAAGAGATTGCAGGGCAACCCATACAGGTAAGGAACAACTCAGCTACAGTTCACTTCAGCTAAAACTTTTCACATCTGTGAAAAGTGGTCTTTTCTAAAGAAGGGTATGGTCCCTCCTACCATGTATGTGATAGATTTCCATAATAACTGCAATTAAACTGTAGCATCTAGAGGTAAAAACTCACCTCATTGAGGTTGAAAAGAGGAACTTGAAACACTTAAAGCAGTGCTTTGTCAGGGTGGCTGAAGTGAAATTAAAAAGGGAAAAGGATACCTGAAATCAGTGTGTAACCCTGAGAATGTAACTGAAGGCCCCAAATGCTTACATTATGGGCCTGATCAATAAATAACTCTCAGGTGTAGAGCTTGTTTAATTATCAAATGTATTTAGACATCTCCTAATGTGATATTTAATAACAGAACCAGCTTCTGCCCCTCCATCTTGTTATGTTGCCATAAGGACAGTTTTGTTGAGATGGGCTGTGCTGAGTTGTGGGGCCTAGGTTGGTTTGGGTTTGAGTTTATTTTTTCTAAATATGAATTCCCTCATTGTAGGTGGAGAAGAAAGTAGCACGCTTTGATCTTTTATTCATTGAGACCATCCATAAAAGATTTCAGAAGTGCAGACCCCTGAGCTTGCCTAGTTTAGTCCCTCACTGAAATTCTTCCTTTCCTAACAAATAACTTGAATACCTCATGTGAATAGCCAAACTTTACATTTCCATCTGTAGAGAGCATTTATCTTGCTCTCTAATTAAAGAGGAACACTTTGTATAGAACTATTTAGCATCTAGAATAGGTTTTTCTCAGCCAATTGGATCTAATTTACTTCTTTTCCAGTGCCTCAGTAATGGTTCGATGGCTGAAGTCTGTTTTTACTCTACATGCATCCTACCTTTCCACAGTAAGTATTTTTCATTCATGCCAATGCACTTAAGTAAAGCTACATTTAAATGCTTAAATAAACGTGTTTTCTTTCTTTGGGCACTGCCATATGCAGAGAGCAGGAATCTGTCTTTTCACCACTTTTGCTGAACCTTCTGCACATTGCTGACATATTGTTTGTCTCAGTCATTCCTGACATAATTATAGCCATCCCAAAGTCAAACCAAGATAAGTTATGTCACACCTGTGAGAGGGAACAAAATTACTGCCAAAGAGTAATCTAGCCTGTGTCACTAGATCTTACAGAACTAAGTTTTCTTTGTTCTTGTAATGCTCATATTGAGACTGTCTTGGGCATGGCCAGATTTATAGGATAAGGGTGTGCCAAAGTTGGCAGGGTAGGAAGTAATGCTGTAGCTTCTGGATTGAAGTCCAGCCTTGCCTTACAAGTGATAGATACAGCACTCGTGCTAGGTTAAGAAAAAGATGTTTGGGTAGTGTCAGTCCTTTCTGCTGTTTGTTATAGGATTGCTGAGCAGCAGAACTTGCACGCGTTGCTGAGGCTGCATTTGGACACTGGTGTATGTTCAGTTCCCACTTACGGAGCTTTCTGAACAGTGCTTCACCCCTGCATGTGGCAGAGACTGGAAAGGAAAAGGAGTCTAGGCACTGCCATGCTTTGAAAGTAGACAGTGCTTCTAAACATGGCTAATGTTAATTGATCAGGCTGCAGGTGGTTCCTGTGAACCCTCAGCTCTCCCTTCTGTCTAGAATAACATAAGCAGTATTGATTGCTCCAAATATACAAAAGTAGTTTAAAAAACCAAAAACGTTTGGGATGTGTTTGTTAACAGCTTCATTTTTTTTTTTCATCCATCTCTACTCCCAAGTTGCCAGACCTTATTCCTCAGCTGGGAATGTTATACCAGTTGATGGAGAGCAGAGTAAAAACTTTGCAAAAGCTTTCCCGTCTGCATGGAAGACTCTTCATTCTTGTCACCCAGGTGAGCTTCAACTACATAACATGGGATTTACAGGGGTGTTGTTTGCAAACTTCACTTTCTGTTGGGATTACATCTGCTATGATTTGTCCTGGGCACTTTATTGCAGCTGCTGTTCAAGGATGCTGATAAGGCTCAGAGTAGGCCATTAGTTGGCTGTCTTGTCAGTCCTTGCTCACTGGGACTGTTTTGTCCTGCCAAATGTGTCTGCTCACCTAGAGAGTTTTAAAGAGGAATAAATAGGAGGCATTGGGTCACTTTGGAGCAGATACCTCTCTGATTTTACTTTGTCATTTGTACTTTTTTGGCTGTTAAACCAGCACTGTAAGTGAATTAATGTGTGCTACCCTTAATTTAGATTTAATTTACATTGTTAAGAGTATTGTCTTTTAAGATTGAAATACATGATTTAATCTAAGGCTAATCTGTAAATTCCATTCAGGTTGCAGCATCACAAACAGTTCAGGAGATACCCGAGGTTAATCAGACTGCAAAGCTGGTCTATGAGGATGGTAAGTGGTATATGCCAAGTGTAGCTCAGTTCCTGAATTCACAGGACAGCCTGCCTGCACTTGATAGCTGTTCATCATGCTCCTGTGTTTATCTACCAGTGTAGATAGAGGGGTTTTGTGAGATGTCCGTGGCAGGAAAATCAGTGGCTAATGATGTAGACATCTTGTAGTTAGTTACTCTTTCCTTGCCTTGCCTTGCTTTTATCTCCTTTAATTCTTTCCCAACCTTGCTTCACAAATGAAGAAATCAGTGAACTGGAAATTCAGTGTGCTGCTTTGACTTAACTGGCAAAAAAAATTTCTAGTGTTACCTGCTCTTGTGCTAAGGTAGATCAGTGAAAGTACTCCTATGTTTGAGTCAGCAGGACATCAAGTGTAGGGGATGTCCATGTGTGTGAGTGCATACTTCCAGTTTGGCTTTTTCCTACTGCATCTTCATCCTGTGTATTGGTAATGGAAGTGACCTGGTCTTAACTGATGTTGGTTACCTCATCTCCAGGTAGAATCAGTTTTGGTATGGAAATAGCACAGTTTGAAGACTTGGCAGCACGTGGGACTGGACTTTGTTTGCACAATGACAATTTAAAGGCTGTTTCCCAGACTGAGAGATTGTTTTCTCTTTGCAGACTCCTCAGAGGAGGAAGGCTCAGATGATGAGATGATGGCAGATAAAGACTCTGATGTAAGTGGAGTTAGACCAGATCTTCTCCCATTTGCTTGTAGCAGAAATGGTGTGACTGACAAAGGTCCAAACATTTCTGTTTTATTTTCCCCCCAGGAAAACTGGGATGAAGATGAAGAAAAAGAGGAGCAATCTGATGAACAAGACATGACTGTTGAAAAGGAAATCAATGGTGATTCTGATTTGGAACCAGAAAATGAAAGTGAAGAAGAATAACAGCACAAAAGAGTAATTTTAGCGGTTTGAACAAGTGGGCCACCAAGCTCTTTGATTCTGGATCCTGTTGCTGAAAGATGCTGTGCTTGCATATCAGGAGTGCAGGGCATTGCACAGCCTGTGTGCAGAGGCACCTGTGGGGCACTGCATTTCTGAATCCAGAATGTTTAACCGTGCCAGCCTTCTCTCGCCCTCCTTCCCTGCGCTTATTTAGACAAACATTTCCTCCACCTCCCGGTCAGATTATGCCTGTCATGTGGACATGCATTTGTATCTTAAATGAAATAAATCTGCCACCGCTGTTTGTGTGGGAAACTTGGTTCAGCTTTACATTGAATTTGTTTCAAATATTCAAGGATCAAAGACAGCTGGTCTATACCTTCTTTCCATGCTTCAGTTAGCAAGTGGGCATCCTCCTGATTTTTTTTTTTTATAAAAAAAGGAAACAGAAAAAAGAAAAAAAGGGTATTTTTGTAATATTTAAATTCTGTCTTGAAACTCTTTTCTTCCCCCCTTTCATTGGCTTAGCCATACTTTGGCAATATGTAAATGCCAACTTGACTTAAAAATGGATTTTTCCTTTTTTTTTTAACAAATTTGAACTCAAGACTTTTATATGTACAAATCAATGACTTTTCTTGTGCTTTAAAAGGACATTAGAACTATCACTGGCTCCTAATTTTGTTTTAATGGAGGCTGTATATAAGTTTAATGCTAACCCAGAGGACAGGCCATGTTGAGTTGGGTGGGGAGAGGGGAGTTACACAGGGAAAGGAGAAGGTGAATGCCTGTTAATACATAGCACAGAGTATACCTTTCTTATGGATTTTTAATCTCTCAGTGGCAGAACAAGGACAGCTATTTGCTCAGCTAATGGAAGCTGAAGTGGTGCAAACATGTTTTTAAGAGCAAAACAAGGTAAAGGTTTGAGCCATTCACCACTATAATGTACAATAATATATTTGTCTATAAATGGAGCTGTTGCAACTAAATACCACCCTCTTTGTAAAGTGAATAAATATACATCTCTTTTACCAAATACCTGTCCTGTGGTGTTTGTTGAGAGAGACCTTAGGTAACTTCAGGTGGTGGTTAAGGATGAAATGCTGCTTGTAGAAAGGAGATTTCTAGTGGAGTAGAAAGGCAGCCTGACAGGTTATGATGTTCTGCAAAGCATCTGTTGTTATAGACTTATCTCCCTCTCTTGGTTGTACCCATGGATTTGTCCACAGCTTGGCTTGCACTGAGGCTACAGGGCTGTCTGGGAGTGCAGGGCATCATGTCGTGGACAAAGCTGGAAGAGATGTTCTTGGGTTTGGAGAGCTGGAGGTAGAAGGGCAGCAGCTGGAGGCTTTCACAGTCTTCAGAGGGTTTTAACTGACAGTAAATCACAGTCCTACTACTGTATAAAGCTGGGCTTTATTTTCAGTTTGGGATGCTGTGAAAATAAGTGCCAACACTTGTACGTTGTACTCAAGCCACCAAAGGAGGCTGAACTGATGTGTCAGTTTTTAAGGCAATCCTGCAGTCACTGTGTGCAGACAGGCTCTGGGTTGGGCAAAAGAGGGGTGTGAATGGAGGAGTGTTCTCTTTGAGTGAGTGCTGGTCTGCTGAGCTTTTGAGGTGTGGAGTAATGCAAGGAGCCATCTATGTTTCAGTCCTGCAAGGTCCTCCCTGTATCTGTATCCCAGCCCTGCCAGAAGTTGAAGCAGAAGCCCTTGATTGGGGTAAAAGAGCAGGCAGAGTATCCTGTTTGCAGTGTTAGGGTGTGGGGAATGGTGGCATCAGGAACTTGCCATTTAGAATTAAGATTCTGTGAATCTGTTTCAGTGACTGCCAGCTGGAGGCATGGAGTGAGTTCTTGTCTCTTGCTTTGGGGTTAGGTCAGCCCATTCACCCTGTCCTCAGCCGTCAAGCAGCTGCTCTGTGTGACACTCTGGCTGTGGCAGCTGCAAACAATTGGGCTTCTTGGTCAAAAATTGCCCTCACGGAGAGCTGCTAACTGACAATGCTGTGCACTTTCTAATCCTTAAAACTTTATCTGCAAAGCCAAGGTCTCAGGCAGTTGAGGACTAAACCATGTGTCCTCCTTTGTCTAGAGAGGCTGGAAATGGGATAGGTCCTCCCTTCTAATCTAATCCTGGTAGTTTGGGAGCAATGGAGAGAAAGAGGAGGAGAGAACAACTGCTCATTTGAAGCAGTGGAGGTTGGATGAGAATTTGTGAGAAGTCCAGTGCAAACCTCTGCAGTTAAGCAGCCAAGAAATCAATAGGATGGAAAGCCTCAGGTGCATCTTTTGGTTTTATTTGCTATTATTGTGTCTCATTTATAGGTGTGTGTTTAATGTCTGTCCAGACACCATTGCAGGGCCTCTGGGATTTTTGTTTGCTGTCTTTCATGCCATGGCCTTCCCAGTTACGGAAGTAGATAAACTGACTGTGGTAAGGAGCAATACCAGAGATGGCCAGCGGGTGCCAGACCAGCTCCACAAAGTTCCTTGCATCACTGGGCAGCAGGAACAAAGGATGGCTGAAGTGCATTGTTACTAAATGCACCTTGCTATAAGGTGGAGTGGTTCACGTTGTTGCCTCTTGTTATGCTCCTGCTTCCAAAGAAGCTTAGTACCCCACCAGCACTTGGGGCTTGGCACTTAGCTCTTCTCCTAAGTGTTTCAGTGTTCTGTCCAATTCTTAGAAGTTTCATAGGGGAATAAGAGCTACCTGTGTGGGATGTGCACCTGTGTCTGTGTTCACCCTTCTTTGCATGGAAGAGAACGGCTTGTTGATAAGGAAGACTTGCTTTCTGTGCAGTCTGGTCCTTTGCCTTTTTTCCCTCTGCATAAACCAAGATAATGTCTCCTATGAACTGATCTATGGCCTTTGAGGTGTTGGTTCCTTGCTCCCTGGAAGGAGGGGACTGGAAAGAGAAGCTTAGTACAGACTCTGTTTCCTTGCAGGGAAACTGTCAGGACTCTTTTCATGTCCACATCAATGAAAGTATTGAAAATCTTCTTGCTGGCAATTGGTTGAGATAATCTGTGACCCTCCCCAAAAAGGTGGTGTTGAGCTTAGCCAAACTGGAATGATCTCACACAGACTGTCTGGTACAGAAATGGATGACCCTTTCAACTGCTTAAAGTTGGAAGTTCCTGTCATCAGATCAAGGTTCCTGCCCTTAGTGAATGTGGCTTTCTGGAAAAGGAGGCTGACAGTGAAAGTGGGTAAACTGCTTTTGCTGGAGTTGCACTGTGATTTCTCTAATGCAAAAAATCCCATGGTGTGAACTCTGGAATTGCAGGAGCACGGGCAGTTGTAGTGGTTGTTTCAGCCAGTCTGACTGGCTGCCAGAACATGCAAGTTGGAAGGAGCTTGGGTCCTCTCCAAACCTGTGGTTCTCTGGAGCTTGTGCTGTGTTCAGGCTCCTCAAAGCAAGATGTATGACTGGATGGAGTTTGTAGCTACAATTAAAGATTTGGGAAAGGAGTAAATTTCATTAAGGAAGCTAGTAGGATGAAGGGAGGGCTGTTCTGGAAAATATGAACTCTGGTGGATGCTTCAACCTAAATTGCCTTTAAATAATGGGAGTTTCAAAGACACAGTTCTTGTTCTACAGTTCCCTGCCTCCAGTGAAACAAGCTTATTGAAAAGAAGTGCTGGTTTTGCATTGATTGATATTTGGTGAGGAGGGAAGAAGTCACTCATGGAAGTGATTTTTTGAGGAGAAGCTGCTAGCACTTTCCTCCGTGCCTGACAAAACCAATCAGTGGCTAGTTTGAATATTGACAACCTGTTAAACCAATTAAAGAACTGAACACACTTCTGTGAGATTCATATTTTAATACAAGCCCAGGAAAAGTCTCATTTTCTTCCGGCATGGGAACAGGTCACAGGCTGGCCTGGCCTCCTCCGCGTGGCTGGGCTGGACTGGGCAGGCCCTGCCGAGGGGCTGGGGCCCTTCTTGGGGAGCCCCCTGTGCCCTGGCTGGGCTGGGCTGGGCTCCAGCGGCTGCCAGGCAGGTGAGGGGAGGCTGAGGGGTCCCATCCTGGTTGGGCTGGGCCCCAGCAGCTGCGGTCAAGCCGACCCGTGGCTGGAATGAATGCAGTAGGGGCCTGAGAGCAGCCATGCAGCCAGAGCAGCTGCTGCCATTCTGGCTGGGCCCCCGAGATCCTGGCACAGCCCCAGCACGGCCTGAATCCATCACTGTGACTGCTGTGACCATCATGACCACCACAGGCTAGTGAGAGATTAACGCTTTCATTGCACAGATGAAACTTGCAGAACGTTGATCCTCTCTCGAGTGAGAGAAAACAGAGTGAAGACACATAGAGAGACCACATGAAGACACCAAGGTCAGCAAAGAAGGAGTCAAGTCCCAGATGGGAGGAGAAATGAGGAGATGCCTTAGTCCTAGGCTGAAATTCTTTCGTAAGGCCATGGTGATGGACTAT